>JAVJGG010000082.1:2010608-2027605 GCA_035590195.1 Aviceda cuculoides
TGAAAACAGTGAACGGGGGGGGTAAAAACTACCTTCCCCCCCCCCCCCCCAGCTTCAAATGCCAAGAGAAATATCAAAGAAATTGCTTTCCTGGAAAGACTCAAGGGTTCAAATAAATCATCGAGTGTCAGTCGCCAGCGCTTTCCCTCACCGCCCCGGCAGGACGGTGACGTTTCCCTCGTAGCCGGTATTTCCCCTCCCCGCTCAGCCCCCGGGGCAGAGGGAGATGCAGAGGGGCCGAGCTGCACCTCCTGCCACCACGGGGAAACACCAGGAGAAGCAAACCTTGAAAAGTTTTCCGTGGGGAAACAAGCAAACCCGTGCACATCCCCTTCTGAGGGCCACCTCGGCTCAAGGCAGCCCGAAGCTGCCGAAAAACCACTCTGCCCTGATACTTTACAGGCAGCGGTACCCAGGAGCCTCGACGGCCCTGCCACATGCTGGAGGTGCTCGCTCCTAAAACGAGTATTCCCTGTATTTAACGCCCATTCCCCTTTTTCAGGGTCACAAAACGGCGTTAGACGTTCCTTCCCCAAGCCCAAAATTGGTTGACTCGGTCCCCGACCTGCCTTCTTCAGCTAAGACCCTTGCAGAAACCCAGGCGTGATGTACAGCTTTACATGGGCCGTTTCCATTCACCTCCATCCTGTCACCACCCAGTTCATCTGCAGAGGGACCAAAGCCCACGGATGCAGAACCATAACCCCGGCAGTTAAATCCCATCCCTCGGATGGGCTGGGTGGAAGGTAGACCACAGGGCAGATCCTGTTTAATTAGGGCTCGTAAAAACGGCTCAGCGCCGCACCAGAGAGTGGGGCTGATTTGCAGCTGCCTTTAAAACCAAGCAGGGTTACTGCTTCAGCAGTTTTCCCAGCCAGTTTTATGGATGCAACAATAAAGCGAAAAAAGTTTGCGTGCCGAGAGTTTTAGTGCTGAAGCGTCTGATAACGTCACGCCAGCTTATGGTGGGATGGAGGGAAGGAGAGCGCTGGGATGGGGAGCAGGGACGCCGACAAGCTGCCGGAGAAAGGCGAACCCGGCCTTGCTAAGCCACAGAAGCTTCTCAATGGGGAGATAAGACGCACTTAAAATGAGCTTTGCCGTATTTCCAAATAGCCTGTGCAGAGGTTTATATCCTTCCAGATGAAGCAATGATGGGCTGCCAGGCCTGGGAGCTGCCAGCTTGTATTTATCTGCCCATCGGGGAGCAGCTATTCACCGCGGCCCCGGCACTGAAGCGGCCGGGGTTTACGAGAAGCACCACGGAGTGGACCCCACTGAGCCAGACTCTGCACCATGCCTCAATCAAGGGAAAACACCGGGATATATCATCAACACCTATTAAATACGGATTTTTTTTTGATTTTTTTTTTTTAAATTACTGGATAGAAATGCTGCCTCCCCCTCCCAAACTCCTCCCCAGCATCGCAGGCTGCACCTGAACCGCTGTGCTTTACAGCCCGTTGCTGGGCGAGCTCTGCACCTTGCAGAGCAGCAGTTTGCAGAGGGCACCCACCAGGCCAGGGGCTGGGCTGGGGGCTGGGAGCAGGGATGAGTTTAATTCCTGATGCTGAGCCTCCGGCGTGGAGCCTGGCTTCTGCATGAAGGGAGCCGGTTGCTCGTGAGAGCCCCCTGATGCTACCACAGCCCCGGGCAAGAAGAGCAAGACAAGGCAGCTGGGCATTTGGAAAGACGTGCTGGCAGATGGGGGAAGCAAAGGGAGAGAAAGTTAGGAAAAAAGTAGCACGTGAGGTTTCTGGGAGAGCAAAATAAGCAGAGGATGAAAACTTCCCTCAGTGCCTATACTCAGCCGCAGGAAATCAGTGCTTCCCTCTGCTTCACCAGCCACGGCTTTAGGTAAAAACCTGACGAAGCAAGCTTTATTGCATGAAAAGGGCCAATTTAAAAAAAAAAAAAAAAAAAAAAACCAACAGGGCAAGCGTAAGGAAAAAGAAGAACAGAGTGAGACTGATGGGGTCAGGGCACTGTTAAGGATGTCAATACCCATCACTCACCAATAACCTTTCCGTAACTCCTGACCTGCCAGCGGCTGTCGCGAAACCAGAGCGAAATTAAAACAGAAACGAAGCAGCATCAGGTCCCGGCGAGAAGAGGCAGCGGCTGACAGGCAAGGTAAGGGCCTGACGCAGAGACGAGAGGGGGGCACGGCGCTGAGCCTGCCAACCCGCGCTCCCGGGAAAAGTGCAAGGGATGCAGGATGCCACGGGCGGGAAGGGGGAGCGGGTCAGCCGCCTGCTGCCCGGCGCAGCGGGGCATGGAGGAGGAGGCGGCTCGCGGTTCGGCTGACAGCAGCGGGCTGGCAGAGGTGAGCATCCTCCCCGGAGGAGAGAGGGAAGGACGAGGCCGACGTAGCCCCAAAAAGCTGAGGCTGGCGGAGGGACGGCGGCTCGCGACAGCCGGCGGGCTTACGATGCCCGTCGCTCTGCGCTTCGGGGGACTTCTGCTATTTCCTCGGGTTGCAGGTGGGGCTGGGGGAAGGGGGGGGCTTTGTGCGGTCCTGTATGCCGTCCCTCCGTAGAAGTAGCAAAAAAAAGCAGCATACCTCCATCTGCAAGGGCTGGAGCTGCTGCAGAGCTACTCTCCCCTCTTTTCCTGCCCCCTGCTCTCTGTGCAAATTTAAAGCATGTTCCAGATACGGGCTGACCTTTACAGTACACATGAAAAGGCAAAAGGAGAGTTGGAAATGCACAGAAGGGGAAATATGCCTTGCAATGGAAAACAGACCGTGAATGCTCCAGCTAGCGGAACCGAGGAGACGGGGGGAGGAAAGGTCTCCAGCCTGGGATCAGTCCCAGCCAAACCCAAATCTTCACCTCGATGCTCTCCTGACCCCAAAGGGCAAGTCCCAAGGGCAGACCCTGAGTGGCTTTAGCCCAAAAGCACAGAGGACCGGCTTTTCTGCCAAGCAGAGCTGCCGTCACCCTCGCTGCACTCCCCCAGAGCTCTGAAACGAGTCTAGCAAGGGGCAAAGCGTCAAGCCCCATCAGAGGGGTTGCCCTTGCCGGGAAGCGTCACCTAAGGCTCATTTGCAATGATCTCGCAGCTATTTACTCCGTCGCGGGGAGAGATACGGAGGGAGGTAAATTCTCCAGGCTGGCTTACGGAGCAGACTGAGGCCGGCAGACCGTGGCCAAGTCTCTCCAGCACTGGCTCGCCCATCTCACGCACCAGACGGAGCATCCTTCCCCCTCCCCGTGGCATGGATCCCTGCCTTTCTGTTTTACCGGTCACTCCCCTAGCCTGCTGTTGCGAGAAAAGGAGGACGAGCGCATCTCCCCCCCGTGCCGGCGGTTCTTCGCCACACCAAGCGCAGCCCTCGCCGAGAAGAAGCACGGGGAGGGCAAGCCATCGGGAGATGCTCTCGCACGCACGAACAGCGGCGAACCTGCTGGGAACGCGGGGGCACGTTCATATGGCAAGAACACACGGGCTCCCGGGGTCCACCTTCCCCGTCACGGCGCTTTTGGCTTTAACTCGGGCCAAGGAGAGGGCTCCTGCGCTCGCGGGCATGCCCGAGCCTCCCTCCATCTCCATCTCCCAGCCGGGCAGCGGCGTGCAGGATCAGCTCAGGTTCCTCTCTGCGAGACGTCCAGAAGCCGAGACAGAGCTGATCCATCTTCCCTGCTGAAAGAGTGTAAACAACTCAGCTGCAGGCTTGGGAGTGCAAGAGAGGACACGCGGTTGGAAATTTTAAGGGCCAATTTACTAGGTAATTTACTAAACACGCTAATAATTGACATTGCAAGCACCATACCGCTGTCCCCAGCTCCCACCTAATACCCGTAGCAAGAGGGAGAGAACAGCTTTCCCTGTCCTAGCTGCTCCGCAAAGCCTCCTCTGCCAGACACGATCCCGTTTGCCATCTGGGCAGCCTCGCTCCACTCGGTCCCAACCAACACAACAGCAACCCTGGCAAAAAACCATGCTCCTGATTAGTATGCATATTTCCGAGCACTGATTTCACCTGAGGATCTTTGCAAGGGAAGGGTGTGTTTTAATTACCACCTCTTCCCTAGCTGTAATTAAAGACAAACTGAAGGGAGTTATGCCCAGTCTCGTGGTTTCCCTGAAGCTTTTCCCCATGCCAAAAAAATATCTCTGCAGGAAAACTCCCAGCAGCTTCTTGGAAAAAGGCAGCAGCTCAGACTGGAATTGCAACCTGGTTCAGATGACGGTAGTTAGTCTAGGCTTCCCATCCAGCCAAGAGCAGAGAGATGGTGTCCAGGTATCCCACATCCCTTAGCCACCTGCTTCAGGAGGGGATGGATTTGTCCTCTCCGGGAGGACCACGGATGACCAGGTTAGACCCGACACCTACAATTTCAGTGACTAAGCCTGGGTGTGGTGAACCTCAGCTTTCCTATTTATCGGGAATGGCATCTTTGCACCAGTGGAAGTTACACGTTCGGTCCTGAGAGATGTTTTCAGCCAACCACCCCAGGCCATTTAACCCCTGCGCAAATGGGAGGGAAGCGGGATGTTTGGTCAGAAACGCCGTTTTGTTGAAATTTAAACTTCCCCTGGGAACACGCCGATTTTGACAACAGCACGCTTGTGCTTTTATTGGCCGTGATTCACTTCATTTCCAGGCACCTTTGCTGGTTCTTAGTGGTTTATATTCTCATCTAGCAAACTTTTGGAGAGGCGCACTGCGAACGGGACCAGCCAACGTACCCTCCTCCTCCCCACCGCGGCACTCCATTTCCAGGGCAGGAAACCAAATTCAAATTCAAAACCCAATTCAAAATTCAAAACCCAATTCAAAAGTAACACAAACCTAGGCAATATTGAACAGTGATTCAAAATCAGCACAGTCCTGGGCACTATGGGTAGCAGTTTCTCATGCCACCGCAGCTGGGTGCTCAAAGGACTAGCGAGCACGTTTGCATTTATTTCTGGCCTGCACCTGGCTGGATCTGCACATTAGAAAAGAGGATGAAAATCTGACAAACAGTAAGTGACTGCGAGTGCTCAAAGGTACAGGGGTTTAAAGAGCCCTCTCAACCACGCTCTCAAGAAAAACCCAAAACGAAAAACCTCTCGGGCTCCCTAAAGGCATTCCACACGGAGCATCTTCAGCCTGAGCATCCCTCCGAACTTGTCGCTTACAGCAACCCGGGTCACAATTTGCAATTAATCATTCGCTTGATTAATTTTGCCTCCTTTTCTGCCAGCACGCAGCCTGCGAGTCCCTACAGGCACGGCGCGCTGCCGGTGGAATTATTCCGCGGGTGGGCTGCGAGCACGCCGGGTCGGTGCCGCGCAGCCGCAACCGGCCCGGGAAGCCGCGGAGCCAGTAACCGACGTCGGTGCCGCCTTGGCAGGAGCGGGATGCCGAGCCACCCGTGGCACCCTGCAAACAGGGTATTGCGAGGTCAAAGCTCTTGCCCAAACGCTTGGCCGAGAGTCCGACTTAAGAAATTCTGCTGCTGGGCGTAAACGACCTTGGCGAGACATCGCGTCGCCCATCTCTCCTCCTCGTCTTCGCTATCGGGAGATGCTCGGCTCTGCGCTACTCTCCGCAATGGACCAGCAAAACGTTCCTTTAAAGCTGGTGGGGGGTTTTGGTGGTGGTTTTCTTTCTTTTTCTTCCATTAGGAGACACGTTCATTAGGAAAAGAGCAGAAACCTCTGGGGCAGCCTGTGCTTCTAATTCTTTTTCCAAATGTATAATGAGCCAGGAGTAAATTTTTTAGGGTGAATTTAATTGACCTTTGCAGTGGCATTAGGCAGATTGGCTTAAAGTCCATTAGAGCGCGATGTAACCTGGTGAGATTTTAGGGAAGGTTATTGGAAAAACCTATCGAAAAACCCCGCTCCTCCCCTTAGCTGTCTTCACGGAGAAAAAAAAGGATGACTCGAGAATAGAGAGGGATGAACAGAAGGGGAGAGGGATGAGCAGACGGGGAGAGAATTAAAAGGGAGAAGTGAGGAAAAGGGTAGGAGGGAGCGAGAGGAGAGCAGTTCGAAGTGGCCCTCAGCTGCAGAGCCGTGCGGCGGGCTCGGCTGCTCGGGGACGGGCATCCGCATCCACCGACCGAGCAGCTGGCCCATTTGCTCGGCGAGACGGTGCCAGCTTACACCAGCCGAGGATCAGGCCCTCCGGCGATGGAAGACATCCCAGCTTTGCTGGGGCCAGCTCGCGAGCCGCTGGTCCCTGCTGTCGCGCGGGGAAAGACAGATCTGCAACGGCTGACAGATGTCAGGCTCCACGCTGCCTTGCTCTGGATGCCAGGGCCAGGAGCCTGCTATCTGCACCTGCCGAAAAAGACGCTCTTTCGGGTCAGATTAAGCTGTCCCTACGGAGGCTGGGGGAGGCAGGTAAACGACGCATCCCAGCTCGGATCCGGGAGGATAGGTCAGACCTCCGGTATCGCTAATAAGGGCTCTCCCAGGGGCTGCTGAGAAGCAGCCAAAGGTGCAAAACACTGAATTTCACTCCAACGCAGAGGAACGGCGCGACGAGCGGGCACCACCCTACAAAGCCGTGTCCCGCGCGCCCCTGCCGCGCTGGTCTCGCGCTCCCGGGGCACGCTTGGGACCCAAACATACTGCGGTGCTACCCCATATGGCACTTAGGAGGCTCCCAGCACCCCAACCAGCCCCCCCCGATATGTACCCAGGAGTCGTTTAGAAAATGCCCAGCCCTGGCACCAGCGACGGCTTTCCGCCCTCCGGGTGCGACTCCCGCTTGGTTCGGGCAGCCGCGGAGAGGAGGTCGCCTTCCAGGGTCAGCACCCCCAGCCCCGTTTGCAGCAGCAGCAGCTGGGGAGGGGGAACGGCTTTGGCTCCCAGCACCATCCTGCTTTGTAGCCACCTCTCGAAGCCAACACGGGCGGCTGGAGGCACAAGGGGTGCCCCCCGGGAGACCATCCAGAAACACCCAGGTCTAACCTGCCAGCGCTAAAGAATTCATTTTCTTTCCGTGTTTTTTTTTTTTTTGCACCAGCCCAGAAACCAGGGCCGGCAAATCAGCCTGGGAAAAGCTGCTTGGCGGTATTTCGAAACGTGGCTTGTCTTCTGTTTTGTTTGTTGTTTGGGCTTTTTTTTCTTTTTCCGCCCAGCCCTGCTAATCTCAGGCGCGCCCCGTCCACGCAGGGCTGGGGTATGAAACGCCAGGCTCGCTCCAGCCCACACCGTTCCCACCCGGCATGCAGCAATCCTCCCCGAACTCACCTCCCCACCGCTGATGAGGAGACGGGGTGCAAACCCCAGGGATGGGCGAGCAACGTGCCGCCAAAAAGCCGAGGGCAGGGCAGGGCTGAACCCAGCTCCCCCTGAGCTCGGGCTGGTACCCTGATATTGAAACCATCCGCCCCCCCCAAAACCGCCAGCCCCCCCCCCCCCATGCCAAGAGCTCTGCCGGGATGCTCTGCTCTACGCCGTGGCAGAGAGGCAGCTCTCGCTTGCTTTCCCCCTGCTGCGACGTAAATGAGATTTCGAGCCTCCCGATTTCCAGTTACAAATCCTCCGCCGTGCACTGGCCGGTGCTAAACGTGCCTGTTGTGCCGGCAGGTCTTCGCTTACGCAAACGCTGATGCACAAGCTGGGGCGTAGGATGCCGCCCGCTGCCCTCCCTGCACCGAACCGGCCACAAAAGGGTTACCGACCTGCTCTCCTTTCCAAAATTTGCTGGTTTCTGTTTGTCCCCTGAGAGGCTGTGGCAAGGGAGAGGAGGGTTTCAAAAGCCAGCCGGAAAACGGGAGAGAAAAGGGGAACGTTTCAGCTGGATGCAGTGACACGGAAGGCTTTGTATTTTAGAAAATTAAGGGTGTAAGGGGTCTCTTTGTGCTAAATGCTCTGGATGGGATAAAAGTAAATAGAGCTCAGCTGGGCAGGGGAGTTAGGGCGGCATTGCGAACAATTTTTAGCCCTGTTAGATATTAATTTCCCATACATCATCCGCCTGTCCTCTGCTTGTTTGAAGTGCTCAAGGTTCCAGGCTTCAAAGCGCGCCGCGACTGCCGTTTGCGCAAAGCCCGTGGATCCGTGGGGAGCCGCGTCAGCAGGTTACAGCCCCGTGTCTCAGCACGGCCCCCCCGTGTCCCCCATTTCCCCCTCCCCCCACCGTCCCCCTCCATCCGCAGCCGGGACCAGCCCCGGGATGCAGGGCCTCGTGCCACCGTGCGGCGAGTTCCTCGGGTCTCTGCTGCAACAAGGAGCCGGGTGGGGGGGGGTGTAGGGGGTGGGGGGGGGTGGGGGTGACAAGCCAAAGCAGATGAAAGTGCTGACCCACTTTGCGGCCCAAAGCGCTCATTAAAACCCAAGCGCATGTACGCGGATGGCTGGAAAAGCCGGCGGGGTCATCAACCCCATCCCTCGCATCCCTGTCACCGATGAAGCACCTACCGAAATCAATGGCGCTTTGTTAGGTTGCGTCAGCTAACGAGGATAAGGCCATTTATTGTTTCGGCAGTGGAAAGGGCTGACGCACCACAAAGGAGGCCCTTTGCCTGACTCGGAGCAGGCAGCCTGCAAATATCTGGGGGCTTTCCAGGGTGATTTGGCTTTGACAAGAGGCTTCTGTCCTCTAGCGAGATGCTCGGGCTGACGGCGGCGCCGGGGTCCCCCCTCACCTGTGCCCACCGGGAATCTCCGAATCCCCACCTAAGGCTTTGCGGCAATTTAAGAACAACGTCGCCGAGTTTTTCTGCAACGCCCGGCCCCGGCCCGGAGCAAGGCAGGCAGAGGTATTCCCAATTTGCTCGCGGGCAAACGGAGGCACGACTGACCGAAGGGCAGGAGGCAGAGCCGAACCTGAACCAGAGCCAGGCCGGGCAAAGCTCTACCATCTGCCTACTGCAAAGCAGAACAAGCTGAGGTTACTTGATGGAAACAGCAAGTGCATAAATACCCAACAAAATAAACAGCAGCCACAATTAATAATAATAATAAAAAAAAAATTAAAAAATAGCCTCTCCTTTTTTGCTCCTGCACTTTGCGGCCACAGCGCTCAGGGCACATCACACGCCAGAGTAACAACTAATTATAAGTACCAATTACGATGATAATGAAATAATCTACCTTCGAAAGCTGACTCCCATTAATTTTCCCCCGCTGTAAATAAGGTTGAGCGCTCGCACCAGACACAGCGAGCGACGCGGCTTCGCCCTGCCCCGCGTTCCCAACCCGGACGGCAGGGGGACAGGGGCATCCCTGTTCCCCGCCCCCCCCCCACCGGGACCCTCCCGCAGCAGCGAGTTCCCCGGGTCGGCAGAAAAACCACGCGCCGTTTGGGGCGAAACAGAAGCAAAGCAGCGCCGCGAAGGCTTGATTTATCTCCTCCTTGGAACGACTGAAAGCAAAGCGAAGCTTTTCTTTTACGCGGCAGGACAAAAAAAGGGGGTGAAGGAGGACGCTTTGGATGGAGAGGGTGAGGAGCAGCGCTTTTTCCCCCTCCTAGACCGTGACTCAGGAAAGCACGTGGGCACTCACCGATTTCTAAGGCAGTAGTTAAGCAATAGCCTGGCTGATGAAATACTCAAGGTTTGCACTTCATCGCTCTCCTGAGTCAGAGCCCGCATCTTGTTCCTGCTACCGACCCATCTCGCGCAAGGCTGCGGATGTCACTTGGCTGACCCGCGCCTCCCTTAATCCAAACCCGGCGATAACGACGCTAACGCGCGGCTCTTCTTGGGTGCCGCCGAGACGCGATGAGTACGCTCTGCTTTTCGGCTTCGGCTCTCGCTTTCGATCGTAGAGGAGCCCGGTCAACGCGTCGCATCAACTAGGATGGCGACCAAGCCCCGAAACGCTCTCCTCCAACCTCGCGGAGAGCCGCCAAAGCCCAGTATCTGGCCAGAAATGCAAAATTTCGGGGGCTGCAAAGAGGGAAAAGCAAAAAGTCGGCGTGCCGGAGAGGAGTCAAAAAGACCCTCGTGTCCCTCGGACAGGATTTTCCCAGCCCAGATGCTTGTGAGCGACAAGATGTGCTGGCACCAAGGGGTGAGCAAGGCCTGTAGGATTTTTGTTGTTGTCGTTGTTTTCAGCTGACAGCGTGTTTGCTAGGAAAAAACCGTCATTTTTCAGGAACCGAAACTATCTGTGGATTCAAGTCAGGTTTAGCGAACGGGTTTTGCAGAAAATAAACAGAACGGGGAGAGGAGGGAGCTGAAGAGAAGTCAAAACATCTCGTGGTGATGTTTCTTGCGTGCTACATTTCAATCTCGCACTTGAAATGTCATTGTCATTCCAAAAAATTGGCGTTTATATAAAGGTTAAAAAAAGGCTACGTAAGTGAAGCATATGGGTTTATTTTCAGGTTTGCATAAACTGTTTCATTACGATTTGACAGAAACACTGGTTTTACGCTATTGGAAAAAAAAAAAAACCAAAACCAACTCCCTACTTTTCTTCGAGGTGACCCCAAGCCAATGTTATTTCTTTGCTCTGGCCACCAACCAAGCTGTGAAAAATAATTAAAAAAGCCATTATTCACCCAGCACTAGCACAGAGCACTGCTGAGGTTAGGTGAGCGTGTGGAGCGATTCCCACCGGAGGGAATCTTTTGGAGCAGTGTAGGTGTGCAGACCCCCCTGAAAAATCATCCCAGGTTTCAGCAGCCATCGCAGAGCACAACCAGCCCGAGTCTTTATGGTGCTAATGGAGGACGCTAACCCCATGAACGCGGAAAAAACAGGGTGGAAACATGATGCAATCGGCACGTCCAGGGAATATAAATTGTCCCATCCATCCTGACTTTGACCCCGGATCCCAGGAAGCCCACGGATGTGTAACCACCAGCTCCCACCAATTTAATCCTATGATAATTATAACGCCATGCTTCCAGGCTTGTGGTTTTTTTTTTTTTTATTCCCATACCCTGGAAGTCTGAACAAACAACCCACCCCCACACGAGGCAGAAAAGGCCCTTTCATCCAACCTGTGAAAGAACTGGTCTAAGTCCTGATTTTCTGAATCTTTCCTCAAACTGATGTAATGCAAATAAAAATTACAGGGCCGGGGGGAATGATTGACTGGAAAATAGAAGGAAAATTTCTCTGTGAAATGGCCAGTCAATGGGTCTTTTGTGGTATGTCACTTTGAAATTTCCAACGGGAGGACCGCTGGAGGGGAAATATTCAGACCGACTTGAGGACGACGTTTGCCCTCCTCTGTGTTTCTCAGGGCTGGGAATGCCGTTCCCCCCACGGGCAGCCCTGGGCGGTGGGCAGCATCAGCGGGCAGAGCAGCCGTGGAAGGACCGAGACGCCCAACTCCTTCCAACTTCATGCCTGGTTGGATCAAAAAGTCCCCTGAAAGCAGCGCCGGCACACCGAGGATCTCATCCTGCCCTCTCATCACCCTCCTACCCCAGCACCTGAGAGGAAGAGTCTTATTTTTGACACCTTCCTTCAAACGGGCTCTGCTTATAAATTAACGGCTTCACCAGCTTCGGCTCTTCCCAACAGTGGCAAACATTCAAATCACAGCAAAAGGCAGGTGGTTTTAGCAGCCAGAGTGCTGGCAACAGTTCTGATCTGCATGTCAACTCCGTAGCAGCTCCTTTTCTTTCCCTTTTAATTCTTTAGTTGTTTTTTTTAAAAAAAAAAAAATATTTTTTTTTTTTAGACAAAGCTTCAAGATCCTTAGAATAAGGATGCATGTTTTTCCTTTTCTGTGCTTGGATGATTCTCAGCCCCCTGACAGAGAATCCAGAGGTGCTAACAAAATACGAATGGATAATTAATCACCATAATTGTGGACTGGGTGGGTTTTATTCACTTCAATCTCCTCTGTGGTGTTTCTTCAAAAGAAAAGAAGGGGGAAAAAACAAATCTAGTAGAGAAGGGAAGAAAAGAAAGCCCGAAAGCCTAAATGGGCTGCACAGATTTATGGAGAATTAGTTTAGTCCTAGGGACCTTGTGACATGAGAGTCCAACCAAACTCCATTCTTGGCTTTATGATGTTTTCAAGCCCCCTCAATGCAATTATTTCCTTGTCTCCCTACAGCCCATCCATTATTCTCTATAATAATATGTTTTCTGAAACTCCTTTCCATAAACAACTATAGCAGGCAGCGAGAAACCTCATTGTTATTGATACCATGTCACATCACCAGTAAAACGGCTTATGGAAAATGGACTGTGAATGGAGATGGTTTCAATTTCAAACATTCCGACCTTTTACATCGTTTCAAGATAAATCAAGCTAACGCGCAGTGACGTCACACGTAGAAATTCAACCCTGACGGTGCCGGTGACTGGGGGGTCATTTTAGGGGCCAGGTTGACATAATCTTGCCGTGGATCCCAAATTGTTGGTAGGAAAAGGGTCCCCGGAGCAGTTTCGCTCGCTCCTGCCACCGAATCTGGCCCTACACCATCGCTCCCCTGCCAGCAAGCAAAGGCTCTCTTTGCCCAAGCTGCAGCCGTCCAACTTTTCAAAGCAAAAGGCTACCAGCTTCTTTGCCCTTGAACACCACAGTTATGCAAGGAAACAGCGCAGCCCCCGAATAGCCAGCGACGCCATAAAACGTGGTTCTTCACCGCGCATACCGAATACCACGTTCAACACCACGCACGCTACCCAGCTCTCGCTAAAACAGACGGCAACAATCCTCACCCCCCCCAAAGCATCATCCTGCGGGGTTCGAGCCCGCAATTCTCATGAAAATAGGTAAAATCACATCAGTTGCACGGCGTCACTGGTAGTTTCCATAGCAGTATCACAAACCAAGGCTATGAGGTGCGTAAAAGCAATTCTCGCAGCAATACTTACTCCATGTATGGTGGATTTCTAGAGGCTGGGCTACAGCTCAAGCCGCACCGACGCTGTCTTTGCACTCAAGCATGTGGATCATGCTCACTCAATTAAGATAGTCCAATTATGGTGCTGGCAACATCAAATATGGAGCAATAAACTTTCCACGCTTTCTAGTTAGACCCAAGAGTATGCCTGACCCTCCACCTACCCCAAGGATCATGGATGTCTCCAAAAATTTCAGGTATAGTTTGAATGGCCCTAAGCCTTGAAGATAAATCATTACGATGAGGACTATCAGCCTATTCATAGATTCAAGAACAAATATTTCATATTAAAAGATCAAGAGAGAAAATTACTTATTTGCCACTAGGGAGAATAAAAATAAAATCGACGTGCCCCAACACACCTGGAAGCAGCCCCATAGGACGAGCTAAGTGACCCCAGAGGCCCTGCATCCCTCCCCATCCTCCTGCTTATTTTGACATTTCTGCAATAAGAGCAGCCAGGCAGAGTACTTTCTCAGGGACCAGATTTTTATCTTCCTAATCATGGTCCGGGACCAATACATGGAAGCATTTACTGGTCCAGCAAGCATTTGTACTGTTCCAGTAACTAAGCACTTTTGAAATACTCTTTTCCACTTGATCGTAGGAGCTGATAGCTCATGAGCCGCTAGCTAGAGATTGATGCTTCACATGTTTGAAAGCTAAAACTCCAAGAAGAGTACGTAGCACCGGTTTCTAGCTCTAGTGGTTTTCATAACACCCGGCAGCAATATCATGTCAGAACAGCAGCTGCAAAATCTGGTCTTCAATTATTGCCAACTTCAAGTTCAAGGAGAGCTAAATCCAGGGGTTTGGTGCAACCTGCTGTAAAATGCAGCTCCTAACAGGGTTCCCTTCTTTTCCTCCCCATCCATATTTCAGGAGCAGCCAGGTGTTTGCACCGAATTAGAGACCGCAGAGTTCAAAGGGGGGCATTGCTAGAGGCATCCCCTGCCACGTAGGGCTGAAATGGATGGGATAAATGGTACGGACAAACAAAACCTTATTACTTTCAACCTCTGTCAAAGGGGACTCCACCTTTTACAGCCTGCAAAGCAGCAGAAAATGGTAGGCTGAGACCTGCTTTCCTGCCTGTACTCTTTTAGCCCAGGGAAAATATAAAGGAGATTTATATGCCATTTTCGGGGATGGCAACCTAAATCACGCTAGCTTGCATATACAACGGTGTTAGAGACTATGTGAGCAGGTACTACAGAGAAACCGCTGCGTGGTAACTCTGACACCCCCCCATCACTTTAGAGGCTTATATTCTGGGCTTTCCCACCATTCGCAACGAGAGATTTGGGCACTCAAAAGTCACCGGATGGCACGCAGATTATTCAGACAGCAAAAAGATATCCAGACAGCAGGGCTGCTGAGCTTCCCCCCCTCTGCAATGACACGTGCAAACGCGTCCCGAGCAATTTTGTGGATTTGATAGCACCACACACGGGTTGTGCAAAACCCCACAGCAAAAAGCTTCATTTAATGTCACATGAGCGACCTGTGCAGAGTATTAAAGCAGGGGATCAAAATATGCTAATGCTATCACTTTTGCAAACAAAATTAATGCTTTTCAAGCCCTGGAGCCACCAGACTCCTCCTGCAGGGACTCATGTTAGGCGAGCACTGAGCTCCCCCAAAGCACGTGGGAATTTCATACTCCAGTGATACAAAAGATGAGGTTTTAGCACATGGGGAAGCTACGTAAGGACACAAGAGAAGGACCATGATGAGTTTCCATCAATCCACAATGTCAAAGGCCAGAAGAGACAATCAAATCTGACAGCCTGAAGATGCCGTGCCACACAATTTCACCCTGTAAGCCCTGTAGCAAACAGAAGGATTATTCCCTTGCGCTCAGGCAAACACTATCAAACCCAGTAACTTCTTGCTGATGCAACGGATAGGTTTTAGCGGGACAATCAGTCTTGCTTAGAAGACTTCAAGTGATGATGAATTTACCATTTTCCCCACGTAATCAAGGGATAGCTTGGTTTGCATCTGGCTTCCATTTTAGCCGAGTTCAAAAGATGTATTACACAAACCAGCCTGGATTTAGGTCATGTATCACTGACATCTCCATCGAAAGAGTAAGGCTTTGCCAGCTTCTACATGCAAAACTCTTCCTCCAAACCAGCCCCCCAGTGCCCGGGACAGAAGCCATCCTAGGCTGGGCTTGGCGGAGGGGACACATCCCCGTGCTGCCTTAACACCAGTCTCCAGCCTGGGAAGCTGTGGAGAACCTCCACGTGCTTCTTGACACCTCCATGCCAGTCAGAGATGGGGCAGAAGACCCCCAAACCTGCTGCAGTGGCCAGCTCGGACCTAAAGCATCTTCTGGGTGCCGTCTGGGGCGGGGAGAAAACCCGGGCAAAATAAATAAATAAAAAACCAATCTCCATTTGGAGGCACTAAATCCCCACTCCTTTCCAGATGGCTGGGAGATTTCTCCCAGGTGGTAAATATATTATTAAGAACTCATTTCACCGTGAAATTGACTATTCAAAACACAGACAGAAGTTAATATATTAGGACAACCTGTCTGAAAAACTCACGTTAGAGAGAATTTATTTTTGTTTAATATAAAATGCAGCACTACACACATGGCCTTCCTCAAGCTGCACCCCAGCAGGAACATGCCTTCATACGTTGGGGCGGTCTGCTACGACAAGACAAAAGGTCGCCGGATAAAGTCACCATCACCGCTGGGGCTGCCCAGCCGTCAAGGACATCGTCGTTGGGAAGCGGTACCCGTGTCTTGGCCGGGATGCTTCTCTAGCTCGCGTTGACCGTCTCCTCAACGCTTTCATTCTGGCACTCCTCGGGAGCGCAGCACTTAAAGAGAGGAAACCAAAGGATGGTAATAATAAAGATCAACTTTTCACGGCTGCTCAGAGACTTCCTTCCACTGACTAAAGAAAAAAACCCAAGCAATGCCACAAGGACACGAAGAATGTCTTTCACAGGGGCATCGCTTCGGTCAGAAGAGCCCGCTGGAGATCATCTGATCTAGTCCCCCACTCAAAGCACGGGCAGGTTTCAACCTGAAGTTGAGCCTGAACTTCCTCCAAATTTAGATTAAGCCCACACCTTGAAGCTATTTTCATTTATGCCCCAAATCCGAATTCTTGAGAAGGCTGGAACCTACCATTACTGACTGCACAATTAATGCATTATTTCTTATTAACCGCTGTCTAATAAGAAGATGCTCAAATTAATGTGTTTGCTGAAGTATTTTCTAGTTGAGTCAATTGTTTTTGATTTGGGTAACTATTTAAAAGTATCCCAGATACTTCTGGGGGGAGCAGTGTAATTTTGCAAATCGGTAACAAATGAACCCCAAAGGAACGACAAATACTTTGCATTGTTTTCTTTTCTTCACAGCCTTTCTGTCAAGCAGCTTCAGCTTTCCTTTGGTGTAAGAGCTGCCCGGGGGAAGGTGAAAGAGCACGACCTTTTTATTCCCACTTAATAGCCAAGGATGAGAGTCTGACTCCTGGACCCATGCAGACTTCAGAGCGTGTCTTCATCATAAGCTACACAACATCTCCAAAGTCCTAGTCCTTCTGGAAAAGCACGGACGGAAGAAGCCTCTGCAAGTCATGGGTCTATTAGACTATTCTCCTTCCATTTTAATTCAGCTGCTAATTAACTCACTTTAAGCTAACCACCTCTATCTAGAATAAAGTGAACTCTTTGCAGACCTTTGGTCCGGGACACACATGGCTTGACAACTACCTCAGCTGAACTTTGTGGCAGCTGTAGCAGCTGAACTAGGAGGAAAATTCTTCAAAGAAATGCCCCGGTATCCCTGCACTAAGCACATCCTCTTCCGCAGCGCCGGTTGGGAGCCTGGGTGTACGTTGGCCTGGATGGACGTAATACAGGTTGTACAAGTTGTCCTTTGAGAAGGGAAACTGGTGAAGATACCCAAGCAGCAAGAGAACGCAGAGGTCCAACAGGTAACACAACAGGTGAAGGGAAAGAGTTATGCCTCCCTTGGAAAAAGCCGGACATTTCAAAGAACCACCACCTTTCCTAGACCTTAGAAAATTTCCATATAGAGAAAGACAAACAACCCCCTGCCACCCCCCTCCCCCCGGAAACCACGGTCCCATGCCACAGATCTTTGGCAACAACCTGCCCATGCCAACCACTTCCCCCTGGCACCCATCTCCCCATGGAAACGCTCTCCTTTGGCAACCATCTCTCCATGGCAACACCA
>JAVJGG010000082.1:2027615-2048248 GCA_035590195.1 Aviceda cuculoides
ACCAGTCCAATTTATCAGGAGCAGTCTCTAAAATCCAGTATAGCCTTCCTGCTCAGACCTCGAGCAGAAAACCCCCTTGAACCCTAAAAAAGCCAAGTTATCTGCAGTATTAAAAAAAATCACGGCCTCTCTTGGCAACGAAATATCTCGGCTATCGGGCTACAGACTTGGCCTCTGGCTCCTTCTCTCAAGTCTCTTCTCTGAGCCATTCTGCTGCGGATAAATAATTAAATACCCATTGGAACAGGGACCTGAACACACATCTCCTCCATCCCTGCTGAGTGCCCTAGCTGATGGGCTATAAAATCTCTGCTGGCCCAACAAATATTTATTCATGCAAAACCACTTTGATGAAAGGGAGACGGAGTCATGCTCTATCCTTTTGCTCTTCAGAGAACTCACCCAGGAGCAAACGTTGACAACGTGGACGTGTGGTTTTGCTGGCCAAACTCGAAATATTTTTTATCTCTTGGTTGAACTCGTCATCCTTCCAAACTCAACCACACAAGTAAAAATAACGGCGATCATCGGCAAGAGCAATTTTCATTAATAAAATAAAAAAAATGCTTCGGATGAGGAAAAACTCCTCCCTACCTAAGGTGCTCTAACTCAGCTCTTTGGACTGTTGAACGTGAACAGCCACGGTGGCCTCCTCCAACGATGGTCAGGGCCACCCAATTAAATGCAAACTCCACCAGCAATAAGCACGGTCCCTGAGGATGCTACGAGACACCTGGCCCTTTAGGGAAGCCCTCTTATTAAAAGCATCCTTCCTTGATTTGCTAGTCCACGCCAGCAAATCAATTCCCAGACTGAATTTCTCTCTCAGCCCTCTTAGTTTTGATTCTCTTCCATCTCCCTTCTCTGGTGGAATAAGCGATCATTAATCCCGTCAAAGGAAATGAGACTTTCGCTCCCGTATAGGAACACATCTGAAGTTCCTGCAAGAAGTAACACATTACCTTGATACCCTGACATCATGAAAAATGGTTCTGGGGAACATGTCTTGCTTTTCTTCTTTTTATCAGTTACTCATTCAAGGCACCAAAACTAGCTGTTATGAGTGGCTGGCATTTGTTTACAAAGGGAGCAGGGGAAAAAAAAAAAAAAAATAAGGAAAGCTTCCTCTGTGCATACATTCTTTCTACAAATCTGAGTGCTAATAGTATTTGACATGTTGGTAATTTGGGTTTTTTACCACAATTCATTTAGTGTGGTTCTGCTTTATTATTGTACATTTTACACAGTGATGCACAGAAAATGTTGTTGCTTTTCTTCCTCCTTAAACAATTTTATTCCTTCTAGAAATCACTCATTCATGCTAGCCACATTCTAGGCTAGCGAGGGAGGGAAGAAAAAAGCAGAAATCAAACAGAAAATAGGCAGCGAGAGGAGAGGAAATAAATGAAAAGAAGGCAAAAGAGAAAAGACAATAGGAAGAGAAAATAAGCTGAGAAATTATGCAAATAGAAGAAAACAAAGCCAAGAGCCAGAAGGGCAGAGAGGGAGCCAGCTCCCTGTGTTTTGGGGGAGCACATCCTATTTCTGCCCAGGCACCGGAGCAAAGGAGAATCCAGCTAGTTAAGACCCATTTGTATTTATTTCCCATGGAGTTGAGCTACTCTTTAGCTCAACAACTGAATTTCTTCTCCATGCTCAGAGTGCTTGTGTGACATTAGACAGGATGTTCTTCTGGAAATCTCCGCAGTCTGAAAAAGCTGCGTAGAAAATAACTGTTCCTGCTCTATAAAAATTTTGCCCTTTCCAGTGAGGGGAAGGAGGGGGGAAAGAAGCCCTAAAGATTCACAAAGCAAAGTTCCCAAATTATTTAAATTCAAGTAAAAATTGGGCCAAAGTCAACATGATCTTTATATTTCAACTTTTTTTTGCTTATTAACGAAAAGAAAAATTCAGCTACGCGTCAATTCTCCCTTTTGAGCTAGAAAATAATTTTTTTTCCCTTAAAAAAAAATATATATACATATATTTTAAAACCTTGCAAAATGCTTTAATTTTCCCCGTATCTGTTAGTTCTGCTCAGACACTCCTTTGAAACTGGCTTGTTCTCCTGGAAAGCCTGGTCTCCCCAAATCAGCTCATCCCAGTTTAGGAAGAACAAACCACCTTCCATCATCACCTCCTGACCAACCACGGCAGACGGGGAGTCCTTGCCAGCGAAGGCCCCATGCCAGTGCCCCGAATCTCAGCCCACCCTCGGCTCCCCACCAACAAAACGGGGAAGCATTCGGTCCCTCAACTCCCAGCATCCTGGGATAAATGGATGGACAGGAGACAGCCAGAGTCAACTTTGGCGGAGGACCAGCAGTGGAGGCCTGGACAATCCACCCAACCTCTTGTGGTGGGAAGGAGCAACATTGCTCCCAAGCCATCGCTGACGTTATTACATCTCTCCGAGGGCTTCAAGCCACCTGCAACCCCCTGGTAGTTAATAGGGAAAGCGAGAGATTCAACAATTGGTTTTTGCTTGGGCTGCCTTGTAAAGGCTTCGTCGCTCGGCAATGAAACAAAAGGGGACTAATAACACCCCGCGCCGCAAAAGCAAGTGCCAAGGAAGAGACAGAAATCAATTATCTGGGTGAAATTCAAAGGGAGAGGAAGTGGCAAACACGTACGTATCAGCAAACAGCACGCATAATCCCATTAGCACAGACGCTGTCTCCCTTGCGGGAGCGCCGAGCCAGGGAGAAAGATGATAATTAAAATAAACAAACAAAAAGTAGCCTCAACTTCACGGGTAAGGGATGGCGGGGCGGCTGGCTGCCACTGGGATGTGGCGGAGGGTACAAGAGGGAGCTGAGATGGAGCTTGGTGGATCACGACCCCGGGGTGGTGGGGGGACATTTGCTAGGGGAGAGGTAGGGAGGGTGAAAAAAAAAAAGGAAAGCCACCCTTCCCTCTCGCCAGATGCGGCCGAAGGGCAGCGGCACCTCAAGGGTGGTTAAATCACGACATCTTTAAGGCAACCTGCTGAAATGCGATGTCACGAGGCCGGAGCAAACCCCGACGAGGGATGAGCGTGCCCTCGGGATGCGCTGCTGCTCCCCACGGGGGGGACCAGCCCCCTAACATCTTCCCCAGAACCGAGATGCCGGGCCGGTACCCCGGCAAACACACAGCCATCGAGGGGTTGTGTCAGGTCTCCCCTAAATGTCTCCGCTCTCTTGGTTGATTCAACGAAAAATCGTCCAACTCCGTCTCTCGCTATTTTCTGTTGGGATAAATCAAAGCAGCCTCGCTGCCTTACACCAAAACACAACTTCAAACCTCTCAGTCTCATTTTTCTAACAAGGGCTGCTCCGGCAACTAATGCGGCACAAGCCAAGGGCACGGCGGAGAAACGCAACCCTTCCCGGCCGGCATCAGGAGAGCGTTGCCGAATAGCTGAGCCGGCCGGGAAGATCTCTGCCTGCCGGGAGCCGGGGTACCGGCTGCCGAGAGGGGACGTTTGGTTCTGGGGGACACGGCACAACCCTCCGCCGACGGCTGTCACTATAAACACGGGGCAATTAGACCCAAAGCGCCTTTGACGCAATCGGACCCTCTAAAACCGAGCAAATAGCAGCCGCAACGCCAGTACATCCCTTAGGGCAACCCCGAGCGCGTCCGAGTATTTTGTCCTGCGTGAATTCCCAGAAGAAGGTACCGGAGAGGGCGAGGGGATGGCTACGGAGCTCTTGCAAGTGACCGCACTTGAGAGACTCCCCGCCACAAACCCCGAGTCCAGAAAAATCTCTGTTTTTCAGGACTGGCGCGGTACGAGGCACTTGCAGCGCAACGCTCTTGCCCTGGAGACAGATTCAAGTTGCTACGCAGGGGAATTGCAAGAAAATAACAAACCGGTATCAACACTTCTCTATTCCCTTGTCATTTCTTAACACTCGGGGCTACGCGGGGACAGAGATGACCCTTTCGGTTCTCCCACAGGCAACGACATTTCAAATACTGGTGATTCTCTATGTTATCTCAGGAACCCATCTGGGCAAGGACAGGTTTGGCATAATTGTTTGCACAGCCTCCATCACAGCTTTCCAGATAAAATTTATTACTCCAGCGTAACTCTCTATTACTTTTTTCCTGAGCATCTGCCGCTGGCAGCTTTTGGAGATAGGACACTACACTGATCTGGTATTGCAATCCGTATTTCTGCTCAGAAAAGGGCTCTCTCCTCTGGAGTCTGTGAGAGTTAATGGAAAACGGGATTCACACCGTCTTCCAAGGATTTGGGATCAGAACCCAAATGAGCTCAGGAAGTCAATAAAAGTCTAAATCTATTTCCCCTCACCCCCACGACTGTTGTCCCTAACAGAGCACTCTTTGCCTCCAATTCTGGCTCAGATATATGGCTATTCTCTAATTTATACGCTGTCTCCAAAGACGACAGAGCAGCTCATAAATTTACCAAAAAAAAAAAAAAAAAAGTCCATCGCAAGGATGGTTTTGATATTAGGCTTTTCATTTAAGGAAAGAGCAATTCAAGTTAATTCCTGGAAATACTGTCCTTTGCCTGCTCCGCTTGGTCCATCTGTCCCGGGAGCGTCGGCAGCCGGGGTCGGAGGAGGGAGAGCGAATCTGCAGCCCCAGGCAGCGTGCCGGGACCCGCGACACATCCCCACAAAGAAGGCAAGATTAAAATACAGTCACTTAATCCCCTGCAAAGCCTCTTAAGCGTTTATATCAGGGTCAGCTCAGTTGGTGCTTAGTCAACCTGCCTCCGAAAAACATCCCAGTCCAGGCCCTTCCGCTGACTGTCAAGTAGGTTGAAATGAGGGACGGGATCAAAGGCGACAGGGACCAAGCGGATGAAGGTAAATGCCACGTAAGTAACCCTCATTAGGGAGCAAGGACCTTTTATAACCTCCTTTTTCACAGCCCTCCCCTTCCCTGGCGGCTGCCGGATCCTTCCCCGAGCCAGCCTGAGCAGCTCCAGAAGGAGATATTCCCTTCCCTTGCTTCTCAGCCCCCAAAGTTTCCCCAGGAGCAGAGCGTTTGCCCCCCGAAGGAAAAGTCTTGCTTCTCCTAATGACCTTCAGCAGGCTCCTTTTACAAGCAGCTCGCCAAATCTTAGCGACATTATCCTAAAGAAATAAGTCGGGGATCGCGTTACAGAGCGCAACCGGGAATTTTGAGGGCTTGCAGCAGGCGTAACGAAAACAAAACACGTTTTGACAGTTTATTTAGGCTAGGCTCTCTGCTCTGCCACATTCGGTTTGTATCACCTCAGCAGCCAAAGTTTTCCTTTTTATTTTCTTCCCCCCCTACCCCGCCCTTAAGTCAACCAAAATTAGAAGGGAGATCCTGAGCTACAAAGGCAACCTCTACACCAGTCCTGCTCCTGACACGTAGCCGCGGCAACGGGAATACGCTGAAATCTGGGTTAATGGTGCATTGGAGCTGGAAATCCAGCCTTGTGCCGTGGGACGTGCCGAGCCCCGGGCTAGCAGCTTCCCCCAAAAGCGTCGGGACCAAGGCTCCTCCAAAGCTAAGCAATAACTGGATTCACCGGCAGTTCAACTCCCCGAGGATGCAGGAGTAGCACAAATTATTTTTGCCTGAGCCAGGAGTTGATAATACTACGTGGAGCTGTCTACTTCGCAAAGGCATACTGTGGACGTAATTATAACCATAAGCACGAGTGTATATATACGCCCATATACACAGAGACATACATTCAGTTTGCAAAGTCCAGATGATCCTACAGCTGTATTTTAATATTTCCATACCAGGGTCAGAGCGAATCTCACTGTCTCCCTCTTATCTTCCCTCCGCATACCAGTGCTGTCAATGCCATCGGCAATTTTACATGTAAATGAGCCCATCCATCACTCCCTGCTCCGCAGTGCCTCACTTCCAAGACTACCATGGAGTTACACCATTAAATCTCCTGGCTTTACAATATACATCATGACATATTTGACATCAATCAGTTGTGTCAGTCCGCTCACTGTAAACCATAAACTTGCTCTGCATTCCAGCTCCGTGCACAGTGATTAAAACCTTCTCAGCCTGGCTTCCTGATTATGGTGATAAATGATGATGCCTTCCCTTCTGACTCAACGCTCGCCCGTCCTCCCCTGATTGCCCCTATCCAGGCCGGCACTCTTCCCGAGTTATCCATGGGCAGCGCTCACCCCCCCATGCAGCTCTCGGGTCTTTCCCATCTACCATTTTTGGGCCACCTCATCCATCCATTCGCCTCTCCGCAGGCACCTGCATTTCTCCTGCAGCTCCACCTGCCCCCACGTCCTTCAAAGTAGCTGCTGGCACAGCTTTGGCCGTCTCTGGAGTTTAGGTAGAGCATCAGAAAAGACATTCTTGGGAATGACTGTGACCTGGATGGACGGAGGTGGGTCAACGGGGTTCCCCAAAGTCATCCTTCAGGTGCACAGCCAACGTCTGACAGACTTACACAGGTACTACTGTCTTTATGTACATTCAACACGCCAAGTGACTTCGGTCAGACGTACCGTAATCCTGCTTCACACGGCATTGGGCTCTGAGGCACCTAAAAAAACCCATCTCGGTTGTCAGAACGACTGATCCTTCCCTAATCCCGTTTGCTTCCCAAAGAACGAGCGACGCTGCGTGATTCCTGAGGATGTTAAGCGTTCAGGCCTATCAGGCCGGGGACCAGGCTTCACACCATAATTGCAAGTTAGAGGGCATGGCTTCAGACTACTGAAATTTTGGCCTTCTACTTCATTTTCATCTTTCTGCAGTGGGAAACTCAGGAAGAAGAGTTTAGTCAGGCAAGTCTAGACTTTAGGATCCGTTGTGGGAACGTATTTTTTGTCAATCTGCCTGAAACTGCACAAACTCATTACTTCCACATCGTGTTTTGTATCACGCACACACACTTCTCAAAACAACCAACCTTGCTAGTAACTCTGGCCCAAGATTGAAACCATTTTGGAAGGTGTGATCACATCACTAGAAGAACCAAACTTTAGCAAAATCACATCACCCCCTAAGACAACATTTTCAGATGGGTTCCTCCTAGGTTAGGAAATGGAGTTATTTGTGGGGAAAAAAAAAAAAAAAACTGCAGGTGAATGCAAGAAGTCACAAACGAGGAGATCATTATGGTTTCCAGCCAACTTGTCTTACTAGAACTTCTTCCAGCATCTAATTATTGCTATTTCTTGCACCAGTGAAGCCACAACTTATTGCCATTACGCCCTCCCTCTGCACACCCCCGGGAGAGTTGGGGACAGAAGCCTCATTAGGACTTGCAGTATCTAAAATAGACTCCTATGGCTCGGACCATCATTTGGGACCTTTCCAGCCGGCCTTTCTGCCACCACGTCACCTTCTGGGCACCTGAAGATAGAAGAGGCACGAGGGATGATGTTGTTCCCATCTAGTGCCTTGTGAACAGCCTGAGCTGAGGCATGGAAATGGTGGGGGAAACCAGACAGGCAGAGGCCGACGAGGGAAGAAGTTAGCAGCTTGCTTTCATTCTTGGGACATCCACAGAGAAATGATCCCTCCTTCACTGAAAGACGAATGGGCAGCTGTACAGGTTATGAGGGAGGTTTTATTGCAGATCAATAAATCTGTGTCAGAGACCCCATCTGGAGGGAGTTTTAATTTAAAGAAAAGAGTGATGAATGCCAAAAGACAATAAATCAAAAAGTTGTGAAACCCCACTGGCATTAACCTTCTATCAACGCAAACGCAGGCTCTGGGGTACGTGTGGGGACAAGAGTTTGCCAGCCCCGTGGACCTGGGTATCAGGGCTACGCGAGACAGGGCATCAAGGAGGCAAAAGAAACCCAGGATTTATTACTGTGGTGCTATCAGAGATCAGTGGGTATCAGCAGGAGACAGCCCTCAGATCCCAATCAGAGGGAAAGCTAAAAAAAAAAAAAAAATAGACCAGGGAGAGAGTTCACAGCGACAAACTTGAGACAGGACCGACAGCGAGAGGGGAACATCAGAGATTATCTCAAATCTCTCTGCTCGAAACACGAGGCAAAAAAAGCTTCCCCCCAGAGCTCGCCTTTTCATCATGTGGCTTTTTCCATCTGCTAGGTGCTGGCTCAGCTCCGAAACAGAAGTCGACCGCAGCTCCCAGCACGAGGACAAGAGCGGCAGCTCCAGCTCAGACACGAGGACGCGTCCGTAACCCCAACCAACCCAAACCCGGGTCCCAGACGCTGGCGAGGCAGCCTAAATTAACGCCAGAAACCTTCGGAGAGAGGTTGTGGAGGAAGCCCCCGGCCAGCAGATGGAGATTCCCAGCTCCTCCGCACTAGCGCGCCTCGGCCGGAGGTCGGACCTGGCCGACTTGGCTTTGCTCATCGGAGAGGCTTCGGTCCCCTCTTACGCTAATTTAAGGTGAAACCAAGTGCCTGAAGCCCATTTCGCGCCTCTTTACTCACCACCTCTTGCCTGAGCCCGCCTGCCACCCGCAACACCTCCAGTTCAGCCTCGCTGATGGGAAGGGAAGAGCCAGGAGCTCACCGGTTGCAAACAGGACTGCGGGTAATCGCACGCAATATCTTGCAACAGTGCCTTCCCCTGGTCCCGTGGGTTAAAACATCACCACATATTTACTGGAGCCAGAGAACACGCTTATTACCCACACTAAGAAAACCCACTTCAAGGAAAGGCAAGGACCATTTTACTTGGGTGACCACTGTTATTTTCTGGGTGATCAGTGATTTGAGGCGCTCTTAATACAATTTACAGAGACCTGATTTTTCACAGAGCAGGTGCTGGGAGAGCACTGGACAGAAACCTGCCTGACTGGGAGGCTTCCAAACATCTTAAACACCAGTTGCTTTTAAATTTGGGAAATGTGCACTTTTTCTACATTCCTGAGTCGTGCTATTAATCTTATCTTCCATTAGGAAAACGAGAGCTTTTTAAAAATCCAATTTACTTTTCACCATATACACTTCAGGTTAACTTTATTTTTCACGTTACTCAGCTTGAACTAAGCAATAATCATTTCCAGATTAATGATGATAATTTCAAACACTTTTCAGAGCAGGCATCTTAATATCCTCTCTGACCAGCGGAGAATTTCCTGTTCTACAACAGGATTACATTTAGTAAGATTAAACACGTTTCTGTTTGGCTGGCGGCGGTGATGATAGGGACTCCGCAAAAGACTCTCAGCAGCACTCTCTATCCAGGACAAGCTCAGGAATGCAAAAAGCGTGGGTCTTTTTCCCCTAAAAATAAACACCATTAATGTTAAAAGGTATACTCCTGTAGCAGGTCCTGGAAAACAGCCACCCTGCTGGAAAAATACAGTCCTGTGCTGTGCTACACTGCGCTCTGACACTCGAATCCTCCTTTTTATCCCTAATTTCATTAATTCAACCCTCCCCAAAAAAGCGTTGCCCTACTAAAACGCTCGTGGGCTCCCCAGGCTGCAGGCTGTCGGAGCGAGGAAAAGACTCACAGGGTTTAGATCTCAGAGGCACTTTACGGAGCCGGGGAAGTGCCGTCAGCTCCATCCTGCAAAGTGGAAACTGAGGCCAAGCGAGGCGATGCTGTTGCTTAATTGGTGCTTAAATTGAAAACACGAATTACATCTCAGAGGATCTAGTCAAGCCAACTGAAAGGGTGTCGTCCCAGGGGGCTGATGTTGGCGAGATTAGAAAAACCCCACTACTGTATTCAGTCCTGCTTCTAATGAATTCAGTTTCCTTTAAAAAGACAAATACTATAATATGAGAGGATATTTCACATCAGCTCTCAAGGGCTTTTTATGGGCTTTGAGCCACCGCAACAAGAGAGAAAGCACAGCAGGCACTTCAGCAGCAAAAGGCAAGCTGACGAGTTGATGGAAAACACGGACCAGTTTGGATGCACAGTCGATGCTCCTGCAATTCAGGAGCTGACGGGAGAAGGAAACTGAAGGGATAAATAGAAAAGCAGGAAATATGTGATCAGAAAGACATGAAGGAGCTCCCTGCATTAAAATTACACTAAGTTGTTGCTGATTTTCCCCTGTACCCCAGCTCAGACCTGCCTCGGAGAACTTAACCACGGCCGCGACCAAAACCCTGCCGTTCTCACGCACTTTCCCACTCTCATCTTCAGCTGAACAGGTCAAAACACAGCACGTTATTTCTGCACTCAAACACAACACGCTTTCAGGCATGGAGGAAGAAAACCGGTCAGGAATTCACAAACCTTCACTAATGACTTGTACATCACCCGTAATTCACTGAGCTGATAATGCTTCCCGGCCCCTGAGGTCTGAGCCCGAGTTTTAAAGGTAGCAATGTTTCCCCAAGCAATAGTTCAGAATGCCTGGAGACATTCTAAATGTCTTTTTAGAATTAGAATGCTAAAAAAACCCACCAGACAAACAAAAAAACCAGAATCTATAAATTAAATTTTAAAAACCCAAATCCTTCAGTCAGAATGGGCAATATTAAGGATGGAGCAAGGCAGAACTACACGATTAGAGCCCATTTCTGCAGCAAATGTCTAATTAGAGGCTGCCTTCCCAAAGAAATTTTACTGGTTTTGTCTTTTTAAGTGGGGTAGGAATGACCTGAGGATCTCCCAACCGCAGGATAGGGTTTGAAGTGCGAAAATGCCCTGGACAGATGGAGAAGCCCCAGGCCCCCAGAAGGCTCGGAATCTTGTGCCGTTTGGCTCAGGTTTACCCCTCTGATGTCAATCTGTGCCAGAAACGGGCTGTGTGGGGAGATGAGCAAAAGTGCTGGTGACTGCCAGACAAATCCACTGCAACTCCTGGAGATATTGTCACTTCTTCCCCATCCCTTTGATCCGTCACCTTTTTTTTTTTTTTTTAAATTTTGTTTGTCTTTCCCCAAAGGACATTTGCTCTCATCACAAGCCCCATCGCCAGCCGTGTCCCTTTTTAATAGAGGCTCATTCGGGACCCCAATCTCTCCAACAGCCCAACAACTCCTCCCAGGGCAAGCGAGAAAGAGGTTTTTTTCCCTCCTCAAACCCGAAGCCTTTGACAGAGAGGCAGAAAGGAGAGCCAGAGCGAATATTAGCACATCAGCTTTTTGGGTCACCATTAAAAAGGATCGTGTGAAAGGAGGTCAGATAAATATTTAACGTGGTTATTAATATCTGCTCCTAATTTCATTCCCCTTCCTCCCCCTCCCTGGCTCCTCCCTTTACTCTTCATCTCTTCGTTTTACGCGGTTGATCCCTTTTAAGAAGGTCAGTCGGGATCATAGGATGGTGCTGTCTGGCAAAGAGGGGGCAGAAAGAGATAGCTGCAACCTTCCTCCCGGGGAGCACGGCCCGAATTAGGCTGCCCGTTGGCGATGGATGCCGAGGCAATAACGATACCCTTGGGTTTCTCCTCCCAAGCTCACAGCGGCGTTCAGCCCCAGCGCCGATTGCTGCTTAAATATGGGGTTTAGTGGTGGCAACACAACCTTACGGATGCCTGCACCCACACGAGGGTGAAGATCTTGTGCAGAATTGCTGACAAAACCCCCGGAGCAAAGAAGGGGGGGCACGCTATTCCAGCGAAAAGGGGCGTCCGCATGCCTCAGAAGGGCTCACCAGTACTTAACGCACCAGCAGAAAAACAAAGCAGGCACCCAAAACCCACAAACCGTCTCTTCCCCCGCGGCTGCCAACTCTGCTAATGCACTGTCGAACCCACAGCGGCGGGTTTTTCCTTGTTTTTCCATGGGGCAAACAGGATCAGGTCCCACTTTCCTCCTTCCTGAGCCACCTCTGCAGGTCTGAGCCGCTGCCGCTAGGACCTGATAGCGCTGGCAGGCAGCTAACGCCGATGTACGCACCGCCTTACCCCATTTGGGAACTTTGCAGCTGCATATCATGATTTTTTTTCTTTTTTTTTAAGCCTTATTTATGGATTTCACAACACACACCTGTAGGCTATACTCCTCTGCATTTTACTTGCTGTCCTATACTGCCATCCTGCCATCATTTCTTAAAACAATATTTCTTCAGGGAGAAAAGAGGAGCACCTCATCCCATTTTCCTGCACAAACGGCCCAAGCAAGAGCTTTGGGGTCTTTGGGCCACCCCCCCACACACCCCTTCCCTCCCTGGAAGGGGATGCCAACAGCTTCTCATTGCCTCCATACACCCAAAAACTCATTTCTGCCGGTGTCCGCACCCTGCTCGCTGGCTGCCAGGCTGCCTCTGAAAATTTATGGCTCTGCCGAGGAGCGCTGCATGACTTAGGGCCAGGTCTGGTTTAAAATAAAAAGATCCTAACTCGAGCAGATGTAAGTCATCCTGCGCCATGCCAAACCCAAGCAAAACAACAGCTAGATAAATAATTTTAAAAGGGTGGAGAAAGAAACTCAATTCTCGCATTTGGGTCTTAGAGCCTGCTACGGAGAGAGGCACCCAAGGGCAAAAAGGAAAAAGCCAGCAGCCCCTCTGCCACTGCACTGGGAGATGCGGGATCCCCCTCCATCTTCTAGCAATGCTGATGTTGGACACCCAAAGACACATCCCGTGCCCAGAGATTTCAGCTCATCCTTTTGCTTCGCATTAGAGAGAGACCCCAGGACGCGCTGAGCGACCAGCACGAGGGTCGAGGAGTCAAGTGCTCGAACATTAGCACAGACATTAATTACAGCTCTCGGCGTATCCCCATCCCAAAGCAGGCTTCAGCACGGCTCCTCACTGCTCGGGTGGCTCCAGGCCTTGTTTGTTTTACTCTGTTCAAACCTGCACCGAAGACAAAATTATTCGCCTCCTCCTCAGCCTTTCTCTGGTGCTTCTCATGACAGTGTTAAATGCATGGCAAACATCCGTGCATTCATCTTCACGGCCCTCCCTGGGTTTCAATATTTTCCCTGTTTTACAGCCGGGAGCAGAGCCCTGGGCCCCTGGCAGTTCAGTCTCCCCAAGTAACCTTTGCCGGCAGGAAAAGAGGAGAAAAAAACCCAAGAGCACCAAACCCAACTGAGCATCCAGGGGGACGAGGGTGACCTTCAGGCATGGATAAAATAAACAGTTCAGACCCACAGCATCTGAAGCACGGGGTGGGATATTTACATACCTGTATTCAGGCATCTAAATTAAGAAGCCGGTCTCCCTCGGCAAAGAGAGAGAGCTGCTTCTCCAGGAGGTCACCCAAGGAGATGCCTGCCTGCTGCGGGACGAGGAGCTCTGCCAGGAGAAGCCAACCCCACCGCTTTGCAGGATGGTTCCCAGGGACCAGGAGGAGGGATGCTCTGCAGGGATGGCACCCCAAGGACCCCAGTGCTCCTCGAAAGTCCGGCCCCGGCAATCGGACATCTCCTGGGCTACTCCTTGGTTCTCCCAGTTTGATTATAGCGGAGAAACACAGCAGCTGCAGGCAGTACCCAACAGCCACGCATCGCCGGTCCCATTTCTGAAACCGGCCCTGAAGATCTTATTTGCATCCTTTTCTTCCTCCAAACCATTTTTTTCTTCCTCCAGACCTCCCTTCTCTCTCCCTTTTTCAGTATACAAAAGGTCTGCTGCTAAGCAGGGGTTGCCATGATAACAAGACAACCCCTCGGCTGCCTCGGGTGGGGAAAGCGCCCACGTACAATGCCATCCTCCTCTCCCAAAATAAATAAATAAGGGGGAAAAAAAAAAAAAAAGATAGATGCTTAGTGTAACTTGAGAGGAGTGCAGAGCAGAAATTATGGCAATTTCCTGTAACTGGAATCAAATGCCCAACTTGCCGGCTCGCAGCAGGCACTGCCATTAATTCAAACACTTGTGCGAGAGCCTGGTTTCCATTAAAGGGGCCAATTTTGAGTCCATTTCCCTGATAAACAGACAGCAGCTAGGCTCCTAAATTGGGGCTTGATAGATTTGATTAGGGCAGAGTTTGCACAGGTTGTGATTTTGGCGAGGCAAACTGCCGCTCGACGCGCAAGAAAAAATTGCACTTGAAATCCTCCAGCGCTGGCGAGGGGATCGAGATGCCCTGCGTGCCGGCGCCATCCCAATTATCCCCGGCAGATATCGCCGAGCGGCAACACGTTAGGGGAATTGGAGAGATTAGCCGCTGTAAAAACAAAAATGTTATTTAAACAAGGTATAACGAAGCCCAGCTATCTCCTGCAGGCTGCGGCAGGGGTTGGCAGAGCTTTTTCCAGCCCCAGTTAGGGACGACGAAGCTGCAAGGAGCTCTGCTACGCGGGACCTGCTTCCTGCAGTTTTCTCTTTCCAGCTGGAGCATCGATTCCTGCACAGCATGGATATTTGCAGCTGGTCGCTCCTGGCGCGAAGGTGCAGCGCAGCCGGGATGCTCATACGGGTATCGCAGACAGACAGACAGACAGATGACCGCAAGCAGCAGCGCGGCATTATCTTTCAGTCCCGTGTCTTTAGGCTTGAAAGAAATAAGTGTACGGAGAAGGTGGCGTCACTTTTTCTGCCCTGTCCTGACCTAGAGTCAGCATCTGGCCAGCCTTGCCTGAAAAATCCGGTCTACGGCCCTGGGACATGGATATTTGGGGACAGATCGCCCCTCCTCTGCTCCCCATGCCAAAGCAAGCCACCGCCACGCTACCCCGCTGGGAGAGGGCTGTAATCCCCCCCCTGAGATGGGGAGCGGGATCAGAATTCCCACCGCAAAGGATGAATATTCATTTCACCATTAAGTCCCCTATCAGGACTTCCAGGCAGGTGGTATTAAGATGGGATCTCTGGAGAGTTTTGTTTTATTCTCGGGAAGCAGAGCCCTGACTTTGAGACACAATAACTCACTTAAGGAAAGCTAATTCGCTCTGCCGGTGTATTTAAAGGGCGGCAGAAAAACGACAGTTTGGCAACACCTCTTGCATCTCTCCATGCCCGTGCTTGGAGGGCTCACGGGGTACGGCTGCGAATCCCCCCGAATCCCTGGGCGCTCGGTCAGTCTTCGGTGCAAAGCCTGTTTGGAGGCGGGTAGTGCGAAAGAAAAAGAAAAAAAATCCATATTGCGCTGGGACCCAGCGCGGTGGTGGCATTTACCAGGATACTTTGCAACTCCTGGTCATCGTACGGGGCTGTAGGACTCTCCGGAGGGTGACGCGTAGCTGGTTCCCCCAGGGAAGAGCCGTTGGGTTTTGGAGGTGGGGGTAAAGGGGGACAAAGTATTTCTTGCTATCGCTTAGCAGCCGGGACGCCCAAGTGAGAAACAAAAACCCTTTGCAGGCATGTGCCAGGCTCCCAAGTGCGAGCGCCTAATGAAAACATTTGCAATTACAATGGTAATATTAGGGTTTTCAAAGGAATTGGATTCTGCTGACCTAAATATTAACAGTGCAGCAAGTCGTGGCTATGTGGGCTTCTTAGGATTGCACAGCTCCTTCCCGAGGACTTACAGGCCCGTGGGGTAGGAGACGGAGCAATGCTGCAGTAACCCGCAGCAGCTCTCGCCCCCAGTTCTGCCCACGCAATACGCTGCCTCAGTTTCCCCACCTTTACAAAAGGCACAAAAAAGGCTAAAATGGAAGATAAGCATTGGGAACGCGGAATATTTTTCCTCTTTAAAAAAAAAAAAAAAAAAAGAAAAGAAATCATCACAGAAAGATGTTTCTCTCTTCTGAAATTGCACAGTATTAAACTCCTGAGCAGTTGTGACAGGTGCTATAACAGCAGCATTCATTACCAGTTTTGTTCTGTTTAATGCTCCTCACTCACGTGCTCCTCCCCAGAGCCTGGTTTACTCCTCCTCAGACATCGCGCTGACTTTGATGCCTCTTAACCCAGTAATTGGGATCACGGCATCCCCAAGGACGCGCAGCCCAACGCCCCATCCTGCCAGCCGCCGTCAGGCAGCACGTCACTCTGCCTTGCCTTCCAGACCACCACCTCGCCCCGCAATCCGCCTTCCCCAAGGGCTTGGGGGCACCTCACCCCGTTTTTTAGCACCGACACCCCACCGCATCCATCCATCCATCCCACTCTAGGTGACCGAGTCGTCATCGATGAGCTGTAACACCCGACCCCTCCGTCGAGCCGCAAAGCCTCGCTTGCCTCCCCATCACGCGACTGCCGACGGAAGACCACCCACCCACCTACATTAACAGATTGAGAGGGGGGCAGAAAGTGCTTTGTCCACCTCTATCCTCAAGGTTTCAATAAAATAACAGCTAAAGCTCTTTGGGACTGCATGGAAATACCAGAAAAGTTAAGCTGTTTCCCATATATCTCTCGAAGAGCGCAGATCTCCTTGCCGGCGGGCCGGCGTTCCCCATTTGCATGGATGAAGGCAGGCATAAAACACTACCTACTTCAGCCTGCGCACGGATATAAACGAGCACGAGGTCTCCCGATGCTCCCTGCATTCAAGTACCTGGTTGCCGAAGAGCACGGCCTCTATTTATCAACAGATATGAAGCTTTTGCTGCTCAAGACACTTGCCTTCCCATGCCGGGCAACTCGGGGGTGATTGAAAAGCAGCTCAAGTCTCCGTCGGGGAGGAGGTTAATTATAGCTACATCATCATAGCACGGACACGCTGCAGCCAGGGTCTGATGAGAAACCTCTTCCCTTCCCTTTTGGAACATATTTAATCCCTCCTGTGCTATTCGCAGAGCCCTGCGAGCCCGAGAAGATTCATGGTTGGTTTCTTACGGCGCTGCTCTTCCTGCTAACGATGCCCTTCCCGCTAATATATGCCGGATGGGATTCGCATTAGTCAGAAAGGGGCACCATAAAACGGCATACGGAAGAGTAGAGGAGCCTGCAGGCAATAAAACACCTGGGAGAAGTACTGCCACCCAAGAAGCAAGCCTCGGTCCCCCCCCCAAAAAGGCTCTGCTCTCCGTGCTGAGCCACCCCACCGCCAGCAGAAAGCCTCCTGCCCTTGGTATATCAGGAATTTTATCCCCCCCCTGCTCAGCGAGGACTTTTCAGTGCTCCAGACCTGAGAGGCTGCAGCAGGTACGAGATGCTAATACAGCTGGAAAGTCCAAGCATCAGTTTGGGGGGGGGGGGGTCACAGGGGTCCTCCGTGCCCTCCCTGCCCAGCCTTCCCGAGCAAAAGCAGAGGGTGGGATAAACGCATCCTTTTCTTGCTTCTCAATTTGCATCCCAAGCCAACGGGAATACGCGGAGGGTTGTAGCAAGCGCAGCCGGCTCGGATGCTGAAGGTGCAGGTGTGACATGAGGCTCTGTCCCCAGCGCTGCAGGGAATAGTCCAGAAAGCCGTGATAGTAAGAAATTCCCTTTCTCTGGTCGGATGGTATCAGCAAGAAAAATAAAATGTCCTCCCCACCACCCCCCCCCCCCAAAAAAAAAGAGCAAGAGCAACCTTTTAAAATGTGCATTGTTTCTTTCTGATTTTTAAATGCCATCATATCAAAGCACCCCATAAAAAAGTGAATCTGAGTGTGTTTTGTAAATTATAGATTAGCCAGAAGCGATCCTTCACTAAAAAGATCTGTGCCACGTTGCAATTCCAGCAGCGTTTCAGCAGAGCACACTGAGCAGGAGGTCACAGCAGTTGTAACACTATGTTCTCTCTGTATTATTATTATTCTGATGCAGAAATAATACTGGTACACTACACAAGGCCAGTGCGTGGGGAAAGAGAAGGTGGTGGTGGGGGGGGACAGAAAGGAGGAAGGACAGGACCAAAATTGTCTTTTTTCCTTTTATCTTGCCCTGACTAACTGAAGGTACATGTCATATACAGCTGGGTGGAAAAGAAATCACTCCGCTTCCCTCCCCCCCCTTGAGTCTGTCTCTGAATAATCTGAAATATTCTTGCAAAATCAAGGTCTTATGACTGAGTGGGAGGGAAACTATAGCTCTAAACGCATAGTTCTGGGCACGACGCTGAGCGAATGGCTGGATCTCTGCCTTGCTAGCAATCCTGGGGATGGGGTAACCAACGCTGCACCCGAGCGGAGCATCACCGATGTGACCTGCTGCATTTGGGGTTTGATTTTGCTGTTCTCCGCAGGTATCGGAGAAGGGCTGACTGAAGAGGTTTATATTAAAGGCATCCCGTGCCAAAAGAGGGTCTGAAAAACAGCTGTATTTGGGGGGTTTTTTGTGAATTTCTAGGCAGCTTTTATTTCTCTTCCTTTGTTTGGCAATTCTTTTTCAACACCGGTAGTGAGATTGGCCAATTATCATAATTGGGTCACCCCTAAAGACCGTGATAGACACCCAGGGCAACCTACCAGAGAGAATCTGACTTATGGCTCATTATTAGCTCGAGCTTGACAGGTTATTTCGGTAACAGGCAGAAAAGCCATCGGAGCAAAGGCACTGGGGAAAACCCGGGGGCCGTGCAGCCTGCGAGGCTGGAGAGTGGGCTCAGGGGCTGCGAAACCCCACAACGTCACCTACGGGCAGCCGCTTTCGGAAGGGTCTTTGCCCATCCCGGGCCTTAATACTCTTGAGTCAAAAAGGTCAAGAATGAGCCTACGCGGCGAAAGCACGCTTGCTTTTGTAACCAACGCTTCACTGGCGGAAAGGAGCAAAAAGCCCCTTTCTTGCTGAACTCCAGTAAGGAAAAAAAAGCCCCCCCGAATCCCAATCTTCCCCCTCCCGTGCCGCAGCATCTCTCGCCCCCACCAGCATCAAGCCCGGAGTGCCGGGATGAATTTTCTTCGCCCCATCCCTTCCGAGGAGGGATCCCGCTCCCTGTCCCCTTCCTCCGTCACCGCTGTTAACAGGCGGCGAAGGCGGCTCGACCCAAACCGCGCGCGGGCAGACGGCTCCGCCGAGGAACATCTCTCTCTCTCTCCCCGAGCCGCTAAAGGACTGCGGAATCAGGACGGAACAGATGTTTTTAAGGACTTCATAAATCCGTGAAGATAAAAAATAAAAAAAAAAAAAACACCACCCACCCAGCACTTTCTAACAAAACCCCATGCTGACGGACTGGCGTATCAGAAATAAATACAACCACCTACAGAAACCTTCCGATAAATCTCCTCCGCGTTTTCTATATATATAATATATATATGAGTGTGTGTGTGTATATATATACATAAAATATATACATATATTTGAGTGTGCGCATATAGAAACAGTCATGTTTGGGTTTTTAAAATAAAAATAATTGCCAAATTTAGACCATTACAACTAAAAAAAATTATAAAGATCTCCCTCCCTCTCTCCCATCGTTTCCCAGGCTTCCTGTGCTCCCATTAATCTGACCACCTCCCCCACCGCTCGCGTTTCCCTCTGTCCCCTCCCTCCCACGGCTGTTGTCGCTCCCCAACCCCCCCCCCCGCCACTATCATCTCCCCCAGTAACTCCTCACCAAATTCCAATGAGGTTTTCTAATTAGACTAATTAATTTTCTGCCCAAGTTAATAAGACTGTCTACAGTTCAGAAATAATTGGACTTCCCAAACACCAATATCCCCTCCCTTCCCCTCTCTCCCTCTGCAGCAAGCGGCGATAGGGCTGCTTAATAATTCAAAATCAGCCTCTGTTTTTTCAGCCGATGGCTTTGCATTTCAAGAGTTATTTAGTTCTTTCATTAACACTGACACCAGCCTTCCCAGCCCAGGGAGGCACTGGGAGGGGAGTGCATGCCGAAGGATGCTCTGGCGTGTGGGGGATCCCTTCCCAGAGGCAATAAATCCCTTCGGGGACCAGCGCACACCGCTCCTCCCCTGTTACCAGCAACCAGTGTCCTGCCAGATTAATCCTCCCCACACCGGGCTTTCCTTTTTCCTTGGCAGAATATTCTGGAGTTAGGACTGATTTTGCTGCCCGGTACCGTAAAAGGACATTTTGCTACCAGGAAACTCTGCATTATAGCCCCCAGCTAAGGCTTTGCTAGAGGTAAGACCTTCAGGGACCACCTGAAGTTGCCCTTCAGCGCTCTGCGACAAATTTGCGAAGGGCAGAAGTCCCTCTTGCTGCCCCTGGGGACAACGCAGCGACGATTCCCAAAGCCTAAGTCGGTCTGAATTTCCACCCGAGCTCCACACGTCATCGCTGGCGTGATGCTAAACCTGGACAGCTATGTTTTCCCGGTGGGAAGGGATTCAAGAGCAGCACGAGGGACAGCCCACGCAGCTCTCCCTCTCTAAGCCGAGGTGCTGGAGCTCCAAGGGGGGGCTGGACCACACGGTTTTGGGGGGCGGCATCCCACCGCCTTGAGCCTCAGCAGAAAAACACAGGTTGAAGTTCCGTGGTCAGACAGGATAAGTGCTTACGGATTTTGCAGCCAAAACTAAATCCTGAAGCAGGTTCTCAAAAAAAAGCAGAATTGTGACACCAAAGGAGAAAATCTCCCGGTTTTAAGAGCGTTTATGGAGCAGGCAATTCAACAACCTTCACCTGAAAGCATCCAAATACTTCAACTTTGTAAAAGAAAATGGTTTAGCGACAATGAAGTTCAGCGTCTCAATGAAAAAGGCCTGTCAGGTTTGGAGGACGGTGAACCAGGCCATCAGAAGAGGCGTATTCATATCAACCCCGACTCATCGCCGAGGCGGAGAAGAGCAAAAGCTTTCCGTATTTTTGGGCAGTCTGACCCCAGACCCGAGAGATCCCGCTCACTGGGCTCAGACGGGAGGGATGGAGGGAGGATTTCACGTCCTCGCATTCGCCGAGCATCTCCTCCGGGTGAAATTTGGGCTGGTGCTACCCAGAAGGTCAGACTAGATTAAAGTAACGAGCTCTCCTGGCCTTAATACCCTGAAACGGGTGCCCGGCCTCTCGGTCTGGGGGGG
>JAVJGG010000082.1:2050661-2067287 GCA_035590195.1 Aviceda cuculoides
AAAACCTCGGGTCTTCGGAAGACTCAGAAACAAGCTCCGAAAGCCCACGATGACGGAAGGAAAAAAAAAAAAAAAAAATCGTAACGGCGAGAGCGCGGCGGTCTGGCCCCCGAACAGCAAATGTTATTGATTCGTATCAGAGGAAGAAGAATAAAAATTAGAAGCTCCTCGGAACAAAGCCATTTTCCTCTGATGTACATGCATGGGGGGAAAAAGCCATTTTAATTACTGATCAAAAATAAATGACTTGCCATTTGCTAGGACTTTTTTTTTTTTTATTTTCGAAATTACTTTGTAGAATTACTTAAACTTATTAATATATTTATAAGGAAAGAAAACACCCATAAATGCTTGAAATGCTGAGCCAACGAATTAATTAACATCAAATTACTAGTGGTTACTACAGCTTGATACTAAACATTGCTACCCTATTATGTGGAGGATGGACAAAAATCTCTTGCAGCTGTTAATTATTTCAATTATTAATTTTACTTAATAATTCATATCCCTTTCCCGACCCCCCAGAGTATACTACGGTATCTACATTTCTTCCTCTCCTTCTCCATTTCTCCCTAACTCCACTTTCAGCAAGACAATCCATCACTCTGCAAGGTTACTGGCTTCAGGAGAGAGGAGGGGGTTTTTTTTTATTATTTTATTTTATTTTTTATAATCGACAGTCATTTCCTCAGAGAAATACCCCCAGTAAATACCTGCTCTAGAGAAACGATAATAAATCCTTAAAGGTGAACTTAGCTGCTTTTTCCCCTCACGTGCTCCCTTTAAAAAATGTAATACTTCTTAAAAAAAAACACACAACAACCTCAAAACCTCTGAGAGTCCAAATCCTTAATAGTACATACATGCAGAGTGAATTACGAATAAATCCACTTTAAAGTCAAGCAGAGAGGATTTTTTTTTTTTTTCAAAAACACCTTTTAGGTCTGGATTCAGGTCGCACCCCGCATCCCGACGCCTCTTTGTGCCCCCAGCATCACCCCAAGGCTGTGCTTGGTCCCTGGACCCTTCCCCAGCACCCGGCACTTGCCCCCGCTGCCCCTTCAGCCCAGGAGACAGCAGGAAAAGGGAAACTGAGGCACGACCTGCCCTTAAGGAAATCCATTAAGGAACTCCAATTCCCACCTCTTCCCATCGCCTCCGAAGGGCTGCCCTGCCCCCAGGCATTTCTCATTAGGTGAACACAGCCCTTAAAATATGAAGGGATTAAAAAAGAAACACTAAAAGCTTTTTTCCTGGTTGTTTTTTTATTTTTTTTTTCTCTTTTCTCCTGGTTTTTAAGCCCGCAGCATCTGCCTTTTTGTGCTTTTGTGCTTAACCACCCTGAATAGAGACTTACTTCAAAGTGGAAAGGAAAGTTGGGATTATAGCGGGACTCTCTATCAGCTGGGGCATCAGGAAAACTGGTTTGCCTCTGGAAGTGGGTGGGAGCAAGCTCTGTGCCCTGAAAATATTGCTTGTGGAGAAAGGTGCTCAGCTCCTGAACAAAAAACCTGCCACCCCCCCGAGAAAAAACGCTTGCAAAGAAGGGGGCGGTGTAAAAATAAAAAAATATATATATACACACACACATATTTATACACACGTTCAGGTATATTTTTTTGCACTGAGCAGTTTAACCCTACAGGCATCTGTTGCATTTGGTGCCTGCTGTGGTTCAGGGATGTAGCAGAATTCGGCTTCATCCCCAGCGTAATTTTAGCTGGTGCCACCAAACCGCCTCTTGCTCGTGGATGCGCACATCCACGCACGCTTCTGGTTTATCTGGAAATTAATTTCCAGATCAATAAGAGACTGTTTAATGACAGAAAATAAATGGGGGGGGTGGTGGAGGATGGAGAAAAGGATGAAAAACCCCGCAGCCCCGGGGCATTTCTTGCTGCCAATGGGATTAATATTTCTGACAGGTTTTGGGGGAGGCGAGAGGAAGAATTTGGTGCTCAACTCTGGGGCAGAGAGACTCAAATTTGATCGTCGACATAAAGTGTTTAAAGAGAAGAGAGAGCTCTACGCCCCGCTACGCACGCGCACGTACCCACGCAATAAAAGCCCTCATCTATTAATCTTCTCCCTTGATCTAGAGGGTAGAGCTAAAATGACGTTTGATGCTCTTTGCTGATCTCTGGAGGGCAAATCGAGTAACAAATAAGGGGAAAAGCAGTCAGAGAGCTACGGCACGGTTCATATTGCATAAAAATAGACGCGCGGAGAACTAAGCTTGGGGTTGTTTCTGGGAGGGAGGGAGGGGAGCGGAGAGGTCGCTTCCAAAACACTATTTTTTCCTCTTAATTGGTCTATTAAACTTTGTGAATAATGAGATCTGATTGTTTGACGGGTGGCCTGGCTGGCTTTTGCATATCCTCAAATGGGGTAACAACTGTATATAGCCTAAATATGATAGCTGAAGTGCCCGGTACTCTGCGGTTGAGTCCCCAAAGTACCCTGCCTTTCCGTGGCATCAGTTCTCCAGGGATGCCCAAGCACTTGGCAAGAACAAGCCGAGCTTTGCTCACACCTCTGTTAGGCAGCAGGTAAAAATCAGTCCCATTTTGAGCGGCTGGGGAAACTGGGGCAACAAAGACGGGAAACAATTTCCCCATGCTGTCTCAGTAATGTGGTTATAAAAGGAATCCAAGACCACTTTTCCCATTTAACCGCTAAACCTAACTCCCTCCCCGAGCCACCTGAGCAGCTCTGAATAACTGTGTCACTTTTCCTGCAATTTGCAGAGGCCACACGCTGCTCTTCTCTTCCCCTCGCTCCCACTGATCGGCATTTCCATCTCCGCAACGCGGTGTTTTTCCATTCGCCAAGGGAAAGGTGGATCTTTAGGAGCTCCCGGCTCGCTCCAAAACAGCGAGGGCGTTGGAAAGCAGAGGACAAAAGGCCAGCGGCCGCGGAGGGAGCACGCGTGGTCCCTGCTTGGACCCAAACCTACACGAAATCTGCATTTTCCTCCGGTTGCCGCTTTTTTTTCTTTTTTTGCAAAGCACAGAGCAGCACACACGTTGCAGCATTACGGTGGGATCGTTGGCGCTCCCCCTCCTGCAATACTTCTCCCACCATTAGCTCTACCGACCAGCACATCCCCACTGCCTGTTGATGCAGCAAACCCGAGTCCTGACATATTCTCCCTAGATTAAATCCCATGCCTTTGCATTTTCCTGGCTGGCAGGAGCGCGCTGGATGTAACCCTAAAGCAAGAGTTACCCCAGAATTTTCTGCCCCTCCAGCATCCCAGTTCCAAACCTGCTCCCTAACAGGGGACCACGTGCGCGGTACCTGATGCACCGAGACCATCATCCAAAACCAGTTTTACCAGCACAGGCGAACAACAAACAGATCCCACATCCCGCACGGCTCCCCCAGAGGCGCTTTCCTTTAAGGAAAGGGCTGGGGTTTATTAGCTGGGTTTGCCCCCCCCCCAGCTCTTTTTCCTCTTAGGCTTGAACGGTTTAACGAGCGTCCTTTTGACCTAGGAAACTTAGTTTTAATTTTCATCGCTTTATCTAGAGAACAATGTGTCCTGGGGGCATCTTTGAGCACAATGTACAGTTTCATCATCAAAACAAATGCTAGAAATACCCATCTGCCATGTTATCAGAGCGTGTTGGCTCACTGAGCCGAACACCGCTTAGGGGACGAGGGAGGTTTTTACTCTTCTCAAAGTCATGAGTGCTCCCTCTAAGCTCTTCAGCATTAGAGACTCCTGTGGAGACGGGTGTTAGGAGCTCCGTTTCTTTTTTTCCCTAGTCGGGAATGATGGGAGATGGAGATTTCGGCGAGGCAATAAGAGCGGACCCTCCTTGAGCCACCCCTGTAGGGTCTCGGGAGCGCCTCGCTCCCCGGGCGATGCTGGGTGGCGGGAGGGATGGAGAAGCAAGCTGGACCCGAAGTCAAGGGCTCAGCTCCGAGCTGAAGTTTACCCGGGGCGAGCAAGCATCCAGCAAGGCTCTACCTCAGCTTTTTGGCCCCAAAGGGAGGGGGGGGGGGGTGACAACTCTCTCCGATTTATTTCGATTGCAAAGCATTCGCCCCTATCGCGCCTTTGGCTCTGCACCAGCCCCTGGTGCCATGCTCATGTAAACGTTCCAGCTGATGTGTACCAGCTCCGTTCAACTCCCTCCGTTATCCAGACCTTCTCAATTCCCCCACTGGCATCCAGAAAATCCGGACCCTTCCACGCCACGACCCTCAGCTTTATAGGATTTGCCTCCTGGAAGTCCCTTCCCCAAACCCACTTCTCCAAGGAGGTTTGCAAGCTACACCCTCCTCTCTGTTTCAGACTGGAATAATTTGGAATAAGTTATAATAATAGTAAACATAGTAAAAACAACAACAAATCAAACATGCTTTGTTACTCCCCAGGCACACGCATTTGTCTTCCAAGCGACAAAGTAATCACATTTTTGGTTTTAATTTATTACGTGCATTACAGTCGGTGCCTAGGGGCATTATCGCAAGTCACAGCCCCAGTGCGCAACGGGAGGAATCGAGGCTCTTAAATCCTCACCTCCTTTAGCTTCTCCACCTGCCAACTACTCCGGAGACAGCACCTTTCCTTGCTTTGAGCTGCTTGCAGTGGGACCCAGGGATCGCACCCCAGCTCCACAGGGAAGAGCCGAGCCCCCGGGATCACCAGCCCCATGGAAAGGGGGCTCGCAAAACCCACGCAGGCACTGCTGAAAGCCAGGTTGCGCTTATTTTCCTCAGCAACTTGCATGGGGAAGCATATTTTTACCTATTAGGTTTTACGTTCTCCCTTCAAAACGGCCTCAAAACATAACGCCCGTCACCACCGTTTATGGGACATGCATGCCGAAAGCCTTGGAAACGCAGAGAAATCCAGAGGGACCTTCCCACCAGCGGCACCACTCGCACGGCAGCAGGGACACGTGGGTGAGGACCGGCGACGGAGAGAATTCGGAAAGATGAAACGGGAAGGTACGAGGCAGCCGTCCGCTGCCCAGCCTCTCCCTCCGCACCGAGCAAGCGTCAAAGCTTCCAGGAGGGATCTCCACGCTCAGGGTGCTCTCGCAGAGGGGGAAAAAAAAAGGCTTTTCCCCCTCTTTTGACCACGAGCTCGCGTACGCCGCCGGTGTTTTCGCAGAGCTCAACCCAGCGCATACGGAGCGCAGCCCTTCGCATCCGATTCCTGCGCCAGACGCGCAGCCTCTTTGGATAGGAACGGCACCAGCGTCCCGATGCCTCTGCCCAAACCAGCTTAGCCAGCACGGAGAGCTCGGCGTCACCTCTACGTGGGGCCAGAATCAGCAAGGAGCCTTTGCTGGGCTGGGGAAGGGGAAGGCAATGGGATGGGGAGCTGCGATTGCCTCCCCCAAGATAACGCCGGGAGAAATCTACGCCGCGAACCAGACTAATCGCATTTCTTGCCGAGGAGCACGAGCCTTTTGGCAGGTAGGGGATGGATCTCGGGAGCTGACACGTCTCTCTGCCGTCTACAGCTGATGAAGTGTCAAATGAGATGGAACAGAAAGTGAGACCCATCTGGGGAAGCAGGCTCTGCCAGGCTGATTGATACCTGGAGGAGGAGGAGGAGGAGGAGGAGGAGTGTGAGGTGGCTGGAGCCCCGCGGGGACCTGCTGCCGGTCGCTCCCGTGCTCGGCGAGGGGATGCCAAGGGGCATTTTGGGGCTGGCTGGCCCCGAGCATCACGGTCACTCCTCTTCCTCCTCCTCCTCCTCTTCCTTCTCCTCTCCCGCTGGCCGGCGCCATGCGGGAGCAGCCTTTGCAATCGCCAGCGCGGAGAGCGGTGACGGGGCTCGTAGTCCTCGACACAAATAGTGATGATCATTCATTACTGTCCTTACTCGTTAGGGTGGGAGGGGGGCCCTGGGCAGGCTCCTTTGGATCCGACAAGTAGCTCAGGGGGTGCTTGGATCCAGGGCTTTGCGGGAGGCTGGCTTTTAAACATTCAGACCAGCAGTTGTTTTTTTCAGCGCTGCAAGAATAGAGGGAGGAGGGAAGTCCGTAACTCTCACTGCCGGGTCATGCCGAGTCCCAAAATTGCTGCACAGTCCCTGGGCCCAGGGTTGCGACGGAAACAGAGGAGGGATGGAGAGGTGCTGGGAGGAGCAGTAACGCACCTGCGGGGTCACTGGTAGGGTGTAATGAAGCTACCTGCTGTGCCCCCCGCCCCCCGAAAAAAAAAAAATGGGAGAGTTGGTAAAAGGGGGAAGCCACATCCCCTGGCCTTGCCCACAGCATCTGCATCCCATACAGGGATTAATAGAATTAAAAAAAGGCCGGCCTGGCCCCTGAACTGCTACAGCTCCCTCCATCCAAACTGACCATCAGCCACTCTGGAAGAGCAGAGAGTGACCTTCAAGATGTGGGGGGTGAGGTTTCTCAAAGGACCTCATGGGAGTTCAGTCCCAGGTTTATGGGAATCCCCTTCCAGCCCAAGGAGAGACCTTACGTCTGGGGGTCAGGCTAGTCAGAGGCACGAGATCCCCCCAAATGAAACATGACTGAAAAACCCCTGCTTACAGAAAGCCAAACGCATATAGCCGTGAGGTGCTGTGTTTCACGATACCACTTAATAGGATCAGCAAAACAGGGTCAGCGTATAAAATACAGCTGCTTTGGAGATCACAAAAAATACTTTAATCTGCGATGGCTTTTCACCTCTAGGGGCCTGTGAACCGGTATACTCTATCTGCCTATTTAGCTGATCCTGTTAAAAAGGTATCAGAATAAAGCAGAGAGGGGGACAAAAAAAAAAAAAAAAAAAAAAATCCTTCATCGTGTGAACTAAGCCAGAGAAAACTTTCCCTCTAGCAAGATTCTGGCAAAAATCCCAGCCCCACTCCACCAGTGCTTTGAAATACAAAGAAGAGGATCTGCGGGTTCTAAAGCGCGTTTCCCACCACCCCGGGGCTCGCTGCCCACGGGGAGATCCCGGAGATGTTCCTTGGAGCTGGGTCACCGAGCAGGGGTGGTCATCCCAGCTCCCGCAAGGAGCAGCGGGGAGATAAGGCGACAAGGAGATGCAAGAAAGCAGAAGCAACCTGACCTCAAGGAAGCCTTGACGGGCGGGTGCCGCCTCGGAAGGAATAAACCGCAACGGAGTTTGCGCCCAACTCCGAAACGAAGCTCCCCTCTCCCCCCCACCCCTCCGTTCCAAGCTGTAACGCAGAGCCCGAGGGCAGCGGCAAGTAGGACTTTTGTCACGTAGCAACAGCAACGTCACGAAGTGACCGAGAGAACTGGGAAACGGGAGGGGGAGCGCTGGTCGGAGCTGGGCTGCCATGCTGGAGAAGGATGTTCGGCACAAGCCGCTGCCCGATAGAGACATCCCATGGCGACTATGCATGAGAGAGAGGCAAGAGCCGCCTTCGCAAAAAACAGGAGAAAAAGCCACAAACAAAGGCAAGATATAAATACAGCTTTTGCCTGCCTTGAGTAAGTTCTCCGGTGCCTGTGGCAGGCTGGAGGGGAAAATCCCCGGCTCCGTAAGGGTCTGCTGCCCACCCAGGTTTGCAAGAGCCTGCTGTCCTCCAGCTCTTGCTAAACCTGTTGCTATCGACTTTTTCATTCGGGGTCTGCTCTTCGGTCAGGTTTACACGTCAAAGGCAATAAAAGCAAAGAGCCACGTGAGGTGCGAGGGGCACAGCGAGGTGTGGGAGCGCCGGAGCGGGGAGCTGCCGGAGCCCCGGGGCAACCGGAGCGATTTCTGCACGCACCTCCTGCTGCAGGGACGGCGGCTGCCCTGCAAGAGCCTAGCAGCAAATTTCGGGGGGTGGGAAGGGGAAGAATAAGGCGACAGAAATAACAGCGCAGGCTGGGAAAATCTCAAAGGGTACGGGCTTCCCTAATTTTGAGCGAAGGAACAGGATCTGCGTGCCAAAGCGCCAGCAAAGCGTGAAGGGACAGGAGTCCCTCCTTGCGTAATAATTCATGGCTATGGGATATCTCCTGGAGGAGGCTATGGGATATCTCCTGGAGGATGAGAGCACCTCATCCCCTTGGACTCCAGGGAAAACACCCAACCAGGGCATCGAGCCCTACATACCACCCTGACAAAAAAACAACGTACCTGTTCCTTACCCACGCTTCCCACCGAGACGGAGGGGATGGAGTCCAGGAGCCTCAGTCCCAGAGCCCGTGGCCGTGCGGTACGGCAACTCATGCTGCTCACCGGTGATATTTTAGCTGATGACAGCTCCTGGTATGCTTTGGGGAAGTGGAGGGATCTACCTTGAAACCACCAGCACATTAGCAAATAACCTTCAGCTTGCTTTAGCCCTTAACATCAGTAAATCTCCCTTAAGGAGAAGGTTAATAGCATTCCTGCAGGACAAGCAAGGTTTGGGGGCAGCAGCTTACCCAACAGCATCCCAAATCCCAGCAACAGAGCCACAAGCTGGAACTGGCTCTTAAAATTCACCTGCACTATTCAACCCAGGAGACAACACTGCAAAAAGTCCAGCCTGGACCGAGGAGGGACAAGGAGCCACCCTGTCCCAGTCCCTGGGCTGGGCTGCTGGTGGGAGCCACTGTGCTGGACGCTCTTCCCAGAGGGAATGCTGCTGCTGGCGCTCGCGGCCAATCCAGCCCCCATCGCTTCCACCAGATCCGAAAGAAAATTGAAAAGATTGCAGCCCTCGCACTCACGCCGCACACCACGCGCTCCGTGCCTCCAGCCCTGACCTTTATTTTCCATTAATGGACCGGCTGAGCGTCAGCTGAGTTTGAAGGTGCATAAAATGAACCGAAAACAAGAGGGATAAACAGCAGCAGTTAAGACCCTTTGCCCCCCCCACTTTTTTTTTTTTTTCTCCCCTCCTGAGGAAAGCTGAACCAATTGCAGCAACGTTACGGACACAGAGCGAGCTGCTTCGAGGCGCAGACAACTTGCTGGGAACCAGCTCGCAGCCTGGGGCTGCCGGCCGCGGCGAAGACAAAACCCAGAAGAGAGCTGCTCCAGCGGGGGAAAGGAGGTTTCCAAGTCCCCAGATGCCAGAAAGCATCTGGTTCAAGCGCCAGCGGGACGGAGCCAGCCCGTCCCCCTTCGGAGAAAAATACGATAAAAAAAATAAGCCGACGTTTCTAAGGCTGGAAAGCGAAGACGAGGTAACGGGAAGGTGATGCTGAGAGTCCCGTCAGCTTGATACCGACGTTGCATGCCCCGAGCTACCGCCATCCACCCCACGGATGCAATTTGCTGCCCTAATTGGGGTATTTGGCCCCGCCGCTGCTGCAGGTCCTCGGGCATCACCTACCTGGCGATGGCCACAGAGAAAAGAAGAGAGAGCTCTAGTTTGGGCTTTTACGCACCCAAATTGCCGGCAGAGGGAAAGAAGCCAGCCCCAAAACTCTTAAAAAACATTATCCTTCGATGGTATTTACAGAGCAAACAGGGAGCTCGCTAAAATTAAATGGCAACGTTTCGTTTCCCTCTGCTATTCTCCCGGCTGCTCCGTGCCGCAGAGACGGAGGCACCAAGCTGCCCTCGGGGAGCCGGGAGGCCACGGGGATGGGCGTCCCAGTCCTCCAGCAGTCCCCAGTCCCCTGCAGGCAGCTGGGCAAGGTGGGGGAAGGCGTGCGGGGATGGGGTCAGGTTAAGATAAGCAGTTTTAGGCTTCCAGTACATGCTGTGCTAGACCGCTAACTCTTTAATACTTTAAATCCAAGCTCATCTCCCTGCTAGGCCTTTAATTTAGATTTAGCTGGATAGCTGCTCCATGTTTAATAAATAACTATTGATTATTTAAAAAGCACCTGGGTTGAGGTTTACCACCTAAGGCTGGGTACACATGTTAAAATACACAGTACCTATTACCGCCTTATTAAACCTTAGTCCGAGGCATGTGCTTAAGAGCCACTTGATATTTAATTAGCCAGTGAGTTCAGGGCTTGTTGGGGGGTTAAAAAAAAAAAAAAACAACAACAAAAAAACAACAGGACTGTCGCTCTGACAGCCCTGGGAAACAGCAACCTCCTTTCCCCTTTGCTGTCCTCGGAGGACACGGCCATCCGTGCCCAGCGTCGAGGATGGACGTGGGGAGGGTGAGAGGGTGGCTTCACCTGCCCCTCTGTCCCGCTTTGATCCAGCACCCACAGGGCTGCAGGGCCAAGCCAAGGGGTGCCCGAGCCCCGATCGCCCGCAAAGGCAACCGCTGAACCCCCCCTCTCTCAAAAACCCAAGTCCGGAGCCGCTGTCCCCTCCTCCCCCACTGCATCTCACCGGGACCGCTCCTAAAATCCCCAAGGGAGAAAATTAAGCCCTGTGGTTTGCAGCAGGCAACGCCTGTGTCTCCCCCTTCCCCTGGACTCAGCATTACCATATTTCACACTGAACGCCAGATATTTAAAGGTAAGTTTCCATCAGGATCCATGAGGATTTATCTACGCGGGCTCCCATTAGCGGTAATAAGATGAAGGCGATCAGCCTCATACATTTCACTTTGGCCAGTATAAATGCCTTCAAATTCATTAGACAGATGTCTGCTGGAGTCATGGGTGAGGAAAGAGCAGGGGGAGAAAAAAGAAGGGGAAGAAAAGGAAGAAAAAACACTCCCAGCCTACTTCTAGCTTTGTTTTTGCCGGGAAGGTGGTTGGGCTTAGCGGAGATTCGGCAAACGCCGGCGGGGAGCGTGCGAGGCAGCCTGTTACCCTACGGCAGCAGCCCCTTGCCCATTTCTCCCAGCAGACACAGCTCTTGCACTCATTACTGGGTGGATCGGGGGTTATTTTGGCCGTTTCTTTGTAGGATTTCTAGTTGCTCGTTTGCTCTGTCCCAGCGGAGGTTGCCATCTGCCAGCGCGTCACCCCGACAGGCGATTTTGTCAGTGCCACGGTCGGCGTCACTGTGAAGGTGACACTTTCCAGGGGGCTGGTTATGGTTTTTGTCTGCGTTAAATTTATTCGCAGAGCGACTTAAAAAAAAAAAGAAAAAAAAAAAAATATTCAAACGCAACTAGAAGAGACTTTGTAAAAATAGTCATTACAAAACTCCACGCTTTCAGATGTTGTTATTGTTCCAGTAAGCCCCAGAGATAACAGCTGAAATCAGGACCCTGCTGTGCACTTCACAAACACGCAAAAATGGTCCCTCCCTTCAGAAAAGGTCTGCACTTGCTCTGAATTATAGTACAGACAGTGGAGATCCGGTGCTAAGCACTGCAGACGTGTCAGACGTCTTATCGCGCATTCGCACCAATAGAGGTTAACTCTGAAGCATACTGATGGCGAGCTAAAAGTCATCCTGGCGTTTTGGCCGACTTGCTCAGCTACTCTCTGGCTGTGTGCAGAGCCTTCCTCAGCCTCCTGCTTCCTCTCCCAGAAAAGGTCCCTTAGCACCCATGAACCATCCCCAAAAGGGTGGTGGGAGAGCGTTAACCCCGAGGCAGACCGGGGAGCACACTATTAGCGTGGCCCAGCATCCTTTGCATCATCAGCTTCCTGCAGTCACGCAACAGCCTGTTGTTATCTCCCGCTCTTCCTCCCCGCTCACCGGGTGGACACAGGGTCCGGACAACCTTTACAAATCTCCAGTGCCATTGAACCAAGCCACCGCTTTCCTGACGTGACATTTGTTATCCCTAATTACCAGCTTGGCTTCATTTTAAAGTCATTTGCACTGATTACTCCAACTGCTGCCTTGGGTAGTCAATGACTTAGATTAACTAATCACAGCACATAGGAAAATATTTTAAATATATGTATATTCGACTAAATTCCTTTAGTGTCCTGCTTTGCAGCGTCTTGGCTTAAATTGATGCCCACTTGTTCCTCTAATCTGACACTAGCTCAAAGAGCCTCGTGGCATCAATCCGCTCAATTCCCTTCAGAAATGTGTAAGCCCGCAACGAAGCCCCTTCTTAATCTCCTTTTTGCCAGTGATTACAGAGCTGGTGTCTCTAACTCAGCCTGGATAAGAGTCCCCACGTCCCCATCGGGTTGCCTTTTGTTCGCTTGGCTGCTCGGTGTCGCTCCTGCAGCATCGCCAACCCCACGGTCACCTGCCCTGCTGTGGGCCGGGAGAGAGGTTTAATGCATTTACCAGCTGCTGAGCCTTTGGGGTAGTTTAGATGATCCTTACTTCAAGATTTTCCCTAAAACCACCGGGTAATTTTAATTACAAGAAAAAAAAAAAAAAAAGAAAAAGAAAGGCAGAAAGTTGAAATTCTCCATTCTAAATTCCACATTGTGGCCAATCCACAGCAGAAGATAAATTCCCTGGGTAAAAACTTGCTTCAGAGAGAGGATGCACTTGCTCTGCAGCACCTCGGCACCTCTCCCATCCCGCTTTCCACCGAAAAGCCACGGATGCCTCTGAAAAGCCACGGATGCCTCTGAAAAGCCACGGATGCCTCTGGCTCCCCAGCTTGCAATGACTTCTCCTCTTTCGGCCCCTCAGTAAACGGGAGCATCAGGGCTATCGGCACTAGGGAGAGACTGCGGAGCAGGACGGCTGCGTGTGCGGACAGACAGACAGACGGCCGCACGGCCCTCCCCGAGCCAGCGCTTCTGCCTCTCCTCCCTGCTGGGATGGCCGGTGGTGGTTTTAGCATGCAACCAACTCCTTCCAGACTCGGCACCGGGAGGAAAAGCAGCTGCAAGAGCCCCAGCCAACTCTCGACGGGAGGGAACACGCCTTAGGCACAGGTCGTAAACACACGTGCGGCGAAGCTGCTCGCACGAGAAGTAATTTCGGCTCGGCGGAGCCTGATGGCAGGGAAGCAAACAAATGGCTGACCGGCGGGAGCCCGCTCTGCCCACGGCGAGCGGGAGCCGGCAAGGGAGGAGGAGGAGGGAGGAGGAGGAGAGGGAGAGGGAGAGGAGATGCTGCTGCCTTGTTATTCCTACGAGGACGCCCGCTGCGTTTGCACAGGGGCAGAGGCGATGCGGCACTGGCAGGAGAAGCGACCCGCATCCACGGGGAAAATTCCCGAGGGTCCAGCCCGGGGACACGGTGGAGGGAGGGGATGGTGCCCGCGAGAGGCGCAGTCATTTCCCACCCGGGGGGTTACAGGAGCCCAGGACGAGCCCTGGACGTGCCCAGCCTGCTGCAGGACCGTCTCCTCTTGTTTCCCCCCCCCAGCCTTGCATCTCTCCCATGGAATTTGAACACTACATCTTCTGAGCACCGCAGAATACCCCTCCCAGCGTCCCCAACCAGCCCTTCGCCGCTTCCCGCTTCCCCAATTAGCGCTTCCCACCGCAGCAATGAGTTCTGTCCGGCCTCAGAGCCCTGCACCAGTCCGCTGCAACCAGTGCAAGCAAGCGGGGCCAGGGGACCTTTGCTGCAAACCACCGGTCTGGTGGTGTCGCAGAGCAAAGGAGGGAAAAGAAGAGCAGGAGGGCCAAGCCAAACCACCTGCACAGGCATCTCATCCCGGACTGAGGATGCTCAAGGTCAGGGAAAAGTTGCAGCTCCACGCTCAGAGAAATCGCGTTCCCCCAACTTACCTCCTTTCCCCCCCCACCCAAGTCTTCAGCAGAGATGAAGAGGAGGATGGCAGGGGGAGGACCACGGGGCTTTTCCACGGCTCGTTTTCGCCATCTAGCGCTCAGCTCTCCACCGAGAAGCTAGCTAAAGCAATCCCGCACCCTCTTCTACCGAGAAACAGGCAAAAATATGGATTATTTCACACGTACAGGACTGCCCAGAATAGAAACCTGGCTTGTGAAGGCAGTTCAGACCTGGCCCCTGTGCGCCTGAAGCCCCAGAGCAGGAGATGGTCATAAATGCTCACATCTGAGCCATTTCTAAGGAGTATTTTTTACACGTGGACATGGAGAACAGGACTGAGCAGTTCCAGGTGGGCACAGGAAAGGTATGGGGAGGCCACACCATTTTCAGCACATGAAACCTGGCTTTCGGCTCCTGCTTCCCCCCGCTATGCTGCTGCTCCCCTTCCCCCTGGCGTTGAGAAATCACTGCAAGTGCCTTGTTTTCCCCAAGCAGAAAAGGGCAGGAGGGCGGAAAACTTCTCTCTTTAACGACGCACAGAAAATTATCTAGTGTCATACCTCATCAGGGAACCATACGGGAGGAAAGTTTGCCACTGCCTTCTTGAGGGATAAATGCCCAAATGCAGGTTGCTTTCCATCAGACCCCAAATGTACACTCCTCCCCAACAGACCGTGCAAAGGAAAAGCAGATTTTGCTACCCACCAGCGTGCCCCGCATCAGCCTGGACGTTTGCTAACTCAAAAATGATAAAGCACTTTAACTGATACAGAAAAACCCGCCGAGACCTTCTGGGGGGGGGGGGAGCACAGGGAACGCTCCAAAACCGAGCAGAAAACCACAGCCCCAGCTCCAGAGCCGCAGCAGAAGCCACGTCAAGCCCGAAAACACCGACCCGGAGCTCAGCCCACCCCGCCGAGCCCGTTTCTCTCCGGAGCGGAGCGCAGCGGGATGCTGGGTGGCCGCAAGATTTTGCCGGCAGCCGCCGGGGACAGGGCAGTTCTGCCTGGAGAAAAGGTGGTCTCCTGCGGACCCTGTGGTCCCCAAAGTGCCACCGGGCTGTTTTTTCGCAGTGCTGCAGGAAGGGATTGCCATCTGCTGACGAGCCGCAGCCCTGCATGCTCCTCGCAGCGAAGCCCTGCCTGCTCCAAAAGCTGCAGGGCAGGCAGGGGCTGCCTGCTCCCCTCCGGGCACTGCCCTGGCTGGGGATGGAGCGAGCCTTGCTCTCTCCGTGGCTCTCCCTGGAGCCCAGCCAGCGACGGGGTGGCTTTCAGCATCCTGGGCAGGATGAGACCACCCCCCGCCCCCGACCCGGGATGCTGCCCCGTACCGGCACGGTTGGGGAAAGGCAGCTTGTATCTAGCGGCAGCGGCTGCTACTCACGAGTGAATAATCAGCTTATTACAGATTCAGATAGAAAATCATAATATTTGCTAATCACAATATTAATTTCTTGCTAATTGGCTGCCTGATGGCACAGGCAGAGCAAGGGGGCACCAGCTGGCTGCCAGAGCGGTGCCTTGCCTGGCTGCTACGCGGCGCCGGAGGTTTTGGCTTCCTCCGGCAAAGTCGGGTCCCCATTCCCCGGCGCAGGAACAACTTGCTGCCTTTCACTTGTCCTGCCAGAGGGACCCTCACGCTCCACTTACCTGAGGGCAGGAGGAGGGGAAGGGGCTCAGTACAAGAGCAGGGAAACCGAGGCGTAAAAGAGCCACCCCATATGAACTGGGAGATGAGCAAAGCAGAGGACCCAGAAGCTCTGGGCAGCATTTCAACACCTGCCACCCTCTTCTTTTTTTTTGCAGCATCACCCCACGAAGCCAAGACCACCGCTCCCCATCCACCTCCGGGACTTTCCCCATGTCCCCTCCCTTGGGGACAGGGGTGCGGGGAGGAGGAGGGCGGTTTTCGGCAGCAGCTCTGCCCCCTTCGCAGGTAACCCCGCCGCACCGACATTATGCAGGTTGGATGCCAGGCAAAGCTGATCACAGAGTCATTGCTGCTGCTGCTGCTAATGAGGCCCTTAGGCTAATTAAAAAGACGAGTAGAACACAAAAACATAATGAGGAGCCAGTTTATCAGTCAATCGGAGGACATGAATATGCCAATAAAAGTTTGAACTACCTCCTTGCTGCCAGCATCCCAGCTCTGGCCCAGCCCGGGGCTGGAGGGGGACCAGACACTCACCGAAAAACAGCGTTGTGCTTCTCAGCTCCTGGCTGAGGACGAAACGGGGAGATGAGAGGCCAGGGAGAGGCGTCCAGCCTCCTCTCTGCCCCAGCACAAGGCTGCTTGTATTTACTGGGCAGAGGATGGAGGGCTTGAGCAGCATCCAACGAGAGGGGCTTGGGTAGCTCCAGCCTCTTTAGTGCTGGAGAGCTTCGGTGGGTCCATACGGACACCGACGGACCCCTGTGTGCCGGGCTCAGGGAGTGCTAGTTGCAAGACAAGCCGGCTCCAGAGGCACCCCAACATTGTGGACGGGAGACAAGTTCCCCCCGGCTCCAGCCAGTGGGTCCCAACATCTCCCCCAGCCCCGTTCCCTGCACCTACAAGCAGAGGACACAGCCCGGTGCCGGTTCTGGGGGCGTTTTTTGCTGACGAACGCCTTTCCACCGGTTTTCCTCGTTCTCCGGCCTCACTTGCGGATGAGCCGGGAAATCTCAGGGGCGTCTTTGCGATAAACAAATGTAAACACTTATGCCTAAACAGCAGCAGCTGGAGCTAGCGTGCCTGGGTGCCCTGGGGCACCAGCGGCACGCTGCCTGCGATCCAGTGACGGAGGGAAGGAGGAGGGATGCTTCGCAGGTGGGAGAGGACCACGGGGGTTTGGGGAAAGGGAAAACGGCCCCGAGAGCGAAGGGTAGGGGAAAAGGAGGGGGTGTCCAGCAGGAGAGGGGGATTTGGGAAACGGCCCCTTCTCAAACCTATGGACGGGCGCTCGGTGGCTGCCCGCGTGTCCAAGCCCCTGATTACTGCTGTGCCACACGTTCCCTTGCAGGAGAGCGATTCCAGATATATCACCGGAGATGTCGGAGGCGTTCCTCCCGGGCCGCGATTCATTACAGCAAGGCAGAGGCTCTGCAAGAGGAGACCATACCGCTTCGTTCGTGGTTCCCCTCCCTTGGGGCTGGCTTGTCGTGGGGGGGGGGGGGGGGGGGGGGGGGG
>JAVJGG010000082.1:2076399-2086865 GCA_035590195.1 Aviceda cuculoides
AATGTCAATTACCTATTAGGGTGCAAAAAAAAAAAAAAAGAGCGAAGAAAGAGGGAAAGTATTACACATGCATTCTTTGAAATCAGGTCAGCTTAAAGCTTTGAAATGGCAAAAATTGAAAGATATTTTCCTCCCACTTCCCTTCCTCTTTTGTTCCCACTATTTTAAAGGACTCTCTACTTTCAAAGTGTTTCCTTGAGTCCAATTTTCCCTCTGTTACGGCTTTTTTTTTTTTCGCTCCATGCTGAGCCAATGCCCACCTCCTCTCACCACACGCGTGGACAGGCGGCTGCTTCCCCTCTACAGGGGGCAAAGGAAAGAGCTGGAGACGAGCAAAACGACAAATAAAGGAGGAGAAACGGTGGTGAGGAGGCGAGACGGAGGAGTTCGTCTCAACGCACCTAAGCTGAGCGCTTCAGCGGCCTCATCTTTGCGTGCCTCAGCACTTCTCAATTAATTTCCCCAGATCGTCCCCGAAACGCGAGGGGAGCCCAGGAGGCTTTTCTGCTCCTCCTGCGGCTCAGGACTGACCCACGAAGGGCTTCCTCCAGCTCATTCCCGAATGATTTAAGCAAAAGGCTCCTACCCCATCTTTTACAGCGCTATCTGCAGCCTAACTGGCCCTAACGCTGAGAAAAGCTTAGTACCAAAAGAGATTTTTATTATTAAAGAGAAGTTTTATCGTCTCCCATCTATCCGCCTGCCCACCTTTACAACACGCTCGTTGCTGGTATACGACCTGTGTGTTGAAAACCTCAAATGCGTAGAAACGCGACGTACAGTCTCGCTTCTTCCAGCTAGGAAAGGGAGGGGAGAAATTTGGTCTCACCCCTTTGCAAAGCACCTGCAGCCACCCATGCTGCCCAACTGGGAAGGCTACGGGGTATATTTAAGACCTGCTGAAGAGGTGTGGGGGGGTTATTCGTTCAGGCTGAGCATCGTGCTAACGATCCCCGCAGCAAGCTGACAAGAAACAAAGTGTAAGGATACCTAAACTGCCCAAACTCCACCCTGAAGCGATGCTTGAAAATAAGGGAGTTCGTGTCAAGGTTCACGATTAAACACATTTTACCAGGTTTTACATCCCATCCGACCTCCCCTCGCCCCTCTTTTGCAGGTACGTGAGACATAACCCCCTCTCCCTTTCTTTCCTGCAAAGACCTGAGGTCCATACCCGCTCGGAGGACGCCCTAATTTCTCTGCAGCCCCAGCCCAGAGCAGGGCAAGCTCTAACGAATTACCGGCTGCTCTTCCTAACGCCGTTACAAAAGCAGGAATGGTGACAGCTTGGCTGTTCTTCATCCCCATCAACTCAACGGGGCTTTCTCCCACTTGTAGCTTTTAACAGCAGAAGTCGGTGCGGTGGGTTTACCTCCTCTCCCTCCCGCTGCCCGGCGAGGGGTCGGTGCCACCAGCCAGGGAGACGAAGGCAGATCCGAGCGGGCAAAGGGCCGAGTTCGGCTTGTTCCCATCGCGTGGGAGCCATCAAGCAACCAAAAAAAAACCCAAACCCACGAAGCCCTCCTGCCCTCAGCCAGGCTGCGGCGGTGCCAGCCGCAGAGCAGCCATCGCTAGATGGGGACAGAGTCCCGCCGAAGCCGGGGAAAGGTGCCCAGCATCCCCGCAGCCCTCGCCCGCAGGGATGCTCCAGGAAAAGCGGAGCGGGATCGCAAGCCCCTTTTCGTTGACTGGCTCCACTCACGGCTGCGAAGCTGGCACGGGGAAGGCGAGGGGAAAAAAAAAAAAAAAAAAAACCTGCTGGAAAACCCAGGGTGAGAGTCAAAACCTTTTTCACCAGGCGTGTGTCCTCCCGCCGGGTGCCCGCAGCATCCCCGGCGTGACGCTATTCTACTTGCCCAGCAAAGAGCTCGGCTTTGTTATCGGTTTTCTAAGGTCTCACTCTCAAACAACTATTCCTTTGAGAGGAGCTCTTGCTCTCCCTCCTCCCTGCTTTGTAGCGAGTTTTCCTGCGTATTGTGGGGTTTTTGCAGCAAGCATATTTATTGATTTTTCACACTGGGCAAAGGAACACGTTCTGCACCTGTGGGGATCTTCATTTGCAGGACCCACGGGGCTCCCTGCCGTCCCTCATGAAACAGGAGGGAGGATTAGGGGACAGAAAAATGCATGACAGCTTTAAACTGTTGCTCCTGTCACCCAGCAGGACGCAGGTCTATGCAAGCACACAAAAAGCATTCCTTTTATTCGTTTCTTACTGGAAAAAAATGATGTGGTTTTTTTTCCAACCGACATGATTTTCCTGTTTAAAATCCTGCCCTACAGCTTGTCCGCAGGAAAATCACTGCAAATCACCCCAGAGTGCCGTGCTGGGTCTGCTCAGCCCGGCACCAAGAGCAGAGCCAGACTGCCACCGACCACCCTCCCTACCATCAACTGAAGTTCACGTCGGGTCTACGTATTTCTCCCAATTCTCTGCTTAAAATGCTCCATTCCAGCCACGGCAAAGCAAACGGAAACCTCCCCGAGCAGCGACACGGAGGGATGCTTGCATCCGCCCGAGTATTATTGCTAATCTTTAAGCAACAATCCTCTTCCCCAACATTTGTAAACAAACCCCAGGGTCCTCGGCCCCTTCTGGGCTTGGCAATCCCCCGCAGCCCCCCGGTTAGAGCGTAACGGAGGGGAAGGCACAGCTCTCACGGTCCCCATGCTCGCAGCTTCCCAGCAAATTCACGGCTCCCTCCGGCAGTCCCATCCGCAGCCGCGGCGGGATTTGGTATGATTTGGAAGATACTTTTACTATCCCACCGCTCCTCTCTCTCCTGCCAGACCCCCTCTTGCTCCCCAATATCACACGGACCAACCCTTGCCCTTGTTGCCCCTTGTTGCGTTTATCTCCCCCAGGGCAGGGCGGAGGGGAAAAATTAATCATTTTTTTAAAAGTTTGTGAGAAAAAGAAGGAAAAAAGGAAGGACGATTAGGTCGGAGGAGGAGGAATGTGTGGAGGTGTTGCCAGTACCAGTACCAGGGGACCTCGGTTCCCTTCCCTGCAGTTTCTTCAAGGCTGAGGACGGTAAACAAAAGGAGGATAACAGTTCTGAGCAAGGAGGGCTCAGGCACCAAAGGAATAGGAGTCCCCGCGTACAAGGGCATGGAAGGGCACGTGCACGGGAGGCAGAACGAGCCACAGCCCTGGGGAAACTTAGAATTTCTTCCCCCTCACCGATACTTTTAATAACCAATTAATAGGTAGTCAACAAGAAGCTCTGCTAAATCCACGGAGATGGATTTCACAGGAGGGCTATTTCACGTTAAATGAGCACTGACTCATCAGCAGCATTTACCGAGGATTACGGATTAGCCACGTGCCCGGTATCCATCGCTACAAATCCAGCGGGGGCGTGCGGCCGTCCCGTCGCGGGGCAGCACCTGCGGCCGCTTCCCCGGCCCCTCCGAGGGCCACGAGCGCCAAATCCGTCCCCCTGCTCCGACAGACCCCTAACAGGGATATTTCCCGAACTGGAGCCAAAGCAGGTGCCCCCAAGCAACAATTCGAGACACTTGAATTCCCCGCCCCCCCAAGATGGATCGCAGCACGGAGCTGGGTTGGAGCAAAACCGATAGGCACCAGGAGTGCTGGAGGAGAGGAAAGCATCCCAGCTACCGATCCCCCGAAAAACAGGGCACACGGCATCACGCCCTGCGAGAAAATTTTTGTGTTTTACCAAAGCTCGGCTGCTTGTGCAAAGTAGCAGAAAATACAAGGCGGGTCCTACAGGAGCCCTGGGCCGCGGCGGACGGCGAGGGAAGCATCGTCGCTCCGGAGCGGCGGCTGCCGCTTCTCGGGATGAGAAAGGAAAACTCGGCCACCCCCGTCCTGTCTCTGGTCTCCCCGGGGGAAAGCGTGTCTCCCCTGCCGAGCCAAATGCCAGTGACCATCCGCCAGCTTCCCACGCCTTTGGCATCCCTCTCCAAACTCGAGCGGGTACCACGGGGCAAGGGGCAAGGCGAGACCCGGGCAGAGCACGCGCCCCGCGCCGCCGCTTATCGGCGTTGCTTCTGCTGGAGGAGGTGATTAACTCCCTGACCTGCCGAGCTTTAACGCGACCTCCGAGAATAGATAGAATCTTGTTATCTTGTAATGAGTTTTATGGCTTATTTCAGTACATTTTGGCCATGTTTCTCCAGTGATTAGGGCAATTATCAGCCTGTGCGTTTCAGGATTATGAATTATGGAGCCTCTGAAAGGCTACAGAGATTTAATATCTCCCAGCGTCCCTCTGCCTCACTTCCAGCACTTAACTCACTCTAGACTCTTTACGTTTGGAGCACGGGAATGATAGCACAGCAAAGGAATTACGCATCAAAGCTTGTGAGCATGATCGGGCTGTTACAATTAACCACACGCAGCGTCTCACACCGCCTGACCCGTGGGCGCAGGGCACGGTCACATCCCTGGGGTACCACCGGCGAGGATGCGGGCGATGTCTGCCCGGGGATGGGGAGCAGAGCCTGGATGTCCTGAGCCTTGCAGGACTGAGTCCCAGCTCCCAGGGCTTGGAGGGGAAGGTGATTTAATCCCAAAGTGCTTTGGAACAGAGGCTGCGGGCACGCAGCCCATCCGACCTGGCCCGTGGCTATTTCAGGGCTCTCTGGCTCACCTGGCTGGGGACACCCAGCTCTATCCGTGGCCCTCTCCCTAGGGTGCCTTGTCCCAGCCAAAGCTTATTTAGAAACCTAATGCCACCGAGCAGCTTAGGGCCGGACTGCGCGGACGGGATTAGCGTCAGGGGAAGGGAGAGATTCCCGTCGGATGCGACTTGGCTTAGACCTGCTCCCAGCAAAAGGCAGGGGCGAGCCGGAGGCATTCGCGTGGACAACAGCAGAAGCACCTTGCTCTCCTAAGGCTCCCAAAACCGTTTCAAAGCACCTCAAGAAAAAGCATCAGCGCGCCTTCGTGGAAGGGGAAACTGAGGCACGAGGCAGCGCCGTTGGGACTGAACCTCCGCTCCCAGCCTGGAGCTTTCCGATGGGCTCCCCAGACACAAAACCAGCCCCAGCTACGCGTGCCCCATTAGCGGGAGGGGAAGGCAGGGCTGCCCCCTCCACCGCTGCGGGGCTTGACTATGCAAACAGCCAAGAGGCACAAAGGACGTCTGGAGGCTCTTGCAAGCCCCCAGATCTTGCCTAAATGTAAAAATTGGCTGGCTCCCAGCTGCGATGGGCATAGGAGAGGCCAGGCAGGGCCAAGTCCTGCTGCTATCGCCCATCTTTTGTGGGGTCCAGATTGAGCCTTTTAATGATCTTGATCCATGCTTGGTTTTATTTTTATTTTTTCCTCCCTGCGAATGATCGCTAGAACTTGATGGCTGCTTGGGAAAACACAGCCGGCAGCAGAAACGTTTCGGTGCGAGAAGGCACGCCGGCTCGGCTTCCTCCTTGCGTGGACACGGGCGCCTCTTCTGAGCGGAAAAACGTAAAATATTAATTTTGTGTAGAAATAAAATTAAGCCCTTAGAAACGAGCTCCAAGAAATAAAGCCATCGCTTGAGTTAATTAAGAAGCGATTATACTGAAAGCCTGTCATAAAGGCTTCACGACGCAGGACACGCCGAGTCCTACGACAGCCCAGAATGGGGAAGGACCTGGGCATCATCCCAGGCAAGCGACGGGGGAAAAGCAGCGCTGGGGTTGCCCCATCCCCTTTGCTCCGCTCCATCCCTCAACCCGCCACCCACCTCGCTCAGCTGCTCGCCCGGCGCCTCTCCTGCACTTTGCATTTTGCAAAGCACGAGATGCAAAAAATATGCAAAACCAGGCTTCCCCCAAGGGGTGCAAGTGCCTCTGCCCTCCACGAGATGACAGATAAAATCCCCTGTTACTGGAGGAAGGTAATTTGACATAACAGCTGTTCTGACATTCTCTCCCTATGGATATTGCCTGCAATAAGAATGCAAATAAGCGCTCTCTGCACTTCTCCTGGAGAGCAACTTTCACCTGAAGAGTCGAGAGCGCTTCCAAAACATGAACTCATTAAAGTCTCCCTTCCTCCTGGCGAGGCCGAGCCCACGATGCCCGTCTGACTCCGCTCCCTCCACAGTACACCCAGAGAACGAAACCTGCAGTCTGGTGACCAGAGCAGCGAGAAATTAAGAAACGCGTCTTCATCTTGACAGTAAAACCACCGTCTAGCTCCTTGCCTCGGTTTCCACATTGTAAAAACCAGGATCAAGATGCCTGCTGTGCTAAAAGACCCGGAGATCCAGCAGAGACACGGGCTGCAGGCAGCAAAGAGCTTGGGGTGACCACAGACAGGGAGGTGAGACGCTTCCAACTCACCCAACACCACGTCTCCAATTCAAAATGAAGCCACCCACGTACCCCCCCTCCCCCCCCCCAAGGGACGAGCCCCCCGGGCGGTGGGCCGTGCCGGTGTCTGACCCTCCGGCGGGTCCGAGTATCTGATTATCCCTTAAAATTTACAGGCTCCCGAGAGGCAGGCGGATGGGTATTTCGGTGAGCGGCACCCTCGGATACTCTGCCGCTCACCCCACAGCGATACCTGGTTTTGCTCGGGTGCCGACCCACCTCCGCGGCACCAGCGCTGTCCTATACCCCACACCCCAAATTTGCCCCGCAGCTCTTCAAGGGGGCCAAGTGAAAAGGTGCCCTTTGCCCAAGGGCCCCCACCCCAGACGGGAGCCGTTCAGCCTCCCCCATCCGTAGGGACCCGAAGCCGTGTCCATCTCCCGCTTGCCGGCATAATGCCGGCCACCCCCTCATATAGCATTCAGGGGGGCTTGCTCCCTCCTGTCGATGATATTTTACTTGGTATAATTAAACCTTAATGAGAATAGGGACCAGAGCTTCCCCGGCGAGTAGCCTAACCTCTGAACGAGGGAGCCACTCGGATTCCTAATTAATAAATACCTATTGGTATACAAAGCAGAGAGCTCCAAGCAGGAGGGCAGCCCAGCACCTCCCATCCGCCAACGTCCTTCGGCGCTTCCCGGCGAGCTGCGGGTTCAAATTCCCCTGGCACAAAGGAGGATTGTTTCCCAGGCGGCTGCTCTAAGCCCTCAGCTACTGGATTAAAACACAGTTATCACCACTCCATTTCTTCCGTCAATCTAGACCCTTTTTTTTTTTTTTTTTTTTTTCCTTCCCGCAGTTGAGCATTTTGATTAATTCAGATCACATCGCTCCCAGACAAGCAACACGGCAAATTTACTATCCACTGAAAAACACTTGTTCAGGTGGATGGAGGCTCCTCCGCTCCCAAAGACCCAGGTCTGAGCCATTCCGGCGTATGGAAAAACCGCCTTAACCTTAAACTCTCTGCCGGGGCTCGGCACTGGTGAGCCTTGGAGAAGCTGGCCTAAGCTGGTGCATCCCCACCAGCCTCCCTCCATCTCTTTGAACAAGCCCTGAAAGACAAATGTCAAAACAAAAGGCACGTACGACTGCAGAGCATGCAGCCCTCCCCGTCCCGGAGATGCTCCAATGCATCCTCAAATACAGCATTTGATGGATGGAGGAGGGATGCTGGCAGCGCGCAGGGTTGGGTTTTAGACCTCCTGTTAGAAAAATATGTATTTTTCCATCCTGCAAACCAAAATATGACCCTAGCTCAGCTTGACCAACTCACACGACAACTGTTAGCAGCCACTTTACTATTATTTTAACTTGAGTTAGTAAAGAAGTAGCTCTTTTTTTCAGGACAGACAATGCCTAAGGTGTCCATCTCGCAGCCCCAACGCCCCTACGAAAATTGTATAATCCCCCACCACACCTAGGAAACTGAGGCCCAGATGGAAGGACTTGCCAACATCTGTGGCAGAGCAAGAAAGAGAAATCAGGTTTCCCGAGTCCCCCATGAGCTCCCAATGACTGGGCCATCCCCATTCTCCAAACCAATGAAACCCCTGAAAATGGACACACTTAAACAGGCTTAACCCTCCATTAAATCAGTTCGGTCTCACTCAGTAATTTACTGTTGCAAGCAAAATCAATTTAAGCAAAGGTTAAACTAGTGCCGCCTGTATTAGGAATTTGCACCATTTTAAATAAATTGATTTAAAATCAATTTACTTGATTTTGTGCAACTCTTCTAATACAAGCAAAGACATCGCTAAGCTCAGGTTGAGTTTCGGGCCACTGCTTGCATTATTTCATCGCTGGCACTTTCCCAAAAGATGTCAAATGCCAAATTCGGATGATACCTTTAAGTAATGATGAAGGACTCCACAGTTAACCCAGCTTTCAACAGATATTATCCCTTATAAAAGTCATGGTACTCTTCCAAAAGGAGGTAGCATTGCCCAAAGTTTTCCGAGCAGCACAGAACCTGCTTTTCCAAGGCAACCAAAGGAGAGTCAATACACACAAAAAAGCTTTTCTTCTTTTGTTCCCCATCCCTGGGTACTGCCCTGCCCTCTCTTCTTTGGTGGTCCAGGCTTAGATCACAAGCAGGTCCAGGTGTGGCTTCAAAGCATCTTTAGCATGACGAGGACTTAATAATAACCCATCTCTTCAACTTCTGCAAAGCCCTGTCTGAAACGAGGCCATGAAAGCACCCTATTGACTGCCTCATCCCATCACGAGGGTAGAAAAAAAGAATAAAAATAGTATGAGAACAGTGCAGAGTGCTGGAAGGGGAAAAAAAAAAAAAAAAAAGTCCCTTCTCTTTGTCAAGCAAAACTAACCTCTTGTCCCACAAAGAATAACCCCCCAGCAGACCGCCGCAAGCTTGCAAAAAGCAGGCTACCATTTGATTTTCACTTCTGTGGTGTGCCTAAAATGGTGAAGCACGACCTTTTGTATGCATCATCATCTCTAACCCCCAAAATTCCTGGAGCGTGAGGAGCCCACGGAGGTGGCTGGGGGGAAATGGCAAGCCAAGGGGTTGCACTACAGTCCTAAGGGGCAGGACGCACGCAGGTGGGACGAGGACGGAGGAGTCACCTAGAATTGGGGTCGTAGAGGTCTAGTCAATGTAGAAAGACAGCCCCAAAGACCATATAGTGCACTGAGACCTGAATTACCCATTGCTATCCCTTGAGTATTGCAGGAACCACGTTGTCAAAGATTCCTGCCCCGCATCGTACCGCACCAGACGACGTTATTCTCCGGAGCGGTCAATTCTTCCTGAGATCTGCTGAACTCTCAGCCTCCGTAATAACTTGGGGCAGGAGGTCTCACAGGGCAACTGTATCCCTACTAACATTTTATTATGGATATAAAATTCCCCTGTATCAGGCTTAATTTTCGTTAATTTTCAATACCATAGGACATCCCTTGGATCTCGAATTACAAGAGAGCAGGTCGGAGTTGCAGCTGACCTCCTCTCCACCATTAACCACCCCACGCGCACTTCAAAATGCTTCAGAGAAGAACTGAAATATTTGGCAAACAAGACCCTGATCTCTCCATCGCCTCCATGGGCAAACAGTGGAGTAATTCACTTGTACCCAGAGCAGATGCCTCGGTGATGGCCAGGCACCTCTGTCCTTGGCTGCAGAGCAAAGGAAATAACTTTAGGCTACATAAATAACTAAGGCTATTTATGCCCCCAGCTCCTGCAAATTTGCTGCTGCCCACGCAGGAGACTGCAGAAGGTTCGACGCTCCCTTTGCTGACGTTTTATTCTTGTACCTTACCCCACAGTGCAATTATACGTTGCACAACCAACCACCTCCTCTGGTTTCTTCTTCCGCTCCCATCCCCAGGCGTTACGACAGGAACTATTTGCAAGTTACATATTTCACAGCTGACGATGCAGGAAGGGACGTGCGGCGATTGGATTTTATTTCCCGGCTCTACAGGATGGAGAAGAAAAGGATCAGAGGGGAGGGGAGACTATTTGTGGTTTTGGAGGAGGGGGCTGAGGAAAGGACAAGGTTGGAAATTTCCTCCTGGCAGCTCTTTTCAAGAAGAGTTATTAGAATTTATTTTCAATTATACACAAGAATAAGCCGTCTGCAGTATAGTTAACTTTCAATTTCAACCAATTTTCGACGCATTCAATCACAGATGCCTCAGTGATTAAGAATCTATGTTGCAAAACAATTCCCACTTTGCAACAATGCAATCAAACAGATCTACAACTCATAACCCATTATCCAAGAGTTTCTCAGCTCATTGGTGAAGTGAAATAGGATTTACCAAGCATGCCCTTTTTTACCCAGCAAGCCCCCAAGCTCATTTGCAAACAGATCTGCAACACAAAACAACCCACCCAGGGATTTTTTTTTTTTTTTTTTTGTGGTTTGTGTTGCTTTTCCTCCCTCTACTCTCCGTAGATGCAGAAGGTGCAAGGGTGGGATGCAGCGGGTTTGCTCTTTGCAGCTTGGGGGGGCGGGCTTGGAGCTGCCCCCTTGCAGCAGAGATGCATGGGAGGGCACTGGGGGACCAGAGGGGGACTTTCCATCACCCCTAAGGGTGAAGGCACGGGGAGGGCTTCGGAAAAAGTGCTTCACTTGCAGCTGGCTGCGTCCCCGCCCCCC
>JAVJGG010000082.1:2099205-2127990 GCA_035590195.1 Aviceda cuculoides
ACTCTCCTACTATTGTTACTGATAACGTGGAGAAACCACAAGGCAGAGCCAGGGTCCTACCGCACAAAAAAAAAGCCCAAATAAGAAAAATCACCAGGAAACTCCTTTCTTCCTACACCTCGGAGACAAGGAGGTGTGCCACAAAGAAACACCAGGTAGATGCCACCACCGGGACTGCTGCTGAGGCAGAGACCTTGCGTATTTTGGGTGCAGAGTGGCAGCGATTCCCCGGTGCCCTCATTAAGCAGAATCCATATTTCATGCCCAGCGCCGCTTATTTTTAAACTCGCGACTCTAACACCAGCAGAAAGCTCGGGAAGACGAGCGGCTCCGGCCAGGGTGGGGAGAAAGCGAGGTCCGCAGCCAGCGGAAAGCGAGGTCTGCCAAATCCCAGCCCGTTGCCTTTGCTCTTCGGCTTTGTCCTCGCCGTACAAGTTCTGGCAATCGGGTTCAACCTCAGCTACCGGAATGCGAAGGCTTGCTGGCGAACCTCAGGACAACTGGGGAGTCCCCGGCAAAATGAAATAAAGGTGCCAGGGTCTGTGACGGCCAACGCCTTCAGAAGAATCTGGTGGACCTGGCTCCATGTAGGTAGCAAAAGGAATAGCTAGATTTCCCAATGTGCTCAAGAAGCTGGACGTCGAGTTCCTCCGAAAGGCAGGAATTTGTCCAAACGTCCAAGCCGAGCGCTTTGGAAAACGCAGACTGAACTAAGCACTTGGGAAACAGCTTCCAAGTATCTCTGAAGCTTTACCCTTAAACGACAGTCACCTGCAGCTCCAACTTTTTAATGGCACCCAAAGCATTTTCTGCCTGGTTTCCTGAGGAAATGAGGCTTACATGGTGGCAGTGCCTGCCCGGCTGTTGCCTTTCCCTGTCTCTAGTGATTTCTAAACCTTATAACCCATTTCAATAAAATCTGATAGAAGGACATGTTTATCTCCAAGATACAAGTTTGGGGAAAATGGGAAGCTAGTCAGATGAAAGATACTATTAATGCTCTTGGCGAAAGGCAGGACTGCGAATTCAACTTTTCTTAGACAGCGGAAAATCTAGCGCGAGTTTGCTCGCGAGACACAGACACGTAGGGATCCGGGAATAATTATTTCTGCTGCTCACGGAAGTAGCTGTGTGGGTTTTTTATATATATATGAAATCAACACCAGAATATTTGCCTGGATAAACTAATCGAAATTGCTTGTTGGATGAGTTCACCGGCTATAAAACCCTGCAGTTACAAGGTATAATTACAGCAGCTTTTATTTTCCTCAACAAAAAAAGTCTTCATTAAAACAGAGTTAAGGTTGTAAACAGATCATTAATTTATAACAACATTATCAGATGGGTTACAGTTATTAAAAGAGCACACACCGAAGAGCCAGGAAACCAAGGACTGAAGGTTAAAACAAGCTGAAATTTGGAAAGCTGAGTTCCATAAAAATCACAGCCACAGCCTGACCGGCAGCGGGACTAACGCAGCAAGGACGCCCGGAGAGATCTGCGTTACGGATGGGCTGGGAGGATGCGCCTCGCAGCGGGGAGATGCTTCAATAAGAGGCACGGGGCCGTGGGCACGGTGCTTCCCCGGGGAGATCTACCCCTCCGAGTAACGCCGGCAGCCCAGGAGGCTGGTGCTCACCCTGGATGATGCCTCCTGAGCCCTTTTTTGGGCTGCAAATCATCTCACACGGAGGCATGGATTATAAGCCAAGGCGTCGAACCCAAATCTGCCCAGCTAAGCCAGCCCCCCCCTGAAACCCCCCCGGGTGACCACGCGTGCCCAAGAGAAGCGACAGTCACGGGAACTACACCAGGGAGGAGCAGAGCTACTCTTCTCTTTTGGAGGAAATCTCATTTTAATCGCCTATGGAGAGGGAAGACCAACGCCGCCACTGAATCGCAGCAGATAAGGACCATGGTGAGATTTCAGCTCATGAATTAAGGACGTGGCACATCCCTTTGCTGCTCTACTCAAGCAAAGGTTTCTCCTAGGAGGGCAGCAGACAAGAGCTAACAGAAAAGGAGGGCAAGCACACACAGAGGGGGAGGAAATCACAGAAATTCAGAGAAAATAAGGTTTCTTCAGCTGTCTGCCTTCCCACCAAACCTTGGGTTTGCATTCCTTTTATCCCTTACTTTTCTCTCAAGTACATCAGCGATCTCCCAGTAACTCCTGGAGGAGCCAAGAGAGCTGGTGTGACGGACCCAGCAGGGAAGAAACGAGCATCCCGTGCGGTCCCAACCCCAAGCAAATCTGGGATTTGGTGTCTTGCCATAAAACAGGGCATGGGCGCAACTGATTGCCTCCCGGGCACGGCTCGGGCTGTCCCACTTGCCTTGAAACCTGCTTCGGGTCTGATTTCAGTGCATTGAGTGGAAAGAGAGAGAGGGAGAGAGAAATACAACCCTGGAAAACCTTTTAAAACTTGCACAGCTCTCCCTTGATGGCACATTGTTAAAAGGGATGTTATTCCGAAGGGACAGTGTGAATCTATACAGTCAATGCTCCAGCACTTTAGTGGCAAAACAACTCAATAGCCTCAATTGACTGCATGAAATTCTATCATTTTACCACTACAAAGAAAGAAGGCAGGAGGAAAAAAAAAAATAAGTAAGAGACTACATAGCATTTGTCTTTCTTTAGCTCCCTGCGCAAGAGCATCTCAATCCCTGTCCTTAGCACAATATGAGCCAACTCCTAAGTGGCTACAAAAGGAAAAAAAAAAAGCCAAACACATCCAAAATGCATTCCTTACACTCCAGAGCTACTCTCACGACTACCCCAAAAAGAACAGCCTCGGTGGCATATAGAAACAGCATCATCCCCAGCCAGCTGCCTTGATTACCACCTTCCCTCTGACGAAGATGATGCAGGGTATGATTAAAGATGCTCTGAAAAGGCGCAGAAGTAATAGACGAGAACTTTTCGCCTCCTTTCCCCAGCTAGGTCACTAGGTGTTCCTCCTCAGCGGCTGATTTCTTATTCCAAATCTGTCCGGACCCTGCTCTTCTTCATCAGCAGAAGAGCTCCGCGACTGCCAGCGCCTCGATTGTTCCTCTCCTGCTGATTGGGCTTTTTGGCTCTCGGCGAGCTTCTTTCTTGATGGCAGGAGTCTGCCTGCACCCTCCGTCGACTGGCGCTTAAGGGGGCTCGAAGGGACGGCGGAGGGTTCAGAGCATCGCACCGAACCAGAGCGCGTTATTCTCTTCAAGCAAAACCCCCGCCTACCTTCTTTTTACTCCTTTTTCCCTGGCCGTACATTCAGGATTTCAGCTGCTTTCGCCAGGGCGGCTAGGAAACGCGCCCATTAACCGCGAGCTGTCCTCCATACATCCCCACGAGGGAAGGAAAAGAGGCTTTTACTTCGCGTAGCACCATCTAGCAGACAGGTCACCGGGCTGAGAGAGCAGCCAGGCGCCCGACTCCCTCCCCGCGCGCTGCGGCACGACTTTGGGCGAGTCGCCGCGCTTCTCCGGTTCCTCTTCCCTTTTTCCTCTCCTTTTACCCTTCTCTGCCATCTGTTTCCTTGTCCGTCCGTCCGTCCCCCCCCCCAAACTCCAGCCGCTGCATCGCTCCCTGCCAGCGTTCATGAGCACCGCCACCGAAACCCGGACGCGCGGGGCTGAACGTCCGCTAAAACCTCTGGATTTCGGAGTCTCCAGGCACAGGAACGGGTTTCCGCCTCACTCCCCCAGCGTCTCCCGCCCTTCCGAGCCCTCTGCCTACCCCGACAGCCTCTCCCCAGCCCCAGGGTCTACCTCCACCCCCCCGGCAGCCCATATTACACCGAGCCAGAGCGTTGGGACCCCGCAGCAGCTCCGAGTCCCGCCTGCACCGGCGCATCGATTCCGGGAGGGACCGCGCCGACTCCCGCGGCCCCCTCCGTTCAAGGCAGCACCTGCCGGGATTTCTCATCCCAGGCAATTGATATTCTACCGCAGCGTCTTTAGAAAATAATCTGCAAACAAGACGCTGCGGGCTATGAAATCGGTCCCTCTCCTTCGCTTTAGATCGCAGCTTAATAAAAGCGTAACGCGAGCTAGGCAAGGAAACCGTCGCACTTTGCCCAACCACATCATGCCTTTGTGTATTATTAATCGGTTTCAAGTTCTACCACCGTTTCCTGGGGCGGGAAGGAGAAAGGGGTCTCCGGTTGCGGAGGAGACTGTCTTTTCCTTTTAGGATTCGGCAAGAAAGTCTCACTTAACAGAGCGGCGGAGAAAAAAAAAGAGCGGCGCTCGCGTGGACCAAAGGAAGGTTTTTAACGCCGTGGCCGGGCAGAGAGGAACGTGAAGGCAGGAGACCAACAGGCTCCTGCAGAGGCTTCCAGTCATTTTCCACTCCCACCGAAAAAAGTACAATGTATTGTCTATTTGGGAGCAGTTTAAGTTGGTTCATTTCACACAGTAAATTAAGCTGATTTCTTTAATAGGGGATTTTTATTTGGTGTCAAGCCCCAACTGCTATACCAAATACTGTGCCCTGGGACTCCGGCTATTAAACTTTCTCTCCGTGCTCTCTGCATGCCGAGCGGAAAGCGCTGCCAGACGCGCTGCTGGGGCAAGCAGGCTTGGTGACACTTTGAAATAATGGCTCAATCATTTCTAAACGCCCCGGCTATTTACTGCTGCCACCTGACCCAAGAGATTTCTCGAAGCGAAACCACTTTTTAGATTTACCAAATGGAAAACAAGGCATCGGGAGGCTCCCAGACCCTTCCCCAGCTCCTGGGGGGATGCTGAGGGCAGGTCAGTGCCGCTCTCTGACCGGCAGCATGCAAATTCACTCTAGGATGAGAAGAAACACTTAAAACCCTTAAGTATCCTGGCCAGGAAGAATACCAAGGTTTTCCTCTTCTGGCAGAGCTCGGTCTCGACTTCTTTTCAAACAGCTATTGCAGTCCAGACGGGAGCTCAGCCTCTTTGCTGGAAATTGGTACTCTCTGTGCCAGGGATGAAATGAGGCCCTCGTGCAGGCTGCGGTCAGGCCGTTTCCAGTTGTGCAAATAACGGCAAGGAACCGGCAGCCCGCTCGCCCCCATCAGCTCTCCGCCGTGGCTAATAGGGCTCCACACCGCTTTAATGGGGCCAGAACCAGTGGCCAAGCTGGGAGGTCGCCAGCCCTTGCTCTGTCAGCAGAGAGGCACCGTCTTTCGCAATTAAAAAAAAAAAAAAAAACCCCAAACCAAAAAAGCCCAACAAACCCTGAAACTTAAGAATAATTCCCGAGGGGTGAAAAGCAGCTCTTGGGGAGTAGGGGGTGGGGTAATTTTTTTTTTTTTCCCCCTCCATGAAAAAACCCAAGCTCAAAGCTGCACCCCACGGTATATGGCAGAGCGAGGGCACCGAGCAGATACTGCCCTGCAAGGCTGCTCGCTACGGCAGAGCCCAGCCCTGATGCCAAAATCCCCCAGCTCCGGGGGGGAAAATGCTCCCTTTCTGCCCCGCTCCCCCCTGCGTAACACCTCCCATCCCGCATCCCTCCGGCGGCCGTCGCCTCGGCATCCAGCCGCTCTGCTCCGATCCACGCCTGGTTTAACAGCTGACAAATGCCCCCAGTTAATTTTTCTTCTCTACCCCTATCTGGGGTGCTGCTGACATTTTGATATTTCCCGCTGAGATTATCCTTCACATAATGAATTTTCCCCCCCAGCCCCTCCTTTTTTTGTGCCTTTTGGCTTTGCTGGCGCACGCTCTCTCTCAACTCTGCCGACTCCAGGAGCATGCCCGACACAAGATGAATCGCCCAGAGATTCCCGGTGCATCCTTCTTTACACTTCACATCTTCCCACCGCCGATGAGAAATAGGTTTTTTCCTCATCCATCATAAGTCAGCGTGACAAGGCTGTCGTTCTCCAGCACCGCACCGCTGTATCATGCGCCTCTCCGTCCCGCTTGGCTGAGCAGCTCGCTTCCCCGCGAGCTTCTGGGACCTTTCCGAAGCGCCTTCGGTCGTGTCGGGGATTTGGGCATCAAGCAGAAGTTATTTCGAAACTCCTTCTTTCCTCCAAATTGTTCCCTCCCCTCTTGGGCTGTGCCCCGGTAACATCCTGCGTGGCTCAGGCGGTGTTAACGCTAAGGAGAAGTCATGTAGAAAGGGGAAACTGAGGCACAGGAGCACTTTTCTGACTCCCATGAGGTCTGACTGTGTCCATGGCAGAGCCGGGAATAAATATCTGCAGATACTGCCTTTTTATCCCACGTGCAGCCAGCATTGCTTCGATAACCATCTCCCAGCACGGCCAGAAAGCAGCCATGACCCCACAGCTGACTGGAAACCTTGCCTTTGCCAGACAGAAGCACCCCCAAGACCCCCTCCGCTGCCCCCAAACCGTAAAACACAGCCCCAAACTCAACACAGGCGCACGTACGGGAAAACGCTCATGCTATTAAATAGCAGCGCTTGCCAAAACTTGAGTGACGGCATCAAAAATAAAAAAAAAAATAAAAAGGTAAAAATGTCAATTCTCATCTCCTTGATAAACTCCAAGCGTTTCGCTTCAATTTTCCTCCCGCAACATTAGTCAAAACAGAGCATTTCTGTGTCAGGTACAATTTGATATGGATACATCTGTATTTCTGACACAGGATGTTTTTCCAACAACTTCCACTTATTCAGAAATTTCTCTTGGGCCTAGGACAGAGGGAGTTTGGGGTGGGAGAAGCACCTACTGGGAATTCAGGCAACACCAAGGCCATCAGAAAGCCTGACCCTCGCGCAGCACTTAGGACCATCCCACAGCTTTTCACCCCGTGCTGAGCATCCTTCCTCAGAAAGCCGGTTTGCGAGAGCCCCGCAGCGGCACCGGGCAAATTTTGGGCTGAGGATATCGGGGCAAACCGGGGGGAAACCAGAGGCGGGCGAGGGGCGGACGGCTTTGCGCTGCGTGTTACAACCCAGCCCTGCATCAGAGCTCATTTCCACGACAACCGCAGGTAACTTCACCCCGAGCCATCCAAGAAACGGGATGGAACGCTGTCCGAAAAAGATGGGAGAAGCAACGGCTTACCAGTAAGCCACTGGGCTTGGACCCCCCACGAGCAGGTTCCCCTCCGCTCTGCTGTGCCAGCCCAGATAAGTCACTGCGTTTTCTGCATTTGCCTTAAAAACGGTGACAACAGCGCATGTGCCCTCTTTCCATCCCCGGTCCCTACAAAACCAGTGTCCCCCCCCCCCAGCAAAGCTGCGCACGGTTTGGAGACCTGCAGCGAAGGCGACTCCGTGGGTTCCGCGGCAGAAGCCGGGAAGAGCTCCCTCCCGGCATTCCCAAGACAAGCGGCTCAGCCGGGAAAAGAAGATTTAACTGCGTTTGCTTCAAAACCCCAAAATGAGTTCCCGCCTGTCTGCCGGGAGAGAGTGATTTCTTAAGTCAGCTGTAAATTGCCTGAAAATTCCCTTGGCACGTGCAGGCAAGAGAGGAAGGAGGCAGGGAATCGCGCTCTCCTCTCGGGGTGCACGTCCTGCAAGGATGCTGTCTGTGAGCAGATTAATTATCCAACATGCTTCCCGGACATAACGATTTCAGCTTGCTAGCTCCCCTTCTAATTTCTTTTATCTGCAGATTAAGATCTTTCCACCCTAAAATGGGAATCCTGGTTCCCTAAAGGCCTGCAGATCTCCTTATTCGACTTCCTAAATAGTGCTGACTTGGCACGACAGGAATCCCTCGCCCATCGCTGAGGTCGCAGGTACTCCCAGGACAAACTTGGCACCTACTTAATGTCACTTCTGAGCACGGGACAGTATCACGAGATGGAGAGGAGCTTCTAGCAAAGAAGCTATAAGCAGCAAGATGCAGAAAAACTGGAGTAAATAGTGGATGCCAAATATCGTGCCAAATTGTGTGTTTGCAGACCGTACAAAACCCAAAGATATTCAGCTGCCAATACTTCCAAGTTACAAAGGTGAGATATATATATCTCTCTATCTATATCTATTTTTAAACTCTCGGGCTCATTAGTCAAGTTCAAGCTGTGTTGCTCTACTAGAAAGGTTCTGATGATGCCATTTTTATTCCATACTGGTACCTTATTTTTTCTTTAACTTTTGCAAGTTAAAGGTTTCAAAGAGACGTGCTCAAAACTCACTTTCTGTAAATTCGTATTAATGGCAACTAATTCCATGCAAACGTGTGGAAGGTGCTCACGGTATTGCTGATCCCAAACTTTCGGCGGAAGTCTAGTCCTCAAAAATGAGATTTGAAAATACTGGGGTCTCTTTTCCCTTTGCTAACACCTTTCTAACTTTAAAAACTGCTTTAGGTCCATGCTTTGGAGTTGTTTCCACCTCAGTGGAAGAGGAGATCTCTCCACAGCACTACCAAAATCCTACAGACCATTGCAAAGTACTGCGTAAGGGCAGGCAAGGAATTCGAGCGTCTGAATTTTGCTGCGGCAATACCTGCTGAATGTAAACTGCAAATTAACTGGGGACTTGAGATGCTCATAGCTATTTGAAAATACCAGGACAAAAGAATAACTCTTTTCTGTGAACAATCACCAAAACAAGTCACTCTTGAGCATATGCTCAGACAAATTAGGAGGAAAACCAGAGATGCACGAACAGCCCGGCCAGACACAACGGAAGAGGTAGAAACTTCCAAAAAGAATAGATGCTGCTCAGTCCTGCCGAGCCCAGGAGAGGGGAAGAAGGTAATCAAGAAGGTGGGAATCAGAGGACATTTGGGGAGGCAGCCAAGAGGCAGAAGAAGCTCGTGGTGCGCATCCACCTCCTCCCCTGCTGCCCACCCACCTGCGTCAAGCAGGTAGCAGGAGAGACGGTGGAGGCACCGGTGCCTGCTCACACCATTTCTGGCACGCTCGAACATTTTGGCGATGCTACTGGGACATGCATAAAACATAGCAAGCTCTGCCTCAACCCCAGCAGGAGATATTAGCTGCATTAGCACTGCAATCTCAATTTTCTCTCCCGTCGGACAAACACAATCGCTAGCGCCACAGGAGGTTCAGGGGACCCAGATTTACATCTTTCCAACCGGGATGTTTATGCTGAGAGGCGAGACGTCCATCTCGCCCTACATCAAACCTTCCCTGCCTTGGCGGGCGACAGACACGCCGGAGACGGTGACAGCAGGACGCCAGGCTCCCACCCGCCCGCCTCAAGCGCTCCATTGCAAGGGCAGGATGAGTATCCAGGAATCCCGATCCTTCTGCTTCTAGACAAAAACCTCAGGTTTCCCAAAGAAACACCCCTACAGGCCTTGCGGCAGTCCCAAATCCTGCATCTGAAGAGGAACAGGCACCACTGACCCCATCTGTCCCAGCAGAGCCAGCTCCTGCCCGCCACCGCCAACCACGTCCCCATCCTCACCCGTCCGGGTGCAGGAGGCGATGCCCATGTTGCACCAGTAGCCCCCACCTCGTCTCCCCACCGCGAAGCCTCGACAGGGCCCCGCTGTGGGGGATAAACAGCTGGGGAGGGAAAGACTTTGGGAAGAAAGCGATGGGAGCTGTCATGTGTCACCGAGCCGCAGCCACCAAGGCTAATTGAGCCTTCAGGCCCCGCTCCTCCTGGTGATGGGAACGGGGGAGATTAATGAACAGGACCAGCCATTCCCCGCCCCCCTCCCCTTTTTTTTACGATTCTTTTTTCCTAGCAATGTTTGAGCACAGCAGCAGAACTAGGATCAATAGGTGGAAAACATAGATAATAACTGCCCTTTAAGAAGACATCTGGGACCTGCGTGTCCTGCTCGACTGCAGTTCCCAATCCCGCCCGACGGGCGTAATTTTGGCACACAGTTCCCTCGATCCCTGCGAGGCAGCTCCATCGCTGGAGAGAGGCCAACAGCCAGCGTTGCTTCAAGGACTGAGTTCATCCCTTGGTCCCTCCATCAGAAAGGGATCTGGGATCTCGGCTCCGTAGGGCAGCGGGAGGGATGGCTGGCAGCAGACCCCCAGAACACGGAAGGCTCCCGACCCATCCATCACCGCTGGGAACACATTCAAGCTCTGTAACGCCGCATCCAGTATTAGCACCCACCAGTCAGTGCGATAGAAACACAATTAAGATTCGCAGAGGAGCCATTCGCCATTTCTACTGGGACGAATTGGGGTTTTGAAGCAACCTTCAGCCACAGACCAAGGCTGGGAAGAAGAGCACAGTCCGACGGGTCCCACCTGCGAGCAGCGTCATCTCCAGCCAGAACCAACACCGCCCACGCCAGCCAACGAAACCGCACGGCCACCAGCCCGCCCAAGCATTTTGGCCTTATCCCGAGCGGCTTCAGCTTCTCAGAGCCGTGCCTATCCGGGTGGGAAGTCAACGCCGCCCCCCAAACATAAGCAGCCACCCCACCTGCAGCTTGGGTGCCCGCTTGAAGAGAGGGCAGAGGGACGGGGACCGCGACGCGCTTGCGAACCCGGACTCCCGCATCGCGCGGCACCTCAAGCTGAATATCCAAGCAAGCTGCTCGGGGAAGCGTTCGAGCCGGTTATTATGCGAGTCAGGCAGCTTTCGTGACGATTAAAGGCATCTCTCGGAGGCGGCGCAGGTGGCTGTCTGCCTGCACCTGGGGCTGCGCTCAGGGCTCGCCGCCGCGGGAAACCGGGGAGCTGCTCCTTTTGGGGGAGCTGCTCCCCTTGCCTCGCTTTTTTCCAGCTGCCCTCCAGGCCACCGAGGGTGGTATCGGGGCGGCCGATCACTTCCGAGATCCCGCGTGACTTCTCGGAACTCTTTTCCGCAAACCTCAGTGGCGGTGCAAAAGAAGAAAAAAAAAAAAAAAAAAAAAAAAAAAGGGCCGGCCCCGCTAAGGAAGCCACCCAAGACAGGCCAAGCGCCGACCGCGGGGAGAAGATGTGACTTAATTCAGCTCCCGACCACCAAAGGCATCCCAAGTCCTGGCTAACGACCTCTCCCATCACGTCGAGGCGCTAATCAGCTTCGAGTGCTGATTTCACACTCCCTGGCAGGAGCGTGGAGGTGGACTCCTCCAGACCTCTTTCTCTCTTCATCAGAGTTACTGGTTTGGGTAGTGATGAAGCAGGGGAATTGATTTGAAGCCTAATGAATAATCAGCCACCATCAATAATTGTAATCACTAATCTGGTGCAATTAGAGGCAATTATAGTAAATGCAATTTCCTCCCGAGCTGCTAACGAACTGCAAAAATATGAATTGACTTGAACTGGCTGCCTGTGATTTATGCCGTCGCAAGAGCGAGGATCCCATTATGCCAACAAAGGCTCTTAAAAGGACAGAGAAGTCGGTCCCAGCAAAGCCACCAAACTTTACAAGGAGTCCTAAAGCAGCATCATAAAAAGGACGAAATCCCTTTTTTTTCCTTCTCTTTCCCTCCACGTGAGACCCATCGCACCAACGTACGTACAATTCCCCCATTAGCTCCGGCAAACCGGGGATGATAACGTGCGACGAGAGGTGCCACGCGCCGCGTCCGTGTGCGTGGAGAGATTGCCACCTATTGGCACGTCCACACGGGTGATGGAGGAGACAGCATCCATCATCTGTGGATCCAGACCAGCAGTTCAAGCAGCAGGTTCTTGTCACTTTGGAGATGAAGCAGCCGATTTCAAGTTGCCTATTATCCTTACGATGCCGTTAAAGGCACTATTTCAAAGTACCTTTTAATTTCAAGTGCCTGGGATGACACGCGCAGCCTCAATTTCAAAAGGTGATAAGCACATGAGTGGGATCTTACAAGAGTTTTTGAGATGAAAAGCGAGCTCACGAGCACTTTTCCCTCCCAAACGCAACAGAAAGTGAAAGATCTTGAAGAACTCAAGCACAAACCACTTCCCAAAACAGAAGAGCTGAATTCAGCAGAAGAGTCGAACCGAAAATACCAAAAGGAATCATTTCGGCAATTTTTGGCAGGTCCCGACTTCTCCATCCATTTTGGGAGCTCATCAAAACCGGATTTTGCCAATAAAAGGTCCGATTCCTACAAAAGCGGATCTAGTGTAGATATACGCTAGATTTCCAGTCTCAAAACATATTTGATGGCACACCAGGAGGAAATAGCTGTCACCGGGCAGGTACACACACCAAAGTGCCACATTTCTATAGGCTGTCAGTCCTGCAGCTGGAGAGACATTAAACCAGCCCCACCGGGCGCGCAAATAAACGCGCCTCGATGAGCAACCCCCCTACTCAGTGCCAGCTATTCTTCTCCTCCAAGTCAATAGCTTCCACTCGTAGGTCGGTAAATCTTGATACTCACCTCCACGGAAATCAATAGCTGCCTATTATTGGTCTGTAATTGTTACAAAAATTTAATCAAGGGTCAATAAAGGAAAGGAACGAGTCTATTGCAGCAGCGCCAGAATTTCAAACGCAAAGTATGTCACTGACCAATTACCCGGTACTCTTGACTTTTGCTAATATTATTTATTATTTGGGCAACTGCAATGCCCAGAAGACTCAATCTCAGCTTTGCATGCAAAGCTCTGTACGAGGAACAAAGCTACCACCGCTGCCCAAATTGCCTGCAAGGCAGACCACCAACTACATTCTGCAGAAACGGGTACAAACTGCTGTGGAAATGATCATTGCAATAAGCCCCGGTCCAAAACTAACCACTAAGTGAGCTCTGAGAAATTAAAAGACAAATGAGATATGAAATAGAAGTCGGCGATAACTGGTAGAAGTTGATGATGTTTCTGCTGGGTGTATTTTGGAAATGCAAACTGGGCTTCTGTGCAAAATTACTACTTCTGTGGAGATTATTTGGATCAAATTCTCCTTAAGAAAGGGAAAAAAAAAATTAGAAGAGAAAGAGATTAAAAAATCCTTTGCAATTTCCACCCAAAGCAGTTCCAGGGCTTTTGTTTGCTCTCCTTTCTGCATTTGGGTACGTCTTGCAGTGGAGAAAGAGAAAAGGAAAGATAACAGGGAAATTAAAGCAAGTCTCAATGTCTTTCAAAATAAAAAAATCAGTGTCATTTCTGACCTGAGCCAATCCTCACCGATAATTTCTGAGGAGAGGCTTGAAGGGGCTGTGAAACTTTCCCAGAGCTGCCACGTCCCACACTGCCACTTGGAAAAAAAGAAAAAATCAGATTTCCAGTTTTCATATACATTTGGAAAGGCTCTGGCCTGGAGATCTCTCCTGCCTCATTCTCCACTTGCCTTCTGGCCTTTAAGACCAAAATTTCCAAGCTTCCCATAAATCCAGCGTGTTTATTTCAGGCAAAGGTCCCCATCGACATAGGAACCGAAGCAGCAGCAGTAGGGAGCGTGCCACAGACCTTCTGCACAGAGCTCAAGGCCTATAAGCATTTAGTTGTATTTATAAGAACCCTTGGGAATTTTGCTAAGTCAGTCGAGGGTCACTTCTGCTTCTCCTCTTCTCCAGAATGCCTCTTCTATTGATGCCTGCTTACCTCCCGCCCTTCAAAATACACAGAACCTAAAAATTTCCAGAACCTAAAAATTTCCAAACCGCGCTATTCCCACGTGCACATCCCCCCAAAACAAAGCGGAGGCTGCCTTTGTGCTTCAGGGTTTTATGCCCAAGCAAGGATCCAAATAAAGCCATCACATAAAACCACCGAGAACAAGCAACCACAAAAAAAAAAAAAAACCAAACCAAACCCACCTTAATAGATTCCATTTAATAACCCAGCAACAACGCTGCCGCCACCCTGCAGATGCAGGAGTAGCGCGGGCATCTCCCAACCCTCGCCTCCTCCGCTAAAATTGCCAATTGCAAAACATTCTTCCCCCCTGCGGCACAAAACAAGTAATAAATATGGAAATCCACAAAGCCAGCAAAAACAGGGACTCCGACTGCCTCTCGCCAACAAAGTACAACGCAGCTGCGTAAGGAAATGAGCGGGTTTATTCCTTGGCTGCACTTTGATAAATTCCTTTCGGTTCCGTGTTATTGCAGGTCTATCACCCACGAGGATGCGCCACTGCTTTTGTAAGTTTGAAGCTTCCTTCGACTCTCCCGCTCCACTGTTACCAGTGATATTTTCCACCAGTGACACCTCCACAGGCCAGCTAAACCTTGGTTAAAATGATATTTCCTTCCATCGCTCATATATTTCTCACTTTCTCATTTCCCTGAGAACTCTGTCATTCCTTCCTGCCAGGATGGTGATGACCAAAACCCCCAAAAAAGCTATTTCAGGGCTGTTCCTTAGTGCATATATAACACCAAAGCCTCACAGACAGGATAAAAACCTCCATGTGCTGCAAGTTTTAAAAAACTCGGCTGTATTTCAAATCAGACTCGAAGTGGTTTAAAGTTTTCTCCGAACATCTCGCTGCTGGGCAACCGGAGCGTTTCATTTGCACAAAACAATTTCTGTTTGCTTCAGTTTTCCCTGCCTTCAAATTCTACATTGCGAGATGCAATCAGAGGAGTGAAAATAAAGCAATTAAAGAAATCGCATGGGATTCACAGATGGCCGTTGATACCAATCATTTTCAAGAGGGTCTTTGGCACCCAACCTGCACAATATTTCATTTTCTAGAGTGGGTTTTGGGGTTGGTTGGTTGGGTTTTTTTTTTTTTGGTAAGTGGAGTTGGAGCTCGGATCTGTCCATATTTGCATACAAAGAATGACAAGGATGCTCTAGAGGAGACCCAAAGTGGCGAGCACTTGCATCGCTGAGCTCCAGCACTACGTGACGCTTTTCTTATTCATGAGACCTGGATTTATTCCCCGGAGCTTGAGGATCAGGTTTAGTCCTTACTCAGCCTCCTGCCCTTTCCTTGCTCATCGCTACCTTTATCTTCTCCTCCCAGAGCTCCCGTTTATACCGGGTAAACGCACCCCAAACCACCTTCCCCCCCCATCCGTGTAAGCAGCCGCGCCGGTAATCACAAAGCAGCTTATTTTTAATTGTGCTGAAACTAAATTGTTATTTAAACTTCAGCTCTCGCTTTTCTCCCCCAAGACCCCTTTAATTCCTCCCAGATGTTAATTATACCGAACCACAAAGCTGCAAAAATCTCAGGCTGGCTGAAGAAAAAGCCCCTCCGGCCGGATCCTGATGCGAAATCATTGAAGCCAGTGGAGCTTTATCAATTTACACCCACGCCGAGCTTTGGGCATGGGAAACATCTACAGTACCACGTGGACAAGGCTTCCCAAAGGACCTGGATGATTTTAAAGGTCTAATTTCCATTTTTCCCTATTTCCCGGTCTAAGCTCCACTAACTTTTAATGAAACCTTGTGGTCTGCCAAATCTCTTTGGAAGTTTGGAGTGAAGCCTCCAACCCATCAGGCTGTCGAACCCTGGGTGTCTATACCTTTGCCCTTACGCTTGTTCCCCCATTCATTTTTCCTTGCAGATGAGGAGGATGCTGGAGCCAGCGAAGATTTATCTGGGCAGATTTGGCAGCATTTTCATATTTATTTGGAACCGCACGATATAAATTGAATTGTGGGCTCCCTCCATCAGGATGTATTAGCGGCTCACGCAAGGATAATGCTTTTCTATTACATCTGTACATGGAGAAGCTGGACTTGCATCTCACTTCATCGTTTCAGATGTGTTTCTGCTATTGAATTACTTTGTTGTTGGGGTTGTTTTTTCCTTTAAATACCCGTCATGGTAGGTTGCGGCATTTTGGTGGCTGACTTGATAACCCTTAGGATATGAAAGGGAATGCAAAAAGTGGAGAGAAAACACTGCTCTTCCTTCTCCTCCCCATCACGGTTCAGCAGCAGACATAACCCGTAACAAATTGATTTGTCTGAAGGCGAGAGACAGCACACGGTATTAAGAAATTATGAATTATTAGGGAGCTTTAAAAGTGGAAAAAATTGATACCTATAAACCACGGGGGAAACACATTGCTAGGGCTAGACGCCAAACCCTTTGGGATTTGCCTTGCCTTTGCACAGTGCTACAAAGCAGGTCCTGCAATGCTGCGTCCTGGGCTAAAAAGCCCAGTAAGAACGGGGCCAGTCTCTGGTTTTAAGCCCCGTTTCCAAGCCAAGCCATCAAGAAGGATGCTCCAGCTCCGATTCCCCTCCCACTCATGGCAGTCGATCACAAATCAAAAGCATTCTCCGTTTCTTCATCTCCTCTCCAAACTCCGCGTTCCTCTCATCCGCTCGGCCTCGCAGGTAGCTCGTTAAACAATTCGTTGAAAGCGCCTGGAATATAATGAGCAGTGGGAAAGTTTGGCAGGCCGTAGCCAGCAGGTATAGGGGGCTATGGATCCCGGGTGTCTGTGTAAAGCCAAAGGGCTCGGGATGGCCCAAAACCCTCACATCTGGAAGCGGCCATCTCCCGCTCGGAGCGGTACGAAGCGGCTCGCATCCCTGGGCAGGCAAGTTTACTTATTCCTCTACCTCCTGCTGGCAGAGAGCAGGTTGCTTGGAAATAAATAGTAATAAAAAGAAGGCTGAGGAATGCAAGCGAGCGGGATGAAGCCCAGGGGAGCTGGGGCTCTGCAGACGGATAACGGCCCGACCTCCTCCACCGAGAGCTTGAGCAAAGTGCAAACAAGCTGCAGGCACCAGAGAGCTGCCTGTTCCTGGGATGCTCCCACGGCTGCCTCCCGCATCTCCCTGCTCTCTTTCAGCCACGATCCCCAAATCACCTTGTCTCAGCAGCCTTTTAGCCACGGTGACATGGCGGGGGGGGGGGTGGGGGTGTCATCCCGGCGAAGGTTGGTCCACCTCCAGCCCACCAGCCCGCCGTGCACGGACATGGCACCAGCACGCAGCCCCTCCTGGTACCCAGCCAGGTATCCAGCTCTGCCCAGAGAGATGAGACTTTAACCCACTTCGCTCACACAACATTAACCCCACCTTTACAATCCCTGGGCGAAGCAAGAATTTAGCCTAATATGTATTTAAAGATTGAACGTATGTATATATTTCCAAATATCTGCCACCCAGACGCACAGCTAATCCGCTTCCAGACATTTTACCAATTATCCCAGGGTCTTCTGCACAGCCCATTACCCCGTAGATGTTACTAAGTGCCGCATAAACAACCCTCTCCGCTGCGTGGCTGACACTTAAGCGGACGAGTGTAAGCATATTGCAGCAGGACGGCAAATGGAGCCATAACAGTCACAGCAGCGAGCTCCCCCCACTGTGAAAGCCATTCTCGTCCGCACATCTGTGCCGCTCGCCCACCCAGAAATCGGCTGGAAAAAGCCACATCAGCAGAAAAATCCCACCCTCCGCCCTGCTGATGTCCTGCCCGGCAGGGTCAAGCCAAATTTGGGGGGTTGCGGGGAAGTTTGGTGGCTTGGGGAGCTCACCCAGGGATCCAGCATCCTCGTATTTCCTCGGCTGCCCATACGGAAAGCCCCTTCCCTATATCCCTTCACCGTAATTAAGCGCGCGTCCCGCACGGGTGCGCATATACTTGTGCGCCCACGGGCTGGAGCCGAGCCGAGCTACACCAAGGTGAGGAGGCAATAGGAAAAGCCTTGCGAAGGAACGGCATTCCAAGAGGTCGGATTTTGCCCCAGCCCTACCAAAACCAGGCTCCTGCTCATCACAGCAGCTCCAGGACACGGGGTTTCGTGCGCAGGGGAGTTTCTTTGGCAGGGAGGAGGCAGAGGCCGGCGGGGACCGCAGCCCCTTTTGACCCACCGCCGGGTTTGCGGGACGTGTCCCGGGACAGCCTGTCGCCTTCCGTCATTTCCCACAGCCCGAGCCGAGCCAGCGCGCCCGATCCGGGCTCAGGGAAGCCTGGCACAGCCGGGGCCGACAACCCTAATCCTCACCGTCTGCTTAACGCGACAGCCCTACGGGAATCCCCACAGCCCCATTCCCTACCTCCTCTGCTCGGAGACGCTGGGAAGCTATTCCCTTTTTAAACTGGGACCAGTCCGACCTAACTCTCCGGAAACTGGGCAGCACCTCGAGCTTCCCTGACCATCCACCGAGCGCCCGTCCATCACCCGGCCCGCGCCACCAGCTCCAAATGTCACCACGTGCTTTTCCCCTTCCTTTCCCTCCTCCCTATTGTTTTTAAAGGCAGCCAGACTGTTAATTAAAAAGGCAGAAATCAATTGCCCTCATCTCCCCATCAGAAGCTCCTCTGCATGCAAGGATTAAAGCCTGCTTCTACTTTAAGTCAATTAGAGATAAGGGGAAGCTGACATTTCTACAACCCGCCTTATCAAACCGCTTGAAAACTCCTCAGATTAAAATGTAAAAAGATTATTTCTTCAGCTCGCTCTGCCTCTCTCCTTTTTTTTTTTTTAATTATTCATAAGAAACCCGACAATCGGTTGCCGATAGTCTGAGATAGCCCTGCTCCGCCGTGGGGTTATTAGTAATTCTCATCTCCACCCAGGACAGGGGCTGGCATGAGCATCCTGCCGGGATGCTACCACACCCCCCCCCGGCACCCCCAAAACGGGGGGCAGGAGCCAAAGGGACCTCACGACTCCAAAACTCAACCCCCATGGGCCACATCCTGACTTCCCATCTGAGCACACACCCCCCTCCCAGGGAAAGGCTTAAAGCCCCGGTCCGGAGCAGATCCTAACGAGGCTCTGCCGAACCTAATTAGCTGCAGGCAGGAGGAAACGGAGACGCAATCCTCAAGGCTCTGCGTCAGCCGCGGACCGGGGACCAAATATGAACCTGGAGCAGGGTCGGGATGAGAAATACAGCATCTGCACGGTGGGAAGGCGATCCCTGCTCCAGGATTTACTTCCCTGCGTCACCCGGCTAACGACCTCCGAGGTGTTCCTGGGAACGGGAGAAAATGGGGCTGGACCTGGAAAAATAGCTCGGCGGCGTGTTAGTTCTTCTGATGGGAAGGAGCTACCTGGTGAGATGAAAACTGTGACGTCTCCCCTGTCCATGCATCGCCCCCCCAATCCGTACCCTCCTCGAAATGCAGGAGTAGGAAAAAAGAGAAAATACCGAAGTTTCATATCAAAAATCTTTGGCGATCTTTTGAAAACACTCAAAATGTTAGAAGCAAACTGCAACGGCAACAGAGGGATTTCACTGATGTTTTTCACATAGGGGAAAAAAAAAAAAAAATCTCATTTCAGCACCAGCTGCAGGAAGCGGAAAGCTCTTTATTCCCCAAAGCAACAGTACCACCCCCAAAGTCACCAAGACTAAAATCTCTACGTCACATACAACATCCGAATCGTTCCTCGGGCTGGCCCGTGCCCCCATCACCTCTCGTCCCCCCCCGGAGGCTGCGATGCAGCAAGTCTGTGCTCAGGGAGGGGGCTGCCCTTGCAGCAGCAGCGCTCCTCCGTACAGCTTCAAGGCAAACAGTTACTGCAGCACCGTCAGCACGGAAACGCCATGAGAGCATCCGAATCGTGAATTTCCACCAAAAAAAAAAAAAAAAAAAAAAGGCAGAGGTAGGGGGAGAAAAAAATAAAAAGGGGGGAAAAAAAGAAAAAAGAAAAAAAAGAAAAAAAAAGGGGGAAAAGAAAAAAAGGGGAAAAAAAGGGAAAAAGAAAAAAAGGGGGAAAAAAAGGGAAAAAGAAAACCCCAAAAGGAAAAAAATGATGGGAGGAAAGTGGGGGCAGAGGACAGGGAGTGGGGGACTGCCAAGGGGGTACATATAGCAGTGCATGCTCCGCTTGCACCAATGCCTGCAAAACCACACTAAAGGCAAAAAAAAAAAAACCAAACCCAAAAAAACCAGGGAGATGTGAAGCAGAGCGTTGTCTCCTCATCTGGGGGAAAGCGATTAAGTGGACTACCATAAACCAAGAGCAGGACTCACAGGTCCCGTTTCTGGCTCTGCCCACCTCTGTATCCGTGCCTCAGTTTACTCGTCTGCAGAGGAGGCTTAATCCTTACCGTTGGCATAAGGATTTCGTTAACTTAAACCCTTAAAGATTTATAAAGTACTTGTGAAAGCTCCCTCGTAGGAAATACTCCAATGTCACTGAAAACGTCAACTATAACATATTAAAACTCTCTTTCTCTCTCTTTTAAAAAAATAATAATATGAGATTATGTCCCAGGAGGAAGTTTTCCCACTAGACTTCTTTATTCTTATAAAAACGAACCAGCATCACTTAACGGCTCATAAATTCCATCTCACATTAAGCAGATATTAAACACGTATTTATAAAGGTTTAAACAGATCAGTTCGCTTAATTTTGAGTTCTCCTTTCGGCAAAAAATAGCGCATTTCAATGGTGAGAAAGTCCTGCTGTGGCTAATGGAGGAGGATCTGCATCGGACCCGACTCTGAGCCCCTGCGCCGGAGGGACCAGGGGACAGACGGGGACTTTTCCTAAGGATACGCAAGGACCAGGCTCAGCAGCACTTTACGGCCCTCCGGGACGGCACCGACGGACAAGCCCATCACGCAGAAACACGAAATCCTGCGCTTAAGCAGGTCAGAGGGACTTGAAAGTTAAGCATGGGATATAATTCTCTCACTTACTTTTAAAAAGGGTATAAAAACAGTTTTAATTGCGCATTCGGCTGTATGGAACAGATTTTTGACAAATTGCTGTCCATCCACCAAAGTATATTATTCTTAAGGGCTTAATTTTTAAAATTTTTTTATTTCTTCTTTAAAAACCCAAGTCTTCGGTCAGTCCACTCCAACGGCCCATTCCAGCAAAACACATCGATATTGAATCCTGGAACAGAGAAACTCTTTCCAAAGAGGACCTGGGCAACCATCCGCTGCGTGAAAAACATAAGCACAGTCACTGAAATTCCTCATGGTCAAAATAATCCCTGGCCTCTCCTGAGTTCTAGAAAGATCATTTGAATGCCTTTACCAGCCTAAAAACGGGGAGGTTTCAACCAGACCTGCTCGTCGGGTCAGGCGCTGCCTTTTGGGTCCCTCGGTGTGATTTTTAGAACACAAATACAGACACGAACTCACGTAGGTCTGATGGAAAAGTTTTCCTTGTTTGCCTTAAGCAACATAAAGGCTGGATTTGCTGAGAAAATCGAGGCTTTAAATCTCAGTAAATAGCAGAGAAGGACACCGTGACCCAGGAAATATTGCGGGTTTTGAAGGGAAAGGGGGTCAGGACAAGCACTGCTCCCACATCCCGGAGGTCTCCCCGTTGGGTGACGAGCAAAGTCAGACCAGAGAGAGAACAACCTGAGATTTTCCCACCCCACCCCCAACCTCCACAAACCAGCTCCCGAGCCGAATCCCCCAACACGGACAGCAGGAAGCTTTCCAGCGAAGCTGGTCTGCTGGGGAGCAATTAGAGCATAAGGATGTGGAGGAGAAATTAAATAAAGTCCTTGGTCATCTTCCCCGCAGCAGGCACAGGGGAGACGGTTGTCCCAGGCTCGTCCCTTCTGCATATTGATGGGGGATTATCGCTGGCAGGATCAGAGCGGGAAGCAAAGAATTAAATGACAAGCCCTGGGACAGGTGGTGACATTGAGAAGGTGACCTCCAGCCGCAGGTTGTGGAGAAGCCTCGGGTCCCCTTATTCCCACAAAAACTTATCATCTCTTCCTTGAAACCAACTGCCGGGCCAAATGCCGGGACTACCAGCCAATGCTGTATCCATCCAAAAAAAAAGCAAGGATGACAGGGCAAGCAGGCGTCCTTGCAAAACCCAGCAATTTGCCTGAGACGTGATGAGTAAACCTCAAGCCGGTTTTCTATACCTAATCCACTGACTGCTTCTAAGACATCCACAAAAGGCTTTAAAAAAAAAAGAAAAACACTCCATTATTATCATATAAAGCAATCTATGCACATAATATTTCTCAAACGCTCTGTGCCTTCAGTCGAAAAATTCTAGGTTTGACAAAGATTGAATATTACTGTCTAGATGAGCATGATACAATAGGAGTAAAACCAGACATCTTTATTCCCTGAAAAAAAGAAGTCAAAACATGTAAATTCTCTTTTATAAAAAATTCTGAGACTTTGAAATCTGGGGCAAAACCTGGGGCAAAACTCTGAAAATGTGAATTTCCTTCACATCACGGAATATTCCCAGGATGACCTCAGCGAATGCTTTCATTTTGATTCCGACGTTGGGGGTTTTTTTTATATATAAAAGAAGACAAAAAGACAAGGCTGGAACATAACACTCCAGCCTGTGAAAACACTGCCCATCGGTGACGCTCTGCAAAAGCTCTGGTGGAAGTGACCTTACCAGATATTTTGATTTCCCTGCAACTGGTGATGGAAAAGCCTTCCACCACAAACCTGCCGCCTAGTACTTCCCAGTCCTCAAAGAGAAGAAACGGAGGAGCCCCTCCGTGAAATTCAACAGGCAACACCGGGCAAAGGTACGAGACGAGACCCCTCTTTCCGCCAGGCATAATTAACCTCCCTGGCACCAGGTACCATTAAAAAAAGGAGTTTAAAAGGGAACCCAAAGGATGGAGGACTTATATGAGCAATGAGAACTTGCATAGCTCCATGGCAGAAGAACACTTCTGCTGTTTGACGGCTTCGGCGTCAAAAAGAAACTTCTCCAAGGGGGATGTGACTCGGCAGCCACGCTCTGGGAAGCTTCTTGGACCTTCCCCAGACTCCCATTTTTCAGCAAGAGGACAGGCGACAAGCAGGCCCACTGATCCTATAAGCCCCACGCTAGTTCGAAAGCTGGGAGAACTGAAAAATAAAATGAGAAAACCTTCGTGTTTCTGTGACAGGGTCACTGGAAGCGTGGCACTGACTTGTCCCTTTTAATGAGTGTTAATGCTCTCCTTTCATTTTTGCGGCCATGGGATGCCAACACATTTATCTGTTTTATGAGTCTCCGTTCAATTTCAAGAGACATTTCTTTGGCCATCGAACATTGTAATTTGCACTAGCTCCCCATTGCGAACGGCTAAAGTTTGAAAAATCACCGAGTGAGTGATCAAACACATTATAAAAATAGTCAGGCAAATGCACCACTATCTTCTCCTCAAGAGCCATTTATAGGGTCCAATCCAAAAGCCATTGAAGTCAATGGAAAGACTCCTGCAGAATTCAATGGGGTTTTGATCGAGTCCTTATTGTGCTATCCATAAGAAATAGGTCAGATATTTATATATAGTCCTGAAATGTTGTGGGCCACCATGCTGGCAGCTTGCCTTTTTGAGTCCCAGCGCCACTTTTTGCCGTACCTGCTGCAAACCTGAATATTTTGCAAGTCCATCTTTCTAACGTTTCCCTCTTTGGCACCGCCGCCACGTTAGCTTTCACCTCGGCTTGTCCCTTCTGCTGCACGAAACCCGTGCCAGCAAGTTTCTCCTCTCACCTGGTAATGGTTTCATGTCCAGTTTGCACTCCCTTTGCACAAGGGTAACTCAAACCCGCATCGGAAAATTGCTCCTGGCATCCCCCCGGAGGGAAAAATAGAGGGTGCGTAGCTAAGCAAGAGCCCGCGCCTTTTAACAAGAGCCAGTTATTAAACCAACACACCTAAACGGGGGCAAATGCTTTTGTGAGCGTGAACCTATTCCAGTTTAAAAAGGGCTTGTTCCAGCTTAATCTTCAATATGTTCCCAATCGAGTTGAGCCAAAGCGGAGCCATTCACCTTTGTATGTCTTCCAGCTTCAATATATCAGGTTAAATTCATATTAAACCATACAGGGAGACAAGTCTCGCGCTGTCGGCAAAGACCTTCGTTACACACACCTTGAGAGCACGACTGCAAATTAACAACCCTATTTCGCATTCCGTATGTGCTATTTTGCAATAACTTGGGAGGGGTCTTAGAGCAGGTTCGGTGAACGTTATTTCAACTGAACACACAGGCTTCCAGTGAAATAATTGTTCCTCCCTAACAAAATTAGTTCCTTCGGTTCCAGTTTTAGTTCAGATGAAGCTTTAGAGTCAATATTTTCCGGGGCAACAAACCTCACCTTTATTCATATGACACACTTACCATTTTTGGAGCACTGTGAAATAAATAAAAGCAAGCCCCAACCCTTTAAACAACTATTCATAAGCTTAAATTTATACAAGTGAATCATCCCGCTGAAAATGGTAATACTTCTCATATACTCCAAGTGAAATACAAGTCTGTTTACCAATTAGTAGAACTGCAGTAGGTTTATTCTGTGTAGTTCCACATCAATTATTTATAACACTTTGCGGTACACTAGTAAATGTACAGTAGCATCTCCTCTAAGAGTAACGAGACCTTAGTCCTGTGGAAACTCCCTGCAGCATGTGTTATTAAAACTTCATTGAAGTGAGAGAAGGAATGGCTGGTTTTGCATCTGCAGCGCGAGTAGCAAACTTCCACCGAGTCGAATTTAGCCTTTGTACATTTTGGTCCTTTCAGTAAAAATCAATGGGGAGAAATAGCAACACATACGTTTTCACTAGATCTTTTATAAGAAAGACACTTTGGGAACGTGTGTCACTTCAACGACTCCTCGTTTTAAGCAACCGAGGACCGGGGAGATGGGTGAGCGGCTCTGAGGTGCACTAATGGAGCCTAAGGTAGGTGTTCTTGTAGGATCAATTTGGCTGCGGATAAGTCTTGCTTCTTGGCATGGATTTGATGAATGCTGGGCATGGCTTAAAGATGAGATAATCTGCTCAATTTATTCTTATTATTTATTTGCTATCCTTGTGACAAAATGAATTATGATTCTGCACTGAGCCAGAAGCTGGGATAAAGTTACCATTGGGGAAGAATATGTCATTGTAATAGTATCTTTCTTTTTTTTTTTTTTCCCCCTGAATGAAATCAGTGCGCTGAAAAAACGCTTCACACATAACCTGGAGGAATCATTTCCAGACAGCAGAGGGGTAAACTGAGCCTTTTTGCTTCACTGTACAAACACAATTACTACAACAGCAGCTTAATACAATTGTTTATACAGATGCCTAGTGTTTTCAACAGCCAGGAAAAAATCCTCCTCTTTCCAGGAAGCCACGCGGGGCTCGGCAATGTGTGCTTGGGAGGCAGAGGCATCGCTCCAGCCCAACGCGACCCCCCCCTTCACCCGAGGTCCGCAGCAATCTCGGGAAGAGCCTCCCGCGATGCCGGATGCGCCCGAGTCGCGCTCGCCGGCGTTGCCGTCCCAGCCCGACGTGGGGTCCGCGGCGGGTCGACCTGCCCTCCCCAAGAAACACCAACAACCCAACGTTGCAGCCGTTTCTCCCCCGCGGGTCACCCGGGAGGGTTTTCAGGGGCAGAAACGAGTGCCGAGCAAAAAGCCGGCAGTTCGGCTCCTAACGTAGGGCCAAAGAAATAATCGCGGGTTTTTTCTTCACTTGGCGTCAAATACCACGTCAGCTGCTTCAGCGCCTTGCCGAGGAGATCTGCAGCTACCTGAGCACCAAGCTTTGACCCAACGTGGGACAACCTGCGTGGGACAACCTCTACCATCGGCGCGTGAAGCGGGACGGTCACCTCGTCCGTATTTAACCGCCGGCCGGGACGGATAGTTTGAGTACGGGGTAGACTGACATTTAGCTCCCTCCTTGCAATAATGTGATGCGTGGCTTTGGGTCGATTGCCTCCATTCCCCAAGCTCAGCAGAGGGTGAATATTTCCCCGCGATAGAGCTTGCTAGTGTATAAACCCAGAAGTAGCGACGGTCTGATGTTCTACATACCACAGCCCATTAATTTACTATCAAAGGGGTGTTACAAGGATAACTGTATTAATGGATCAAGCCTTTGAACGTCTGATTGTTAGGTAGCCCAGGACGCGTCAGGAACGTGACAGAGAGGTACTTAAATTTGCTACCTACACGCAGCGCCAGGTATTAACCCTTCATCAATACTTTATGTTTATTTTCCCACACATAAAGAAAGGGCACGAGCCTTTTGAAGAGCTGAGCTGCAAGAAGAACGCACAAGGTTAAAGCCCTGAAAAGTTCCGATCAAGGAGCCGACTGGATTACAGCCAAAGCTGCGGCGAATTTCTCCCTCTCTTCCCAGACAGGGATCTAAACACAAAGAAATAGGTTTTGGGGGAGAATTCCACCTAATTCCATCAAATGCTTTTTGTCATTTCTTCACCATCCTTTAAACATCTGACAAGGCCAATCGACCGCGCCAGGCACTGAGGGAATCGCAGAGCCGGGGCTATAACTCTAAGTTCATTAAGCGTGAATTATTATTTGAGCCAGCCTCAATTTTCACCAGCAGAATTAGACATTCCTAAAATAATGTCCCTGACACATGCAGAAAATGGGCTTTACGGCTCTCACCTTGAACTCCGCCAGAACTCCCACCTCATCTGTTACCCTTCCACGGGCAGGAGACGGAGCGCAGCGCTGCAGCCTTACCTTTAATTATGCCAGGTATTTAAGGGCTAATGTTCATAGAAGAGGAGTATACGAGGCAATAAATGGCTTTTGCGGGTGATTAAATGCCCAAGCAGAACAGAGGCACTTGATAAGCGCAAAGGCCATTTGCTCGATTATGCTCCCGATGCCGTGAACTTTATTCCCGCTTCCCGACGAGGAAGGAGAATATTCAACAAGCTGTAGACAGGGAAAGAAAAACATGAACGGACTGGATTTAATTTTTTTTTTTTTTTTTTTTTCTTCACCATTCACTGAAGTTTGCTCTGTTCGAGTGCAACAACTTCAGAAGTTTAAATAACAGGTGAAGTGTCACGAATCACCCAGCTCGAGGAGGACACCAGCCCAAATGCTTGCGGCGGGGAACATAAATCACGCTGCCCAACTACAGCTCCTTTCCACCGGGCAAACCCAGGGAGCGAGGAGAACTTAACGGTCGGTTTGCACGGTTTGGTGATGCTGTTGCTTTCCCTAAGGGCCAGCGAGTGACATGCCAAGGGCTTGTGCCAGCCCTGGGGACAGTAGATGGGACCCGAACCATGGCAGCACCAGGTTTGGACAAGCAGGGTGAAGCGGGGCTGTGCGCCAAGAAATGCCCCAACGGGTCTGGCTGAGCCTCTGTTGGCTTCACAAAAACGGTTGTGGGGTGAAAAAAGTCACCTTTAAGTCAAAAAATTTAGTCTTGTTAAGTACTTACAAATTGAGTTTGGGGTTCCTTTTTATAATGCTGCATTGCAAAAGTTTGAGGGTTTGCTTTTGTTGTTTGGGGTTTTTTTAATTTTTATTTTCTTGGAAATGGTGGGGAGTCTCCAGAAACATCTTTGTATCAGCATTTCCTTCCAGTTACAGCTGCAGCCCACAGGCTGCAAAAGCAGCGCTTAAATACCAGCCTAGGCCACATGCCCAGCAGCACAAGAAATCTATAACTCTATTTTGCATCGGGTCACTTCCACCCAGCGTGACTAAGGACATCAGCACCATTTGTTAGCAGATATTCGCTATTTCCTGCCAGTGCCTCACCGAGAGCTTTTCCTTGCCATAAAATCGCACGCAGAACCCATCTCCTCAGCCTTTTAATTTCCTCGCCTCTCCGCTGAGCGCAGAAACTTGCCTGGTTTTTGGCGTTCCGGAGCCAACCCTCTGCAAGCCCCAGGGACGCGCAGCTCACCGTGAAATCCCACCGGCTCCAGCACGGACACACGGACAAAGCATCGCCCATCACAGTATTTCTCTCCCTAGAATAAATGCTCCTCCATATAAAGCAAATTGGCCCTGTTTTTTCCTTTCCCCTTATTTAATAAAGATATTTACCTCTCCAGAAGGACACAGACATTGCCACACACAAGACCGCAATCTAATTTATCCAGTTCCTTTTCATAACTCCCAACGCTCCATTATTAGGGCAACTTTATATTTCTCTTGCAGTCAAAGGCCACAGCCCCGGTCAGCCTGTGTTTCAGACCATTAAGAAATAAGTTAAACAACATTAGACCCCAGAGGAAATTTGAGGCCCTCTACTGTTAGGCTTTTGCTGCAATGAAAATTGATCTATTTGTCTTATTCTCCATATCCTGTCAAGTAGACAGTTTTCAGCTCCTAACAAGACTTGGCCATGCATGGCTTTCACACCCACTGTAGCCTCGGTACTGGGTACAAAGCTTCAGATTCTTCCAAGCTCAACTATCCAGTGTGCATAAAAAATTCATTAAAAATATTATTAAAAATTAATAAAAATATTTAATATAAAATTATTTAATGAAAAATCATGTTAAGGTTTAAAGAGAGCATAGGCAGGTCTATGTTTTCCCTCTCCTCCTCCCGTACGAACCCTTCCACAAATAAAACCCAGAGCTCATCACCACAACCTAATTTTCCTTCTGGATGGGAAAAGAGCATCCCATTTTGGTAGGGACAGGAATGAAACAGTGCTCTCCAAGCAAAATATTAATGTTTCTTCCGACTCGCTTGCCCCCATCCCGAGCCGTTTGCTGTTATTATGTGTTTCCTAGCCGCAGAAACGGGTGTCTCTGCTGAAATCCCATCAGTTTGGGATACGTTGCCAGCAGCGTCCAGTGCCAGATGCTTCAGGAGGTGGAAAACCCACTCCGGGACCCTTCCCAGTGTGCGTTACTGCACTGGGAGATGCATTTCTTCCTTGCCAAAGCCCAAGTCCTCCATCTCCCGACTCCTCGGTGAGCAAAAGGATTTGGCCGCCGCCAGCTCGGGGGGGGTAAGGCGAGGAAAGAGCCCACCTCCCTTCTCCGGGCTGCCTGCCTCTTTCCACACTTTTTTTTTTTTTTTTTCTTCACCCCTTCCCTGTTTTTTGTGAAGTGGGTTCTCCCAGGGACTGGCGATGAAATATGCATCGGTCCTCGCGCTGCACGGCATTGCTGCAACCCAGCGAGGGGAAGCGGTGCTTCCCCAAAAAGCTCAAGGGAAAAAGGGGGATGAGAAGGACAAATTTAAGCCCCTGGGAAAGCCTGCAGCAGCCGGGCTCCATCATCCTCATCCCTGCTCCATCATCCTCATCCCTGCTCCATCATCCTCATCCCTGCCTGCCCTTTGCAGACGCAGTCCTCGGTGGGGGGGGGGGGGGGAAAGGGGCTGCAAGCGCGTTGGTTTAGCACTGCCAA
>JAVJGG010000082.1:2128090-2140296 GCA_035590195.1 Aviceda cuculoides
GGCAAGGGGGGGTGGAAATAATCTGGGAGTTGGCGAGAGAAACGTGGGAATCCTCCACGCCCGAGCTCCAACGTGGGGATTCTCCCCGGGGAGGCACCGTCTTGTCTCGACCCCGAGAGAGCAAACTCCCCTCTCCAGACCTGCCATAACGAGACTGTGAACTTGGTGATACGCAAGAGAAGAAAAATGAATTTCGCCAACAGGACAGCTTCTGCCCTACCGATGTTAATATTTAATTTCTACGGTGGCAGAGGCTGCAGCTCTCTCCCCAGGCAGGACCCCGCTACGTTGGGTGCTCTTCAAAGCCACAAGCAGCGAGCTGCTCAGAAAGGGTGCTGGATATGGAAAAAAAGGTGAATACCCTCGCGCTGGTATTTCTGCTATACTGAGAGAGAAACTAAAGCACGCGGAGACAGAGTGACTTGCGCCCATCACGCAGCACCGAGTGGGATATACCTCCTGAAAGCACGCAGAGAGGGTAGGACCTACCAAAACATAAGACACGCACCATTTAAGGTTTGCGACGGCTTCAGACAGATTGACCCCCAGGACCCCAAAAACTCAACCGGAGCATCCCAACGCCTCGCACCCACCACGTCAGCGTGGTCCAAAAAAAAAGCAGCGAGGAGCACAGCTGCTCTGCAAAACCCGGCCAGCCCGAGCCATCCAGGGAATTCGCACGAACACCCCGTCGTCAAAGCTGCCGAAGCGACGGCTCGCCGGCGTTTGAAGCCCCCAGCATCGTTTTTCCTCCACACTATTACCCCAGCAGGTGCCTGGTTGTTTATACCGAGCTGCGGGCGTAGCTCAGGTGTTGATTTTTTTTTTTTTTTTTTTTTTTTAATGCGTTACTTCAGCGCCTTGGGACAGGCTGGTGTTTAGCTGATGAGAATCAGGAAGCCAAGAGCCACGATACCAGATGATTTCCTAGAAAGCCTCGCTCTGAAAACTACAAAAAAAAAAAAAAAAGGGTGACAGGACGGGATTAATTTGGCTAAGGAACTTATCTCCACTGGCTTTTCTGGGAAGAAGGGAGCAGGGGGAGATGCAGCCCGGGAAGTGGCTTTGAAGAGCCCCTTGGTCCAGGAGGGAACATCCCACCTGTCCCCATCGCCTTTGCATCGATTCAAGCCCAGCTCCAGCCCTTGGGGAACACGGAGAGCTGCAGCCACTGGTCCGAGCAGAGAAAAGCTTGGGATTCTCAGAGCTGGGAAAAAATTGGAGCAGCCTGAGCTAAACCGCCGCCTGGTAAGTGCAAGGGTTGCCGTCCCCAGCAGCCCTCTCCGCGTCCCCTCCTTGCACAGATGTTTGCAGGCAGGACTCAACAGCATGGGAAGCAAATCCTGAAGTGCAGCAGATGGTACCAGTTTTGCATTAAGTCTCTGCTGCAACTGGTGACGGCTCAGGAGCCCTTCCCCATGTTGTTCCCACGTCCTTGCTGCAAAGGTTCCCCGTGATGCCCCTAGCAGGGACAGCCACCACCTCCTCTTGGTTTATTTTTCCCCCCAATGCATCAGTTAGTCTGAGAGAAGATATTCTCTCTCGTCACAAATTTTGTCTCAATAAAACGTGACATTTTCCTGCCTTCACCTATTTATTGCACAACATGATCTCATTCTCTGGTGCCGATTTACATGCAGAACTTTTCCCTTCAATTTTTTTGTGTGTTTTTTTTTTTTTTTTAATTGGGGAAGAAACTCTGCTGCTTTGGTTGCACTCCTAAAGCAGCGATTTAAAAGCCTGGAGCACGCTGTTTACAGATCGGCAAATTTCTGTTTAGTGCTCTTGAGATCTCTTTTCAAACCTCAGACTTCCTTTATAACCTTGGATAAATCACGGGGGATTATTCTACGAGCTTTTATTAACTTGGACCACGCGTTTCCCCTTGGCTCAGCTGTCTGTAAAATGGGAATAACGATAGCTGCTTTATTATCTGTGGGGCAGGTCTGTCTCTTGCAATCTGCTTGTACAGCACCTAGCACGAGGATGCCTGACGTCAGGTTGGGACTTTTGGGCAGCTGTAGAAATGTGATGACAAATAGGATTTGCAAGAGAGGTAGATGGGACCTTGTTAGCTATCGGGCAGAGGTGATAACAGATAAGATAAAGCCTACATGCCTATACTGCTGTAAAACAAGAAGGGTCGGGCCAGTCTCCTCTACCAATTTGCAGCTAAGTGTGGCAAAATCCCAGCGGACCTCCCAGGGAAACAGGTGCTACTCAGAGGAAAGTACAGGGAGCTGCTTATTTACTGCTGTCAAAAAGCGCGGAAGCAGCTGCGAGGACCCATCGACCTGTGATCGCCCCGGAAAATAATCCCATCTTCCTGGCTCTCCACCATCAGGGCTGGAGAAAAATCAATCCAGAGCTGAGACTGGATCCAGTAATGCGATATTTATGGCTTTGGCACTCAAGTCGGGCGCTGCCCGCCGAGGAGGGATCGAAGAGCAGTTGCCTGCACGTCCCATGGGTGCCCGAGTGATGCTCAAATGGACTCGGCTTCGTTTGCCCCCACGGGTACCACCCGCCCTGCTGTCCCTGCGCTAGCTGAGGGGTTTATAGCAAGGCCATAAACGCGTCGCCCTCCTACGCAAACGAGTCCTGTCATTTCATCAACGTTTCCACAGGCGTGAAAGCGAGGGAAGGACTCGGGCCCCAAAAACGAGCCCCGCTCTACCTTGCCTTTCCCTGCCATACCCAGAGGGTTTCCCTGCCCTGCAGCGACCAACGCAGGGTGCTGGAAATGCTGAGAAACCCCCGTCCCGCCATGCCACAGCCTTGACGGTCCCGACGCCGCGGGCCCCGGCACCGGAGCTGGGTGGGAACAGCAGCCGGGAGCTGGATGCGACCTCTCCGCTGGAGCCTGTCCAGCCGCTCTAGCCGAGGCTGACGGCAGCGATGCAGAGCCACGCCGACAGAGGAGGCCCATCCAGGTGCCAGTAACGGAGAGAAGGAACAAACGGGTCCTGCCACAGCCTCCCCAGCTTTACTGGGGCTTATTAATTCCTTAAAGGCCACAGGGAGGCCACCGGGCACCCAGCTCGCTGCTTGGCTCGCTGAGAGCAGTCACGGAGATGCTCGGTGCCGGCATGCACGTGTGCAAGGAGGGAAAATGCCAGACACCAACCCTACGAGCCTCCTAGAAACAGCCAAACCACCCCTGCCCCATCAGCCCAACCACCAGCACGTATTGCCCGGCAATAAGGCCCAGCCAAGCGGCGGCGGTGCCCCAAGAGCACGGAAAGCAGCGACGGGGGATCCGGCAGACGCAGGCATCGTCGGCGAGGGCTGCCGCGGGTGGCGGCGGGCACCATTCCCCCCGCCAAGCCACCGGCCCCCTCCGTCTCCGGAAGAATTTATAGGGCTGTCCCGGTGACACACCGTCTCAGTAACTGCAGAATGGCAGTTGTAAAAAATCCCATTTGCCAGCGTATTAGAATCCTATTAGCGCTCCCGGCGGAGAAATAACGCCGGCCCTCCTGGCGGGATTAAAGGGACTAGGACTCAGCCTCTGCAGTTTTATGGCCCTTTCCCCCATTTGCTGATCAAACCGACAGATATAAAGCTGCAGGCGAGAAGTGTCCTTGGCCCATAAGCCCCACGACAACAAAAAAAACCCCAAACCTTTGAAGCAGCATGAGTGCCAGTAAGCAGGCGCCAGCGCTGCCAAGAGAGCGAAAGGGGCCATTTCTGCTTCCTCGCGGCATCCTCTCCTTCAGCCCAAATTTTGGGGGTGGGGAAGACGCCCGGCTGGTGCAGCACCGCAGGGACATGGCAGGAAAGACAACGGGACAAGCGCTGGTGCTGCCTCCCATACACATCCATGTGCAATGCAGGGTGCTGTGGGTATGACCGAAAGAGCCCTGTCTCGCCTCCTGGCCATTTTAAAGACTAGTTTTTACAAAACCCGGGCAGTTGCATAATTATTGTAATGATTACTTATAAATACCTATCGATTGTCTGGGGATGCTGCAGGGAAAAAAGGCAATTTAATAAAAGTAAGCAGGTAGAGCAGCACCAACAGGCAATCCCCACCCAAAAGGCTCAGAGCAGGGGTCAAACATCAAATTTTCAGCCCCTCAAGGACAGGCTTTGACTTTCAAGCTAAAGAAATGACTCCATTCCCTAAAAATACTGCATGTCGTCATCATCTGCACGAGCAAGTAGGAGCTCATGGAAATGGCACGCAACAAGCCTTCATCAGCTTTGCTCACCACGCACAAGCTCCTGAGCTGAAAGCCCACGCGTCCATTTTACAGACAGGAAAGTGGAGTCCAAAAAGGGGAAGCAACTTTCACGCAAGCTGAAATAATTTGTCTTCCAGCCCTTCCCCACGTGCCTGAGCAGAATAAGCTTGCGTGTGCTCGCGTACTCTCCCACCAGCACCCTCCCTTCCACCCCATACCAGCCGCGGATACATTTCACATGCAACAGGCTCCTCCAACACATCTCCTTGCCACACAAAAATGCTCTCTGCTTCTGCAGTATGATTTTCTTCCTTTTTATGGCCTTGGGCACAAGGATGTCCGGCCAGAGCAAGGGCTGAACGTACGCTCAGCACAAGGAAGGGTCAGTTATGTTCTTCCTTCCCAAGACACAAACAGGAGCTAGCACCGCACACAGATGCTCCCAGGGCACGTGTGCTGCCTTTTGGGGTCTCTGGGGACCCCCGTGCCCCCCCAGGACAGAGGAGATAGCATGGGGCTGGACGTGGGCAGCCCTGGCAGCCTTCCCCACGCCCTGGGCTCACAAGCACAGCCCAGCTGGGGAGAATAAATAAATAATTGTGGACTGCTTGCTCAGCACAGCTGTAAATAGTTCATGAGTTCCAGGAGATTTATTCCCCTCTTCTCGCCTTAACGAGCCCACAGCAGCTATGGAGAGATGGGAAGGTTCATAGTTTACAGCCGCCAACCAGCACTTTTCGGGGGGAATAGGGAGCCCTGTGCTGCACGGCAGAGGCAAGCGGGACTCACGGGAACAGCAGGAACAGACCCCCGGGCATCAGCTCATCCAGCAGCTCGCGCTTGTGCCTATTCCCCAAAATAGGAATTATAGATCCGCCGGCTGATGAGCAAATGCTTTTCCTAACCCTTAAGGATTTGCTCAGAAGTCCTTGACGATGATCCCATCTGCTGCCTACCTTCATCTTGAAATGACTGTATCCACCAGCCATTAGGAAGACCGTTCTCGAGAGATTTACAGTGTGGTCCTACACAAACTCAGGAGACCCAGTCCGGCTCCCAGGGAAATGGTCCATCCACTAGAAATTTGCAACACGAAGAGGACATGGGAGATATCAAGAGTTAATTAAGAGGTATAAGCATCACAGCCACCCCAGGGACGAACACGTACAGCTGAGGACTGCGGAAGGAGTTGACTATTCATCCAAGCTTTCGTTTTGAGGTCCTCGCTTTATTTCCAAAGCAAACTTGGCCGGACGGGGTTGTTCCAGGAGAATTTCTCCCAAGCCACCTCTCTCCTTCAAGCCGTCTAACAAAAGGGCCAGCAAAGCGTGTCAGCTCCACCGGGCACCCACCCCTCCTCACAGCAGAGCCAGCACTGTAAAGGCTTTATCAATCCCCGGAGCCATCCAGCCTCCCCTGCTAGGTCTCTTTATTACGTGCCTTGACATTTCAAAGGGTTATATTTCCGCCTGTGAGAGCCATCAGTCCAGCAGCACACAGTAATATATGGAGTAATAGAGTCTCAGCACAGCAGGTTTAATCTCATATTGCTGAAGCCCCTGGTGTCCTAGCCGAAGTAAGTTTGTCATTAGGAATTCCTTTCTCCCGACTGCAAGCTTGTTTTGTTTGGGGTTATTATTTTTCCCCTAAAGAGAAGAGAAACACTCAGGACTGATTTATGACTTTCCCATTTCCTCCTATGCAATGCAAACTGGCAAGCTCCAGGCAGGAGGAGAGAAGGGAGACGGAGAGAGCCCGGCGCTCGCTCTCCCTGCCAGCCAGCACGGCCATACCGTGTCACTGCCACCACCAGCTGGGTGACAACCCCTCGGGGACCCTCTCAAGCCCCGAGCAGGGTCAGAGCCCTCCGCAGAGATGACTCCACAGCTTCCCCAGCAGCGCTCGAGAGCCACCGAAGATTAATGATCAGCCACGGCACGTCCACTAATTCAACGAGAGGCCTGGCTCTGAAGGGGCAAGGCAGGGGAAGGGAATATGATCATGGCATTTTCCACAGCGCCAACTTGGATTCGGATGGACAAGGCAGCAAAACAGGGCAGCAGAGACTGAAAAATCAGAATTGCTCTGCACCTTTTAGGGCTACCCAAGGGAAAGGGGTTGAGCCCCTGAAAAGCTGAAAGCATTAGGAGCAGCTCAAAGGTGGGCTGGAGGCAGCAGCCTGCCCAGCCAGGAGAGGGCCCTGGTGCTTCCAGACCCACGGGTCATGTTCCTCCAGCCTAAGGAGCCTCAAGTTCACCTCCCAGCCTAACCGCAGCGCTTGGGAGAAGATGCGAGCATGAAACCATTTCGTTTTCTCCGGGTATCCCAACCAACCACCTGGGAAAGACGAGCATCAGAGGTCAGTCTGACCGAGCGCAGCACATAAGCGGTGACACGTCGCACTGCTGGAGATGGGCTCTTGCCCTGGCACCTCCATCCCAGCCATCCCAACGCTCCTGCTCTGGCATACGGCCGGCCTGCTTGCGCAGCAGCTTCCGAACCATCACGAACTGAAGCCCAGCATCCAACCTGACGTTCGCTGGTGTTTCCTTCCACGCGTCGCTCTGCGACTGCTGGCCGTTCAGCAGCTCCCTCACGAGCATCCCAGCCAGCTCCGCGCCAGGGCTCAGCACACACACAGCTGACAGCAGCAACTCTCCCAGCCACCCCAACCCACATCGTCCCGCTCCTCAGCCAAAATCCTGGAAGCCCATCGGCTTCTGCAGCCGATGGCACAGGAGCAAGCGATGGAGCAAGTCCTCTCCCACTGCCTGAGCATCCCCGGCACACCTCCGTGGTTGTGACAACCGTGGGAGTATTTCAGCACGAGCCCAGAGCGAGGCTTGAAAGCGCATCTCTAGATCCCTAATGTGATGTGCCCTAACAGCCGTGAGGATTTTCAGACTGTAACGCGAAAGCCAGGATTAAATCAAGAACAGTAATGGGGCTGGCAGCCTTCTGGAGCCATCTTAGGGCAAGAGGGCCCATGGGACAGACTAGCTTTGTGCTCAGCTATCGCATGGCTCCAAAAAGGAGGAAGGAGATGGAAGGAGCTGGCACGCAGATGCGCGCAGGAATGCTAGATACCAGCTCGAAAGCCCCACGTAGAGAGCCCGCGGCACCGCATCCACTTCTAGCTGGAAAGCAGAAACACCACCGCAGCCTCCGGCTCCTCAGAGCCCTGCCCAGACTCCTGGGACAGATGAGTAATACTGGAAGGCTTTATCGCAGACCCCCAAAGCGCAGGAAAATCAGAGAAAGAGCCAAGCACACCATCCCCAAAGAGAAGCACCAGCTAAATCAAAGGACTTGGGAAGCCTGTCCACACTCGGGGCCTTGGCAAGAGGTTCTGCTCTGTTGTAGGAGCTTTACTCCTTGCCTCATTTGATTGCTTTTTTTCCCCTCGAGCATGGTCATTCCTGGGATCATAGCTTCATGGAGGAACGAGATAAAAAGGTGCCAGGAACAACGCCAAAACTCCTGGGCTTAATCCATCCAAAGCTAGTCGACATTTTCCGGCTGAAATCTCTGGCTCGATCAGAGCAGGCAATGCTCTGGCAGGTGCCAGATAGCAAACCGGAGGACGCTGACGCAGCGAGATGCTTCACTCGGATGTCTTGGCCGTGACAAACAAGGAGCTCAGCTGGCCTCTGTGATCTTTAGATTCCCATTTGGGAAAACTAGTTGCAGAAGCTTGGGGGTGCTTTCTGGGCTCACCCAGCTGCACCTGAGCAAGCAGGAACCAAGTGGGCTTGCAGGTGTCCTTTGGGGCAACGAATGCTCCTGGAAAAACCCAAGGAGAGTTTCGGAGCAAACCCATTGCATCTCTGCACCGGCTCTCAAAGCGGCCGGTAACCAGCAGATAAGAGCCGGAGGGGAATCGGGCTGAACCGAGCACGGCACGCTCCCGTTCGTGGGACCACGCGCCCGCTGCGTGCCCTGACGGCAGCAGGAGGACACCACGAGCTCATGAATATGCAGAGGCAGGGCAGGAAGACAGCCGGCCACAATTAGCATCTTTAATGAAACAATATCACAGGCAAGAGGCTTGTTCGCCCGGGCACGGCTTGATGGCTGGGAAAGCATGGGAAAAAGCCATGCCGGGGCGAAGCGAGTCCTGGAGGCTGCCTGGCAAAAACCTCCTTCCCTCCTCCTGGCATTTGCATTCCTTTTCCAGCCCTCTCTCCATCATCGATCCCATCAGGAGCCATGGGAAAGACACCTATGCCAAACCCACGCGCATGGGAGCGAAGAGATCGGTGGGCACATAAGGACAAAAGATTTAAAGCGCTTTGTATCTCCTAAACCAGGAGGATCGGACCCAGCCATGCTGGGGCAGCTTGGGAATCCCAAAATAGCACAGCCAAGATCCCCAGGTGAGGCCATAGACTCGTGTGTTTCCCCAGATATCAGGGCAGCCTGTCCCTCCGGCGGCAGAAAGGGATCCTCTCTCACCAGCAAATCAATCACCGCCGTATTGATTACATTTCAATTAGCGAGAATCCCAGCTGGGCGGCAGGCCGGGCAGGACCGGAGAGGCAGCGACAGGGCTGGTAGAGCTATCAAGCCTGCCTAACAGCAAAAAATGCATTTCGATCCAGGGGCACCTCTCCTGCCCTGTGCCATAGCCAGCATCCCTGGAAAAACCTGCTTAAAGACTCACTATTACACGTAGAAGAGCCCCTCTGCTACAAATCCCAGCCATGCTGCCGGGTTCATGCGTATTTCTATTTTCCCAGCTCCTTGCTCCTTTCCCAATCAACTCGTCTTGCTTTTGTGCTAGGCAGGACAGCAACCAGTCCTTCCCACAGGAGCTGGGACCCAGGGCTCAACCTCACGACCCCAACTAAAGCGAGGGGGTTTCTTCCTGCAGAAGTGATGCCTGTCTTTCCTTACCACGTCTCCAGCGGCAAAGGCAACTGTATACCCCGGCTGGCTATTTATTTAATCTATGCCAGCAGCCCTTTGAGAGGCTCCGGCTCCATCAGCAAGGCTTTCTACAGGGATACGATTTCAGGATCGGCGACTTTTCTCCCATACATCTCTTGGCAGCGCATCCCAACACAGCCCTACGATGCTGTAGCATCACAGCAAAGCATTTCCCTGCGCTCGCTACGGAGGGCAGCAGGTACAGAGCTTGTTGCGGGGTTAAGAGGCCCTTATGGCGCAGGAGGAGGCTGAAGTTTCTCCCTCTCTTTTGTCAGGTCAAATTTACTGCAACAGGAGAACATTTCAGGAGAGATTTGTCATTGTTTGTGGCGGTTTGGAAAGCTCCTAAATATGCTCTGTGCAATCGTGAATGTAAATTGAATAGAAGGAAAAGCAATTTGCGAGGCATTAAAATCCCTCTGCAGGTTCCTTTGAAATGATCGATGTCTTAAACCACGATCTTATCTAGACATAACCGAGTTGGGCAACGCAATCCAATCCCCAAAGTCATTGCCTTTCACAGGTAACTTATCAGCCCGTGGACCACATTCGCTCCCGACCTCGGCGCAGGCATCGCCGCGCCTGCAAAGCGCTCGACTCCCTATCTCTTATGGTGCCTTTATCACAGAGCAAGGAGGGGGGGGGCGAAATGGCCACAGCCAAATTTCGGGATGCACGTGCCTGGCCTCGCTGAACTCCTGCCGAGCGGCACCGCAGCCCCAGCTGCCTGCAGAAGGGGACCAGGAGCACCTTTGCCGGTATTTTTGCGTGACGCACAAAAACCAAGTGACATCACTTGGCGCGAAGCTGTGAACCCTTCAGAAGTGGAGTTATCAGCCCTGTGCAGCGCGTCCTCGCAGCTACCCGGCTCCTCCACCCGAAGCACAGGCAATCTGCAGCAAAACGGGAGCAATCACCTTCATCCCCCTTCCCCAGGGGCGGGGGTTTTTTTTTTTTTTTTTTTTGGAGGAGATTCATTGCACGGGGTGCCTGCCAGATCCCAGCACGCTGCGATGAGCCCCGAGGCAACATGTGGGATCTAGATCCGCGATCACGCAGCGTAAACCCCAGCAGGCAGCAATCCCACTCGTCAAAACTCCCAGACCATGCCCACAGCCATCTCCACCACGAAAACACGGGCGTCCGCTGCGTTAAGGATTACGGAGGTTTAAGAGCCTTTACAAGTTTTCACGGGACGGGACTTCGCAAAAAGCCCAGACGGCTCCAGCGGCGGTTGCAAAAAGCCACCGCCGAAACGGCTGCTGCTCTCCGCGATGCTCTTTATACACGTAACCCCAGTTCCCAGATCCAGCCCCAGTGCCCTGGGAGCCACAAAACCCCCGCATTAGCCACACGGCGGCTTCCCACGGCCGCCCATCCATCTGCCCGCAAGGAGTGGGGAAGAGCAAGGGGGCCCTGTGGGCCGGGTGCTGTTGAACGCACCGTAGGAAGGATTCACGAGGCTGAGCCGATGAGGAGGATACAAGAAACGGGACAGAACAGACACAGATCCGCCGAGCGGAGGCATCCGCCTCCCGCGGTGACCGCTGCTCCCTGTCTCCCGGGGCACCGGTCTGCAGCCGGCAGATAGGCGATGATTTCTCTGCGAGAAAAGTTTCTTCCTAATCCCATTAGCTAGAGCTGGGCCCGTGCCCTGAAGCAGGCAGGTTTGTATCTATTTCAAAGCCTTCGCTTATTAAAATAAATTCGCTATTAGAGCTGCGGACCGTCCTGCGCATATATAAGCAGAAGGCCTTTTGGGAGTGGGGTGTCGAGTCACAGAGCAAGGGTAGAAAACGAGGAAGGAGTGAGCCAGCGAGAAGGGATGAGGGAAGGCAAGGGAAAGGGTTAAGGCTCCCTCCTTCCCTCCCCAGCCCAGGCAGAGTGAGCCTCTCTCAATCAGTGTGTGATTGCAATCAGCAGGAAGGTGCCGTTTGCATTAAACAGAGCAGACAGAGAAGAAAAAAAAAAAAAAAAAGGAAAAAAAAAAAAAAACCTCAGGCTGTGCCATCTGCAAAATTTATGTAAAAATCACAAACAACAATAAAAAACAGCCTTTTTTTTTTTTTTTCCCCCTCCGCTTCCCCTTGTTATTATTTTCCCCAAGGGCAGAGGACTGGGACGGAGCAGGGAGCCAGCACTTCCCAGTGCCCCTGCCTGCGCAGGCCAGGCTGCCATACCGACGTCAAGCCTTGCAATCAGTCTCCCTTACTACTAATTTTCCCTCATGTTTTTTAATTAAATTCTCCGCTTCCTTCAAATACCAGCCAACGAACCATCCACATTTCCTCCAAATACCCTTGAAAATGTTGAATCAGGCAATTCAGCGCCGGTGCAGTGCAAAGATACCCAAAGAAACGTGGCCAAAGAGGCATGGCCCATGCAAGCGCCGGGAAGGAGGGCTGAGGTAAAACACAGATCATTTGGCCACACTGGATTTTCAGCATCCTCAAATCAGCAGCCAACTGCAGTAGCACTACCCAACCTGCTCGTTAGAACTTCGGAAAAAAAGGTAACGACAATCCTGAAGATGGCACTCATGGGCTACCCTTCCCAAGCCAACCTCCCTTCCTGACCCTTCCCAACGAGAGGTTGCCCAGCACCCTGAAGGGGGATGATTCAGAGCTCCTCCAAATTCTCCAAGGTTGTCCAGGTTGGCCATGAAACGTGTCCTTCCTGCCCGCCCTCCCACAGCTACGCTTTGGCTTTCAAAGGTAGCTCCTGACAAGGGATTTGAGGCCAAAGACCAAGAAAAAAAAAGGCTGAGAAACTTCAGGAGTAACAGTGCGTTTTGTGAGAAGGTTGAAAAAAGGGAGAAGAAAGATTTTCTTTCATCGGATTGAGGTTTGCTGCTTTTTGCTTGCGCTCAGCGGCATCTGCTGTCCGTACACCACGAGACAGGGGGGCCGGCAGCTCCGTTTATTCGCCCGGATCCCCGGGGCCAACCTGGGACCGATTTACGGCTCTGCGTCGAGACTCGGATGGGAATTGGATGAAGTGCAAAGTTTTACTCGGCTTTTCGCTTTGAGGGCTGAGGCTTGTTTGAACGAGCAGCTCAAAGGGAAGGAAAAGGGCCTTTGAAGCCCCCCC
>JAVJGG010000082.1:2140396-2163940 GCA_035590195.1 Aviceda cuculoides
CGCCCCCCCCCCCCCCGCAGCCTGGGACTGCATGAAAAAGCCCCCGTGAGCCCTCGCCAGCTCGATAACACCCTCATTCCCTTTGTGCCGGGGCTCCCTCCGCGCCCCTGCGGAGCGTCGCCGAGAGCTCGGGACTGAGCCCGCACAAGTCCTCCTCGCTCCACGGGGTTGCCGGAGCCGGTTACGACCCCAAGCCAGGCAAGTCCTTGGTGGTGAGCAGCCAAGATGGAACCACGCTTCGGTTGGGCTGCCGAGCCACCGGGAGGCCTTGGGCTTTCACCCTCTCCACCGACGAGACTTTCCGAGTCATCTCCAAAGCCGGAGTGACTCAGCCCACCAGCGGTTGGACCTCAGAACGGGTGGTTGGAAGCAAGGTGGTCAACGATATGGAGCAAGAGCGAATCCCTAAGGTGGATTTCTGTGCACCGCAACTCTTGTGGGTGAAGACCCAACTTCAGCTACATCTGAACCTCCTCCGCAGCCTCGGATTTGGCACTCCCGCTCGGCACAACCACGCACGTACAGGGGGATATTTTGTCTTTAAATGGACAAGCAGCTTATCCTAAAGGGAGATGGTAGGAAAGCAGCATTTCAAGCCTTGGGGGGACAGGCAGAAGGATAACCAGGCACATTTTCCCCCCTGTATTCACATCGCCTTGAGTAGGGTGACTTTCAGAAGCATTAAACCCAGGACGCTATGCCAAGCAGGGTTTAACGAGGGCTGCAACGATGGGATCAGGCAGGACCAGTGATAACTAGAGGCTTTATTAGGCTCATTTATTTATTTATTTCAATGAGCAGTAGGTGTTAGTCTCAGGTGAGCAAAGGAGGGCCAGTATTGGGGATGGTAGACAGGGTAATATGTTATTGAGAAATCTTCTATTTGTAAGCAGAGGGCTGCTCTGGCTGCTCCTGTGCTCTATGCATTATTTATAGCCCTGCCTAGCGCTGCCGTCCCCTTTATCTGCCTTCCAAGGGGCTTGCTAAGAAAATGAATCTTTGACTCAGCAATTTTTGTCCCAGCCAAATGAAAGAGAAATACACACACACATATATATATATATATATATATATAAACTGAATCCACTCTGGGGAGGTGACAGGGAGCTAATCCAGCCCCCAAGAGGCTGCAGGTATTGGCTCTCGGCGGCTCAGAGGGAAGAGATTTAGCTCATACATAAATTGTCTACAGCTCTTCCCCTTCTGCTGACCTCTACTGCCGTGTCTGTCTGTCCTTAGACTGCGTGCCGCTGAAGCAAACCCAAACCCCAGCCTTTGGGAGAGCTTAGGAAGTGCCTAAACGCACTCTAGGTGCTGCCATCAATTAAATAAATCTGCACAATACATCAAACAAATAAATAAGCAGAGATGACTGAAGAGCTCCACTTTTTTTTCTCCTATATGCACATATACACACATGTACTTAAAGCCAATTTTTCAAACAATAAAACACTGTTGAATTTTTTCTGCATGAAAAATTCATTCTGTCTCGCAGCCATCTAAAAAGCAAATAAGCAACCAAACAAATAAACCCTTCTTGGTGGAAAACATCACCCAAACCATTGCTGATGACTCCTCTTTGCCACAGACAGACACAATTTCCAACCAGCCCTCGACGCCCTTATTGCTCCCACTGCCGGGAACAAAGAGCGGATACTACAACCGTGAAAATAAAACAGCGATAATGAAATAGCGTTAATCAGCAGGGCCTCTCGGAGAGAGGCAAAGGAGAAGGGAGTTATTCCTTTCCCCATCCCGGCCGCGTCTGCCCCGGGAATACGGATCTGCCTGTTTGTGCCGGTCCCCATCCCGATCCTCGGCTTGCAGCGCAGCCGCCGCCACCAGCTAATTATCACCTCTTCCTCTCCCCGCATCCAGGCTCTTTATAAATAGTTCTTTTAATCAGGGCCGCTTCCCCCACCGGGAGCCGATGTGCAATCCTCGCACTGGTTGCAAATGGGTGCCCCAGATCTATTTTGGGCTGTGCCAGGGAGCCGAGCTCCCCGGGGGTTGGGGGGGGGCTGCACCTCCGGCAGACCCCCGTCATCAGTGCACACCGGTTGTGCAAGCTGGCTGGCCTGGTCAGAGTGGGAGAGGGCGTTCGAGCTGCCCGACCCGCAGGCAGCATCGACACGGAGCAATTTTCCTTCCCCCTGGGATGGGAAACCGCAATGCCGCCGGTTTCTGCAGGTGAGGAGCCGAAGGCGGTCGTATCCTCAGCAGATAAATCCGGGCTAAAGAGCCACCGAGAAGCGACGCTGAAGACACCTGCAATATGTACCGTGGAGATAAGTTGCATTAGACCCTGCTGGTGGGGAAATGACTCCTCCTTTCTCTCCTCTTGGTAAACTCCCGCCTGGCAAATCCTCTCCATGCTAACGGGTGGGAGAAGGGGCTCCCTTCATCCCAACTCTCCTCAAACCTGCTCCCTTCTCCACGGAAGCGAAAGCCCGAACACCAAAATGGGTTTTCCAATCCCCAGTGTGAACACAGCCACAGTACAGCCAGGGACTAAGCCATCACAGCCTTGCAAGCGCTGCTATGCTCAAGCAAAGCTCCGTGCATCAGCGCGGGTAAAGCGGGGACGCCAGCTGCCACCACCCCATTACGGGCTATTTGGTGTCCCCTCGATTCCTCGTGCCCGGACACCATCCTCAGCTTACACCCATGCTCTAGGAGGCAGGAGCAGCCGGGCATGGGAAAACCGCAGAAATAACTGTGCTTCCAAAAAGCTGGCATTAGGCTGCAGCAGCAGGACGCGTGCCCCTTGGGTGCCTCCTGCAGAGCATCCTGCATCTTTGCGTGCACCCCCAGGAACCCACACCACTCATGTTTCTTCTCCTTGGAAAGATAGACCGTGAGATACCATCCTCAAAAACAACCACACCAACCCAAAACTCTTCCTCGAGATTTTTTTTTTTTTTTTTTGGAGGGCAGACGGTGGCTCAGATGCTTACGAGTAGTTTCCCTCACCCTGCAGCCGCCATCCCAGGACAACACGGCTCCAGTACAGCCGTGCCTTTGGCTCTGGGACAGCTCTGCTCTACCAGCTGGTGGGGAGAAAGGTTGACCAAGTGACAGCCAGCACCGGCACTCGCAGGCTGAAATCCATCGCGAGACAGGTGGAGCAGACCGGGTATTTTTTGAAACATTCACTACCCATTGAAGTCTTTCCGAGCGCAGAAATCATCCTCTGCCACCGGCCCGGGGGCCGAGGCGGGCTCGGCAGTCCCAGCCCAGGAGACGTAGTCGTTATCAAAGTTCAGAAAAGCATTAAAATAATTAAAAAGGTAAATAAAAGAGAGGAGGCGAAGGAGAATGGGGCTGGCAGTGCCTTCTGCTCGTTAGGAAAAGGGGACGCTTAACACTACACAGACAGCAAATTAGCCTTTAATCATCGCCTGCGTTCGCTGGGTTTTATCTGCGAGCGTGTTTCAGCCCTGGCACCTCCCTCACGCCAGCAGCCCTGAGGACTCCAGCTTGCCTCCTGTTTATTCCCCAGCTGCTTTGTTGTCTCAGATCAGCAGAATTAGGGAGCCGTGTCGGCAGAAGATACTTCTGCGCAGCCAGCGAGAAGTTCACACAGAAAATTGATATTCGCCGCAAATTATTTTGGATGATTTACTGGAATGAATTAACTCGCAGCAAGGCGGAGAAAATTCCAACGCCGCCGCCTGCCTCCCACCATCGATAGCACAGCTTGGGTTTCAGCCTTAACTTCGTTTCCCGAGGATGAGGAGGGCAGCAGCTCCGAGAGGGCCCTTAGCAGGGCTCAGTCTTGCTGTCTGTAAAAGGGGCTGCCCGCTGCGGCTCTGGGAGCAACGATTTGCTGGGTGGATGCTCACAGAGCCTCCAGGTTTGGGCTGCAGCACAAGCCCTGCCAAACCAAGTTGACCCGGCAGGCTCACGTCAATACTCCTCAAATTTAGGGCAGGGATGCTCAACTGGCATCCCGCGGGGAGGAAGCACCAGCACGGTTGTTGAGGAGGAACTGGTGCAATGCCCCACCGATTTGCTCGTGAGTGAAATTACAGCTCGGTTTGCTAAAGGGCACGGGGAGGGAGAAGCACCCCGGGAAGTTTCGAGAGGGGTGGGAGCACCCAGGGATGGCAGGGGCTGTTTCACCCCGGCTCAGCTCTGCTACCTCGGTTTCCCCCTTTGCAAAAAGCAGAGATAATGCCGCTGGACTGATCTTTTTCAGCTCTTTTGAAATCTCCGGATAAAAAGACTCGGGGCTTAACACAGGCAAAAAGGAGCGTGTCCCGCTGGGACAGCTCTTCCCTTGGCCGGCGGGTCCTCGTGACGGTGACTCCCTCACCCCCAAACCGGGGCGGCGAAGCATCCCTGGGGTCCCCCGCGGTCCGCACTGCGTTTGACGAGAGATCCTTGTGACTCGGGCTGCCACGCAGGGGCTCAGCAGAGGGTTACGCTAAGTCAAGAGCATTTAGGGATTGCTCCCGGGCCAGCCCCGCTCTTGCCACGACTCCGCTGACTTTGACGGGCTTACGAGAGGGATGAACTCAATCCCTCAATCCTGGATTTCCCTCCCACCACCTCCCCGGCCCTAAATATGAGCCGCACGGTTTGTCGGGAAGAGGGAGCCATCCTGCACCTGGGGCTTCCTCAACCATCCACCCATCCCACCCACAAACGCAAAACCGAGACGAAAAGGTCCCTCCGCTCCTTTACTCGGCCGGGGGAAAGGAGGAGGAGGAGGTTGGCTGCAAATTGCCTCGACATCTCCTGCGTCCTGGGATTGCTCATAACCCTGCCTAATCCCTTTAGTAGCTTAAAGCATCCTCGGGGATCCGCTGCTTTACACGCTGAGCCCCGCAAAGCCAAGAACAGCGAAGGACACTCGCTGCAACCACCTCCGCACCCGGGGCAGGCGCTCAGCATCCCCCGAGCGAGGATGCCCAAAGGCATCGCTGCCCACCACAAACCCCATTTTTGCGGGGGGGAGCCCATTTTCTGGGCTCCCATCCCTCCCCCAGCCACAGGACCCTGTGCTAAAAGCAATACCAATTTTCACACACCCCCCCGCCCCCCCGGCCGTTTGAGGTACAGATGTCCATCGGGCAGGATTTATCCCATATCTACCCCCACGCCTGCCCACCAGGGGTCCGTCACCCCCCTTCCCGTGGGGCGCCAGGCTCTGTTTTCCCGTGGTCAGTTCACATAATAGCCCGTACATAACCGCCTAAACGCTGCGAACTCTTGGAAATAAGCACGGAAATTGGTTTCCAGGCTCCAGCAGTTTCTAAATAATGGATGTTTAAGATAATAATAATAATAATAAAAAAAAAAATAAAAGCAAGTGACACACAAAGTGGATTCTAGAGAGGAAAAAAAGGGGAAGTGGAGCATGTTCTCAATGCGAACCTCCAAGAAAACCTGAAACAGCACAGAGGCAGCAAGCGGGGACCAAGAACCAGCGACTGCAGCTGCTGATTTAACCCCATGCTCTTGCGGCACAGCAAACCTCATTTCCCTGCGCTCCCCCCGCAGTCCCTCTTCACTTTATATTCCACCTCGATGCAGATGTAATATAGTCTGTCAGTGCAAAATTTGGGCTGAAAAACGTGCCGGCCTTCAGGACACGTCTGGATCGGATCAGAGGGGAGAGAGGAGGAGGGTGCGTGCCGAGCACGAGCGTTGCAGTCAGGCTCAAGAGATAGAAGGGAACTGAAAATCTGGAAGGCATCAACTTTTGTCTCTCTCCGTTAGCCAAAAGACATCCTTGGCTACTACTCAAAGCAAAGGACGACCATACAGCTCATTCCTGTAGGGCAACATCATCCGCGCTACTCGATTTCAGCCGCGGAAGGCATCTAGTATTCGCCTAAATCCATAAAACTTTCTTAATGCCGGGCTTGCAGCCGAGGCGCACGTGACGGGCACCTCCCGGGAGCTCGCGAGCAGGCAGGAGGTCCCCGCGATCACAAAAATGAGGATTTTTGGTGACTGGGGAACAGCTGGGCAACACTGGAAGGAGGCTGCAGGACCGCTACGAGGAAAAGCCATGTGAGGATGGAAGAGCAGCGCGTCCCTGCTCGCCGGCTTGCTCCGCGCCATGCCCCCACACCGTCATAGCAAGGGCTCAGCCTCTTGCCATCGGGCAAGCACAGCAGGGCCCGGGGGCTCGTGTCCGTGGCTGGGGGGGGGGGGCATTCCCGCACCCGAGTCAGGCTCCCTCCCCACAGGGATGAGCACCACGAGGGACAATCCTTGTCACTGAAGCCGGTAAGAGCCTGCGACGCCAGCTGATGTACATCAGCTATAGAGATATGGACCCAAAGGGACCACTACACAGAGACATCCATACCAGGGTGATGCACTACACCTCTCCTGGCGAGATATGCCTCCAGGCCACCGCTCCCGACCCCTTCCCAAGGAGCAATCCCGTGGCTTCGTAGCTTTTGCTGCTCCCACCGCTGGCCCAGGTGGGCTGCCATCTCACCTCCCCTCGCCAAGGGAGGCAAAGCCCCCGGGGACGGGAGGGAAAGGAGCTGAGGTTTGAGTCCCGTGCGGCAAGAAGAGGAGGGAGTTTGGCTTTTCCTCTTCACCGGGTATCAAAAGCTTGGTCACCGGTGACCACCCTTCAGGGGAAGGGAAAGTTTTGGAGAGCTGAGCGATGCTCCCCACGCCTGCAGTGGGACCTCCCCACGGCAAAACCAGCAAAGCGGCTCCTGGGTGCCCCGAGGGCGGTGACACCGACTGGGAGGGATGCTGGCTTTAATTACACCAAGCACGTTACCTTTACGTGGCTCCCAAATTATATACACAGGCACTGTAATTCACTCAAAGGAGCTTTTTTCGCCCGAGTCAGCAAAATGAAGAGATTCAATTACAGCCTTTGACTGGGCCTGCTTATTGTTATTTATAATACAATGCATCCCGGCTGCTAGGGAGAGAGATGTACAGGTGCTGAAATGCTGGCTGTCTCGCTGGTTAATTGAAACGCCGGTGCCTCGCTCAGATTGCTTCTCCCGGCCTCCCCGATGCCGGGTGGTGGCATCTACCTGCTGCACCGTAATAGAGAGGCACTGTCTCCAAAGGACACCCGTGGCAGGAGCAGACCTCTTAATAGCCGCCAACTCCTGCGCTCCAAACCCAATAGCCGCCGAGGTACAATGGGGGGTTTCAAATGAATCCTGGAAGAGTGCTTGGAGGAGAATGGCTCTATTTTTGAAGAATGGCACGGGGGGGATCCACAGCCATTTCCTCTGAATGGCTTCAGACCCAGCTGCACTTTATAAGCAAAGAGAAGAAATTTTTTTTTGCCCCCCCCCCCCCCCCCCTCTAGCTGCCCAGTCTCGCTCCATCTGCGATGAAGTCATGCTACCTGAGTCCTTTCTGTCCCTGCCCCGCTATTAGGGAAAGGATGCCGAGGTCAAAAACGAACTCGGTAGCTGCCGCCAGGGGCACAAAGCGGGAGGAGAAGTGGCTTTGCTCTCCTGGAGCAGGGTGGGCTTCGCCGGGATCGTGGGAAGAGCTTGGCTCGGCGCCGAGGGCTTCACAGCTCGCCCAGATCAAGGCACGGCGGGGATAATTTCTCAAGGCGTGCAGCATCCGACACCACCGAGGCGGGCAGCAAACGCCCTCTCCCCGACAGCAGCTTCACGAGAAAGCACAAACCCAAAAAAGTATTTGTGCAGTCCCTGTCTACTCCTTACCCGTCGTTGGGGCAACACATCACCTAGTCCTGGCTCCAAATACCCCAGCTCTGGTATAAATAATAATACAGGGAGCCCACATGATGCTCGTTGGCTGCTTCTCTCTCCGTCTGCTTCTGGCCCTGGGGATGACCCTGGAAAACCAGTATAGACTCACTTCTAGTGAATCTGGCGTCCCCTTTCCTAAAGTGGAAGAGAACGCACGTGATAATGGGGCGCAGGTAAGTATCTCAAGCAGACTGACGGTCCCCGGCGCTCCTCCTGGCTAGCGGAGGAGACACCCTCCCATGTAGGCAGCAAGACATGGGGAGACGCAAGCTCCGTGCAAATCTCCCTCCCTTTCCTTGGCAACTTCATCTCTTGATCATTTCTGACAGCCCAAGTTTTGTCAGCCAGGCGCATTTAAGGAAAAAAGAAAAGAAAAACAGAGCAAGCCAAAGCAAGTTGGAGATGCGACTGGGGGAGGGGAGAGGGAATAAGAAGTAGGAGGAAAGGAAAGGTCCCTGGAGACAGCAGTGAATATGTAAACTTTCTCGATTTCCTCTGCCTACTCATACCTCTGTGTGTTAACAACTAGACAGACATCTTGTATATATTTGATAAATAAGCCTCTCCATTTATTCAGGGGAGTGAATTTGTAGCTATTATGATTCAAATGGCATGACAGGTTCTGGATTGTTATATTTTTTGCTATTGAGTTTACCAAAAAAAAACCCAACATGAAAATTGCAAAATTCAAAGCAATTTTCTTTGGCTATGGATCCTCACAATGCACAGATAGATAGATACAGTTATATATATACACAAAAAAACCACAAAAGCCGGTCCGAGTGCCTCTTCCCTTGAGACGGGAAGATGAGGGGCGCAATAAATAATTTAGAAATTGCTACCATCACTTGATTCAGAGTGATGGATCTGGCATGTGTTACAACAAGGCACATGCTGTATTCATTACCCATTGAGCTACATTTTAATTTCTCCCTCATTAACCTTATCTGTGACTGGGGTTGTGCATCAAGTCAAATCCTTCGGATGTCAATCAATTCATTAGACGGTTGTTTAGTTTGTCATATGTGCTGTTATCGCTTATTAGACTGCCACGACGATCAATCAATCAAAAGGCAGCGAGGAGCCGGCTGGAAGGGGACGCGCCGTGGCGGGCAGGCAGCAGGCAGGCAGCAGGCAGGCAGCAGGCAGCATTCCGCAGTGGGGGCTGCCTGGAGCAGAGCCCGCGCCTCCGTAAGGAGCGTTAGCGTTTTGCAAAGCAGAAGGGAAAAATTCAAAGAAATTCAAATAGTTCCCATTAAGCGTAGTTGAAAACCACAGCTTTGTTTCGGGTCACTGAAGCAAACTAGAGGCACATAAAAATAAGAATAAGGTTAGCGAAGTTTTTACTGGCGGGGGCTGAAAACTTAATACAAAGGACATCATACCACCTGCCCGCCGGCACGGAAAGTCTCCCCTCCGCAGCAATCCTGCCTCTGTTTCCACCCGATATTTGCCTCCCACCGAGTTCCTCGAGCATCCCCTGACGTTTCCAATCGATGGAGCATCAAAGGAAGGCTGGGGGCCGGCAGGATCTACAATCCCGCCCAACCCCACCTTCTCGGCATTGCCTATTTGAGCATCGTTACCGCGCACAGATTAAGGCAGAAGCCTCACCCGCCCTACCGAGAAACCCCCGCCGGAGCCGACCTCGTTCCCCCCCATCCATCGATTTCCACCGGTGACACTCCAGGGCAGGGGGAAGCGCGAGAGCTCTTGCACGAAGGCACGGCAAAGTTTTGATTCGTTTCCTCGGCTACCAGCAAGAACTCACGCAGAAACCCCCGCGCCAGCCCCAAACCCCTCCATGGAGCACAACATCAGCAACAGCGACTTCTCATTTCTCCTTCCTCTCCCCAGCGTGCGGCCGCACGTGCCGCAGAGCCGAGCCCCTCCACCAAAATAAAATGCAATAGTCCGGCCAAGGGTTGCAGCCAACGCTACGCAAAGCCTTCATGCTCCGATTCACACACGCTTGGCCAAGCGCGTTTAGTTTGCAAGGCTGTTTGTACGGAGGAAGACTAGAGGAAATCCCAGTGTGAGCACTTTAGTTCTGCTCAGCTTTTTCCCCACCCCATAAAATAAAACAAGCAACAGTGTACGTGCCTTTTTTTTTTTTTTTTTTTTCCCCCGCTTTGGTGTAGGGTGTTCACCAGAAAGGTTGGGATACAATTCGCTTGCAGCAGACACCCTCTGCCGGCTCCCACTTCGGGAAGCCAACCACACTGCTCGTGTGAACCAGGAAAACAGTGAAAAATAGGGGAAAATATTTCCAGTTCCACTGAAAATAGTGGAAACACGGAGCCTGCATCCAGCATCCGTGACCACCAGCCAGAAAACGTCAACTACAGCCTTTCCCTGCAAAGCATCAGGGCACCCGCGGCTCCAGGTCCTGCAGTACCAGCCAGTGATCCCCAGTTGCTGTGCTGAGCATCACCAGATGAAACCAACCCTTGGACCAGCTCTTGGGTGAAGCCGAAAGCCAGGGAGAGCCTAATTACTTCCCTCCTTCATCAGCAACCTCAGACAGCGAAGCCAACGAGGTCTGGGCTGTATTTTCCACCCAACCCTTTAAAAATAGTGCCCGGCTGCCAGGGGAATCACTTCAGTGCCGCAGGGCGGTGGCAAAGCCTGCAGTAGATCCCGGATTCCTGACTCTCTCCCGCGTCCTCGCCCAGCAGAAGGCCCTGCACAGACACAGAGCGACGGGTGAAATAGCATCCCTCCGTCCACGGGGACGTTCCGAAAACATCTCAAGGGCTCCCTGACCTTCCGCACCACGTGCGGGACGAGGAGGGTCCCGCCAGATGCCACCGCAGAAGGTGCGTTTGTGCCGGGACTTGCCGCGGAAAGCTTTCGTTTCCCACCAGATGAGCGAAAGCTTCCAGAAGGCTCGGCGAAACATCCACATTTTTTAAGGGCTCATCCGAACCCATTAGCACATCTTAATTGCTACCGGCACAGAGGAACGACAGACTTTCACACGTCTGCCGAGTCTGTCTGCCTGCTCGGGGATACGGAAAAACCGCCGGCACGCAGCCCCCAATCCTGCAGGCTGGAAGTTCGGTCTCCTCTGTGCGCAATCTGTCCCCGGGGCTCCTCAGCTGTTTGCGGGAGGAGGCAGGCCGAGGGAAAAAAGCCAACGTTCGTCTCCCAGCCCTCCTCTTGACAAATGCTGGGAATCGCACCGGGGCTTGCCAAAACACGCGAGCGCCGGAGCTGAGCCCGCAGAGACACCCACGTTCCCCACAAGCCGGCACCGGAGCAGTCGCACGCACGCCAATGCCATACGTGCCTACGACACCTTGGGGACAACGGCGAGGTTGCCCGAGGACAGAAAGGGTTCCGGGAATTGGGGAGGGAGGTGGCAGCCAAGGGACAGCATCTCTCTGCCGGCACCCAGGCAGACCCCGCTGCAGCTGTTGGGAAAAACTTGGAGCTGCTAGAGAGCATCGGTTAATTTGTAATCATGGAAACGGCCAGCCCGGGTCAGCGGCTGTCGGCGGAGGAGCTGGGGAGTGCTGCTGGTTGTGATCTGTTTTTTTTTTTTTTTTTTCATTTCTTTTAAGGGGATTTCATTTAAAAAAGCTGCCTTGATAAGGAATTTACCAGGGCAAAATGAGATTACACCGGAGCTCAGAGTAGCTAAAAGCAGCAGCATTGCTGGGGACTCAGAGGCTGCTGCTTATACTATCTCTCTATCATCACATATATCCTTCCATCTAATCTATCTAGCACCGTATATACCCTTTAGCTCACCAGCTCTCACAATCCATGCCCTCTATCCATCATCCACCTATTCATCAACACACATCCAGCTCTATCCACCTAGCCATCACTATAAATATCCCATCCATCCATCTCTCCCAATTTATCTCTCATCAGAGAGACCCTTTCCCTACCTACCTTCATCCATATACACATATATATCTATACACACACCCCCTTGTCTGTCCATCTGTCATCAGCAGAGTGCTCCCCCCCTCTCCCTCACCGCACGTATCCTTCTATCTGCCGGCGCATCCATCACAGCCCCTCGCTCGCCGGGGCTGGGGCGCCTCTCTGCTCAATTTACTAACCGAGAACACCAGATATTTTCCCGTGGATCAGCCGACCTACACCCTACCAAGCGGCGGGTCCCTTTTTTCCCCGCAGCCTGGCAGCCCCGGAGCAGGGATCGAGCGGGTTAGTGCCAGGAAAGGCGCTCCGAGCCAGCCGCAGGGATTCGGCGCTGGAGCAGATAAGCAGAATTCACGCTGCCGAGCCCGTCGGGCTGTGCTAGACCCGCACGTGCCGTACCACACAGGCACGCAGGGGAAAGGAACAAACAAACACAGGCAACCACTTATAACAAAGGTGCCGAGCATCTTCGGCGACGATTTAAAGTAAAATCCCGATCCCCGTGCCGGGGAAGAGCATCGGTGCCCTGGATACCCCCGGACCCTGCCCCAGCCCCTCCGCAGTGCTCTGCCACGTGCAAGGGCAGGAGGGGAATTTCCCCGGCGCACAGCCCAGATGTGTATGCCAGAGCCCACGTCTCCAAAATCCCACGCTCCCCTCTCCAAATCAGCCGCTGACCAAATCATGCCGTAACCTGCCCCGCGCCGACCGCAGCACCTCCGCGACGGAGCCGAAAGGCAGCTTCGGCATGGGATGGCTGGGGGGGGGGGTTGGGGGGGGGTGGATGCTGCCGAGCGGCACCGGGACACAAAATTTGCCGGAGAGAAGAAAACACGCAAGCAGTGCTTAAAAACTGAAAGCTGTTACTTTAATTACGGGCTTTCTGCTTTACCACCAATAGCGTTTCTCACACATTCATCAGCAAACCTGGTAATAAATCAATCGCGGGTAGCCAGGAGCTGCAGTCTGGCTCCTTCCCTTTCTCTTCCCTGCTCCCTGCAAGCTCTCGCACCATTAGTATGCAGTCCGGCACCGCCAGTCTGTGCATTTCTCATCGGCTTTGGACTGGAGCTGGTATCAAGCGGATGCCCCCAGCACAGATTTCACGCAGCCAGCTTTGGCCGCGGGGAAGGCAGGAGCTGGCGGAGGAGACGGCCAACGTGCCCGCGTCTCTCGGGACCTGCCTGCGTGCCATATGGGTATTTCTGCACCCGTGGGGCTTTGCGGGGCCGGAGGGGGGGGCGGGATATGGGGATGGAGCAGGCAGGGAGCTCGTGCCCTTCGCCTGGGTGCGGGCACCGGCTACCGTGCAGGTTCTCGCTCCGTCTGCTCCTTGTTTTGTGCCCAGAAATCCCGACGGCAGGGCCAGGGCGGGGGGCTGTCGGCACAGTGGACGTGCGGGGGGGTCGACCCCCACCTCGAGTACAAAATATTTTCCGTGCACTGACGTCGGTAGCGCGGGGGCAGTCCGCCACGCCTGTCAAACCCCGACAGAAAACTCAGGTCTGGGCAAGAAGCACAGAAAGGTGTTTTTCTGTGCCTTTGCTGCGTCCTTGCACTTGGGGCAGCCAGGGAAAGCGGGCTCCGCTCCCTGTCCCATACCCAGCCAAGCCAAATTTGCGAGCCAGCTGGGATGGCACAAAAGACCTAACACCCGGCCGTGCTGCAGGAGAGCTGCCAGGCTTATTCCCCCACGCATGAATTGCTAGAGAGGGTATCGCACCCCCTGACCGCTGTCACGACCCCCGGACAAGGCAAAGTGCTCCCGTCTGGAGAGCTGGCGGGGCTGGAGCAGGATTCGGCGCAGGGAACCGAGGACAAGGACGACGATCCCAGCTGAGGACGGCGGCCGCAGGCTCTTTGGCACCTGCCCGCTCCTCAGTCTACTGCTGTCCTCTGCAGCAGAACCACCACCAGCTCTGGTGCTTAAATGGAAATTAAACAATTCCAAACCCTTCGTTTCTCCGCTCCTCTTTCATTTCACTATTGCCTCTGCGAGCTTCCCAAATCTTTTTTTTTTTTTTTCCTCTTTTTTCTCTCTTATTTGAGCGCTCCTGAGCTTCGCTCTCCACTAGCAAACCCTCGACGGTCCTCCCCTCGTCCCTCGCAGCACGCCGTTACCTGCCGCTTCCCCAGCCACCCCGCGAGCGCTGCACAGATGTGCACAGCGGCAGCCCAGATGTGCAGGGCGCGTGGCCAGGCTGCTGGGGTGGGGATGGAGAGGGAGCAGCCGGCTCGCCTCCCGCTCCCCGGCTCCACTTCAGCCTGGCTCGGCGGTGACCCCCAGTCACTGCTATGCAAAACGAAGGAGACGGGCTCCCTCCAATTCCGACCGGAGCGAGTGCGCAAATCAAATTGACCTTGAACGCTAATTGGCCCTCTAATTAGCACTCTCAGCAGAGAAGCAAAGGACCAGGAGGAGACCGTCTTTTCAGAGGAGGTGGCAGAGCCTTGGCCGGCAGAAGAGGAGCAGCCATCCCTCCACGCTGGGTGTTTCTGCGTGGGTGAAAGGGCACATCTCCATGTTTAACTATGAAAATCCCCCCAGGCTAACTCTTGGGAGCGGGAGCTGGCCTGAAGCTGGGACCACGGTCCCAGGGAGAACATCCTAAAGCAGAGATTATCGCCCAACCCGGCCAGCCCTCAGCACGCGCCTTCCCATTCCCGCAGAATCCCACACCGGATCGCAAACGCCTTCCTGGCATCTCCCCCAGCCCGTTCCCTGAGGAGCAGGTCGGCCCCAGCCCTCCCTACCCAGCGTCTGCTTCTCCGTCACGCGCCAACATTCTCCCTCCACCACTCTCTCCATCCCTCGCCCTCCCACACGTTTCCCCCCCTGCTTATCCCCTCCTTTAGCCTCGCATTAGGAGCTCCGAGCTTGACATTTTCATCTACGATTATTTACAGGAGGGCAGATCCGAGGAAGCGGTCACAGGTGATTTCCCCTCGCTGCCGGCTCCGCTCCGCACGGAGCCGCAGGAGCCAGATACCTCACTGCAGATATCATTAATTCTGGAAATCCCCAAATCCCACCCTCCTGCCACCCCTCGTCTTGGGAAAGATGGAGACAAATGTGCTAAAACTGACGGCAGCCGCAGCTCCGTGGGAGCCCCCACTGCCCCTGCCTCCTCCGGCTGCCGGCTGGAGCAGGAGCTGGTCTCTCCCCACCCGGAGCCCCAGGGGCAAAGGGAAGCCCCCGGGGGCCGGATCCTGCCTGATCCATGGGCAATTAGGGGAAGCGCTGTAAAAAGAAGGAGTAAAGACCCTCCAACGGCATTGCTCCCCAGAGATGAGCGACCAAGCCAGGGAAGAGCCGGGGTCATCCCTGCTTTGGGTCCGGCAACGGACCCAGGCCTTAACGTGCTTTCTTTCAAAAAAATAACCGACCGACACAAAGGGATTGCAACCACCAGAAACTGGAAGAGATTCTTCTGCTACGATTACCGCCAGGAGCTGCCAGTGAACTGGAAACTCGGGTCACAGCTCCTCTTTGGGGCTGCTCCTGCAGCAGGGACACCTTGACTTCCAGGTGGGATGAGCTCTCTCGGGATCACCATCCTCCCTGGCTCGTGTGGACGGTCAGTAAAGAGATAAAGTCGCGCCTGCGGCCACCAAGCTGCTGCTCTGCACTGGCCGGCACAGCTCGCCTCGAATCCTGATAGCATTGATAAATCCCCATCTAGCAGGGATGATGTCCCAGGACCATCATCACCACTAACCAGTGCAGCAGCAGCGGCGCCCAACTGGGCCAGGCAGAATCGGACCAGTCAGGCGTCACCCCCCACCCCCAAGTGTTGCTCGGCGTCCAGACCAGCCCACAACCAACAAAGCCCCAGTAAAACCCCGTGCTCCTGGCTCGCACCTCGCTGCCGGAGCAGGATGGGAGCGTGCCAAACTGGCGAGCTCCCGGCTCCCCTCCTCGGAGCGCGCGGTGCTGGCAGCCCACCCGGGAAGGTGCGCTGCGCGCTCGCCAGCTGCCGCTTTCCTCACCTAGTTGCCTCCCTGACCACAACTGCTCTTTAATTATTTAATGTGCGTAAAATACCTCGAGACTTTGCATCGGAAGGGAGATGAACTGCACGACCGAAAATTGGTCTTTTCCGTCTCAAACTCCTCGCATTTTATCCTGGGATGAAAGGAGCTCTATTAGGCAAAGCTCTATTAGATTTCCTTGGAGCCCTAACAAACGGATATTAGATTATTACTGCAGATGCATTTCTAAGGCACTCATCACCAGAGTATCTGGGCATCAATTACACAGACTTAGAGATAAAAAAATGCTTCCCCCAGGAGAACAGGGTACAAAACCCCTTCTCTTTTTGCCTCCCTTCCCCATTTCTTCCAAATACGTTCACCTCCCTCCCACTGCCTTCTGCAGGAGCCAGAGCTGCTTACAAGGAAAGCTCTCCAGTTGATGGGCAACCCTTCAATCTTTGAAACATCTGAAGCAGCAAAAGCTTTTTGTAAAGACTGGCAGGAGTCAGCTGAAGAGATTTCAATGTGCAAATGGACACAAAAAGATGCAAGAGGGGGAATGAAACGCTGGATTTATTGTTCTAAGGACAAAGGATTTGCTATTAGATGAGATGACCCGATGGCCTGGCCCCAGCACCTACAGGTCACACCACACAGAAAGCCAGTCCTGCTTTTAGGGGTGAATGGGAAAAGCTGCAAAGTTGGGGTTTGACTGTGCTGATAACGTCTCTGATAATTCCCTGCATTACTACCGCCATTATGCTAACCCCTAGCAACACCGCGGGAATTGCGCTGGATATTGAACATACAAATCCACGGCTGGAAGTGCTTAAAGGCTGAAAAGATCAAAGTTTGAGAGGGAAAACAAGGAGAAGGGGTTTGGCTAGGATCACACGGCTGGGCGGCAGCGGCGATCAAGATGCTCCTCATCCCTCAGGTCCTAGAGCGCAGTCAAGCCGGCGTGGGACCGCTCCACGTCACCCCTGCCTAACTCGGCCTTTCTTGCCCTTCCAGCTTATCTCGCTTCCAAAAAGACCAAATACCACGTTCTTCGATTTCAACAGCTAGTTCCAGAGCTTGCGATTTGGCCCAATTTCCGAGCAAAGCACCAAACCGATCGCTTTCTCTGGCAGCACCAAGCCATGCCCATTCCAACCCACAGGTAAACGCTTCCCAAATCCCCCCGGATGCTTCCAGCCCCTCTCGCAGCCCGGCTCGCTCTCCCTCGCTCAAACCGTAAGCTGCCAAAAGGGGCAAAACCTGAAGCGGAATCTCCTAATTCTTTTCCCAGTCACTGCAGGCCAGGATCCCTTCCCCGGCACGGCTTCTCCCTGCCTCTGCAAGCCCAGCTGCTCGGCTCATCGCAAAACACCTTCTATACGGCTGGTGGAGACAAAGCCAGCTGCTCCGGCAAGCCCAGCTTTGTGCTTCGGCCAGAGCCGCCGCCGCGCAGCGGGAAAAGCAGCTCTAATTCAGTAAAAAGCTTTCAAAAGCGCCCTCCGCTTCTATCCACGGGCAGGACTCCAACTTGGAGCCAGGACAAGGGTCTCCCCCTGCGATCCCAGCTCTTCCCCCGCCAAGACCAGGACCCCAAAGCCTGAGCCACTGCTCTCAGCACGACATCTCAACCTATAGATGCATGCGTGTAACCCTTCCAGCGGTCAAGTCCAACCTCCAAGCAACGCAGCTCTTGGCACCAAACTGCCTCGACGTCGCTGTGACGGAGCGGACGTCCCTCTGCGTGAAACCTGCCAGCCCCGGGAGCGGCGCCTCGGGGGTTAAACGCTTTGCGGGATGACTGGGAAGGCCCAGCTCATCGGCGTGAGAAATCCTGACCGACTTGGAGGTGTGCCACGATCCTGTCATCCTGCCCTATAGGGAAAACCTGCGTGGCTGTCGGCCAGCCTCGTAGGAGAGGTGAAGGGGAGCCAGGGCTCGGCTCCGGGACACGCTGAAGGGAGAGGACTTGGGATGGGCAGGACCCTACGCGGAGGGATTTGGCTACACTAGAGGAGGACGCGGCTAGCAGAAGAACCGCAAATCCGAGAAAAAGAGCATTACTCCGGCCCCAGCACTGCGGTGGTGAGATGCTGATGCCAACACCTAGCCGAGGGGCTAGCGCGGGGGGATAGCTTGTTTGTGCGATGGGACCCAGTGCTCAGTGTGGATGCCAGGCACAGCCAAAGCTCGGACATTAAAAGAACAAAAACCACCCGCGCGCCTCTTCTGGATGATTTTACAAGTTCCAAGGTCAACGCGCTTGCTCCTCTCTCGGGCAGAGATGCAGCTTGACCTTGTGCTGTTGCTCTAAGCGCGGCTATGAAGGCACTTTCCAACCCCAGCAAGGGTCAGGCACCAGCAGCTTTTCCACTAATCTCCCAGATCCCTGCCATGCTTCAGCCAGGGAATCTCACTGCTGAAGCCCCACAAGGCTACAGGCCCCCTCCTGCCCTGCCAACCCCATACACCAGCTACCAGAGCAACTCCATCACCATCCTCAGTACCTGTGTGGAGGAGGAAAAGATATTCCAGCAAATCACCTGCCCTGCACAGATTTATAATGAAGAGGAGGAAGGTTCCCCAAAGGTTCAAAGACCTGTCCGTTCCCCCTCTCCTCTAGCTTCTCCTCCACCGGGAGCATCTCGCCGTGTTTCACGAGCAACCTCAGAAATCGATGCTCACCGAATCGCAGTTAGTTCCTTCGGTTTATTTATTATTTTCCCAGCTTGAACTCAAAACCTCCTTCCGCCGGGGGAGCGCGGGGGAAGAACCACCCAGCGCTTCCCAAGCGCAGACGCTGCGGGAGGCACGAGACAACACCGAGACACGGGAAGGGCAGGAGACCTTCCCTTCCAGCGCGTTGCTTCGGGTGCCACCAGGCATGAACCAGCGCGAGTCAGCCATCGGGCGACGGATGCAAACTCTGGGAGAAGAACAGGGCCCTCTGCACTGAGCAGGGCTCAGCTGAGCAAAGGCTCTCCTGAGTATTTTTCTAGATTTGGCATCACCCGGGCTGTGCTCGATGCGCCGGCCCTGCTGCGATTCTCCCCTGATGACCGGTTCAAGGGAAAAAGCAGACAGTTACCAAAAATCCCCGGCAGCAAGGACGGAGGGACGCCGGGGCAACATGTCCTGCTCCCATTTCTTCACCGGCAATGTCGCTCCATCAACCTTGCCGCGCATTAGCAGCCACCTTCGGCCCAGCCAAGCATCCGATGCTTCGGGTCAAGGACCCACGTCTTTGCAACGAGGAGGCAGGACCGGCACGTTCCCATCTCGGCTCTGCCGGCAGCGATGCTGGGCAAGTCACAGGAGCTCCTGCAACAGGCACCGACTCCTTACACCCCAGCACTGAAGGGACTCGGACCCACCAGGGCTTCTCCAAAACCCTCACCCGCAGAGAAAAACTCTCCCAGGGCACCGCGGCTCGCTTCTTCACCGGCCGGGGCTCACCTCTGCAAAGTTAATTGCAAAGACGGCAGCGCCTGAGCAGAAGGGACCCGGCAGGGCTCTCCGGAAAAGCCAATTCTCACAATACAGAGCTGACGGGATTTCTGTGCGGAAGGAGGCAGAGAGGGGCAGGGGTGAGGGAGCCGAGCGCGTCCCAGACAATTGCTCCGCCGGCGCTAACGTGCGGATAAATAGCCGGTGCCGACATCTGCTGAGAAATACCTTCCCCACTCCACGCTGAGAATTGCAATCTAATAATATCCCATCTGCCCCCCTTCCCCTTCTCCATCCCTCCCCCACCCAATTACCGAGCCTGACATTATCCGTCATCTTCCCTTTGTGTCGGCGAGAATCCAAATGCAGACGCCGGGAAATTAATAATAATTGTTGTGTCAAAATGCGGGATGTAATCAGGATGCGGCGTGGAAGCTAATACAAACACAAACAAATGGTATTTATCCTCCCGAAAGATCCCTCCCCTCCCTTCCCTAAGGGCCGCTGATGATAATACTCATGGAAGAGATGAATCAGTGCTAATATAGGGATTAGGAATAGATCCCAAACCCCAGCCTGGGCTGCAATCAAAAGAAACGCTCTTAATTGAAATTAGAGCTGGGATTTCTGCGCCTCTGCAGAGATGGGTTAAGCCCATCGGGGCTAAACAGAAGGGAAAATAAAAATAGCATCTTTATTCGAGAACAAGAAGGTGGGCAATGAGAAAAAAGATCCTCCCCAGCTTTGGCACACCTGGTTTTCACAGCCCTCGCTTTTGAGGCTGGGTTTTGTCCCAGCACCGATTCCCGCAGGCAGGGCAGAGACGACGCGCTCCCGCTTCTCGCACAGGCGTTTCTCTCCCTTTTCAGCTCGAGCGCCGGTTCAGAAAGGATATTTCAAGATCAAACCGTGCCTCCCATGCTCCGATGAGACCCGGGGCGAGCTGAGCTCAGGGTCCCGTTCCCTACCCTTTCCTGAAACTTTTTACCTCTCTGCAAGCGAAACGTGCTCTTTATCCTGATGCTCACGCCAGCGAAGATAAGCGCCCTCGCTTTTATTCCTTTCATTCGGCAGCCAAGACGTGCCAGCACGAAAGGTGAGGGACAGACCACCAGAAAAAAGGCACGGCTCCTGCTTTTATTGCTGCTTCAGCTCCCGCGTCCCTCTGCGCCCTGGGATTGCTATCCTAAGCGGCGGAAAGACAGCTTCATCTCTTGCTGGCTCACCCCAAGGAGCAGCCCCCAAACGAAGCACATTTTTAACATCTGCCATTTATTCAGAGGGGCTGAATTCTTCCTTAACGCCCAGTCCCAGACAAAAGGGATGCTTAGGAGCCAGGTACTTAGCAGCAGCATCCCCCTCTCTTTCCAAAGGGCTTGGTGACGACTGACTCCTCTCGCCTTCTCTTTCCCAGCCCTAAGCATCACCCTGAGGGATCCCTCTCCATGGATCTTACTCAAAGGAGTCTCGCACACACGAGAAGCGGAAAACAGGATCCTGCCGCGGTTTATTCCCACGAGCATATTAGCAATTCCTGTGCTTTCATTTCGAATTAGACTTTACTTCTAAAACCAGGTTTCTAAATTCTTGGCTTGGGAACGGTGCCACAGTCGCTGCCTTCCACTAGCAGATATGAACCTAGACTAAAACCAAGCCTAAAAAATAAATCAGCCAGCTCCAAACACTCCTGGTCCCAGCAAAGGTTGGGATTTGGCTCTGACCTTCAGCGATCTCGCTCTGGCGTCCCCCACCTCCAGCCTCCCCTGCCCATAGCCCAGTTCGGCACAAAGCCCAGCCAGGAATATCGCACTTCCAGAGCCGAGAAGCAGAGAGAAAACCCTCTGGGAAGCTGCCTGAGAGCCTGTGCAGACTTAATTCATCTGCTCGGCAGCGGCAAGTCCTCCAGGGCAACCCAAGGGGTTGCAGGTCAGGAGAGACTCAGTCAAGTATGGCCAGTTGGAGATGACTTAGATGCATTCCTACTTCCCATCTAAACTTTCGATATATCTCCAGTGTCCTCTCCAGGAAAAGCTGGCACGACAGCAAACGCCAGCGCATTCAAAAAAACATAGCAGCAAATGCTGGTATTGCTGTTCACCCCAGCTGCGTCGCTCTGCGATGATGCTGTGGATTTTACAAGTGTCCTTGCATCCCAGCCAGACTTTGATTTATCCCTTCAAGCTGCAGAAGGCTTTGCAGACACTGAGCTGACTAGACAGTTGTAACGACCGAGATTTCAGGCCGTGATCTGGTCATACAGAGACCAGAGTTTTGAAGACCGCCCATAAACTTCCTCCGTCGCTTTCCTTTCTACAGTCAATTATAACCGTGCCAGCGATCTGGTGAGGACAGCTTTGGATTAGCCTTAAGACTAGACGTGGAGAGCAGCTCCCAGCTCTGAAGAGCCTGGCTCATGGCATATTGAGCCACTGAATCCAGTACAGGTCTTGAGGCCGGTCCAGAGCTAAATTGATTTTAAACACAGGCACCGTCTAGAAATTCGGCACTCCTGCAGCCAGATACATTTGGACTCGGTTTGCAGCTGGGCAGAGAAGACCGTTCGGAGTTCAGGCATGTACAGCTAAATGAGCTCCCCAAGGTTGCTCAGCAGGGTGGGGATTCATCCCATCCAGCTCCTGCTCCCAAAAACCTGGCTATCTGGTCCGACACAGAAATCTGGCTCCTCCAGCAGGAGCGGAGGTTGATGCCTCTAAAAAACCCTTAGCTAAGGACGATACGAACTGCGTTTTGGCACTGCCTCTCTCCCTGCCAACCACCCGGCACGTGGGCTGGACCGCAGCCTTCGTGCCCCGGAGCTGCTGTACCAAATCGCGATACCCCCACCTAAAGAGACCCAGCAGAAAAGCAAAGCCCTGAGAAGTTCTCGTTCCTCCCGCCACCCCTAAACACCCGCTTTATTCCCAGGCTGATTTTCCTGCCTGTAAAGCACATGTCTGCACCGTCGTCGGCATCCCGAGGCTGGATAGCCTCCAGGCCCTCCTCCCGGCTGTACCGTCCCCTTGCCGGGCCGGTGCTGCGCCTGCTCCATCCCTCCCAAGTCACAAATTACAACAGCAAAAGAGGAGCGGGGTGAGGACGAGCCCGCGAGACGCGGCTGCCCCGCAGCAAACCCCGGCAGGGCTTGCAGCTGGATCATGGATTGTTGCGAGCAGGAAAATTCATTCATATGAATTTGGAATATAATACCTGACACAAGATGTATCGCTGCTGCCACGCTGCAATCCCAGATAAGGACACAGCAGTAACAGATGGAGGAACAAGGCACTTATCTTGTTAGCTGATGGATTTATCTCTCCTTCCCCCACCCTTCCCTACATATTCCATAGTGTGCAGAGAGCCACGTTCCTTGGCAGAGCAGCATATGGAGCACGAATTGATTTCTTCCTAACACCCCCTCCACACTTTAATTCAATAAGAGCTGGAGTGGCGGATAAACAGCTTGTTGTGCTAGGAAAATTTCAAAACAGTCAAGAAAATGTCAAACTGTCTTTTTTATGAGTGCCTTTTTTTTTTTTTCTCTTTTTTCTTTTTTTTTTTCCTTTTCCTTTTTCTTTCCCCCTCCTCCTCGGGTGCTCAGCACAGCAGCTGGCAGCGAGGAGCTCCGTGTCTGGAGAGAGCGGTCCTTCGCCGGCTGCGGGAAGGCAGGCAACGGAGCATCTTCTGTCAGGCCAGTCCATGGCAGAAGGTGGCTTCGGTCCCATCCTTGGATGGAAGCTGGAAACAGAGCAGCTCTGGGTAAAAGATTAGGCAGATGGTTTCATCTGGCAGCTCCCTTAATCTCATTACTGGAGCTGGTGGAAGTTTTTAATGTGATCTCTCTTTCCTTCTCTACCCTCACCCCATTCAAAATGTCTTTTTCCCCCAAAAAAGAGACACGTTTTTCCATGGTGGTTTCTTTGTTAAGCACGAATAAAAACTTTAAAAAAAAAAAAAAAAAGCCGTTTTTTGTGTCCTCTCCCTCTCTTTCAGTGCTTTATTTTCGCTCTGAAAAGGAGGAAAAAGCACGATTACGCATTTTCTGGATCTTGCTTAAAAATATGGAGCATTTCAGAAATACCAGGGACATGCTTCTGAAGACCACGAGCTGCCTTGTGTGCTCTCGCCCTGCAGACCCCTGTGCAACCCCACCTTCGCCAGTAACCTAAGCGGGGGCAATGGCTACGGCTTGGGAGTTTACCTGGGGACACGGAGATCAGACCCAGAGTGGCCACCAGTATGTCCCACTGCCTCAGGATCCCTGCAGACCTCTCCCAAGCACCTTGCCCCAGTTACTCCTCACGCAGCTGCCCATCTCCTTCCAGCCTGTACATCAGCCTTGATCTCCTCCCAAACACACCAGCTCATCACTCCCCTTCTTCCCAGCTCTCCCCTTCTTCCCAGCTCTCCCCACGCCGGCCACGGCTTGCTCTCCTGAAGGCTTCTTGCAAGACAAAAGCCTCCAAGCATCCTTTCCGCCATTGAAAAAAATTTTGAAAAAAAAAAA
>JAVJGG010000082.1:2178322-2194266 GCA_035590195.1 Aviceda cuculoides
GGGGGGGGGGCAGCCCCGAGCAGCCCTTGACGGGCAGCATTGCAAGCAGCAGCCGAGTTTGAAAGGTGCCACTTACAGACACGGCAGAAGCAGCTGATTTTGCGGTACTTCTGTTCAAGACCAAGCCCCAGCCAGCGAGCATCTGCCGTGCACAGACAACTCCCCTTCCTCTTGCTCGAAGCCCTCACAAGAGGCTTCACTGCCAGCAGGCTCAAAACTTGGCCATGATGTCCTCTGAGCCTAAACCATTGCAGATGCGATTCCTGCCTCCTTCTCCTAGCTTTTTTTTTTTTTTTTTTTCCCCCGGCAGCCAGAGCAGCCTGGAGCAGAGACCAGGACTCCGCTGGCTTGGGAGCAATCAAGGGTTCCTCTGCTTCCACTCAAAGCCACAAACCCTCCAGAATAGAGATCCTCAAAAATATGAAATAATCACCAATTACAGATGGAAAGTAAACAAATTAATTGATATTTACTTGTTTACCCAATTACAAAAAAATGCTAATCGCTTAGCATGTATTTTTAAGATATTAAACTGTGCTAAGGCGCAGCCATAAATATCACCAGTAAACCAAATATGGTGCTCGGCACTGCAAAGGAATTAAAATTAGTATTTAATTACAAGAAATCGCTCGAAGTTCTTTTGCTACCATTAATCACTTTCAATTATGAATGTAATTATAAGTCATCTTTTCTCTTTGGGTGGTCGCTGCTGGGACCTGAATCGGTGACCCTCTGCTCCAGAAGGGAGCACCCCACTTTGCTCACCAAATGACAACCCCTCACCGACTGTGCTAACAGGATCGATCAATTAGTGCCTTTACGAAGCCCCTAAGTGCCAAGGGCATGCAAACGAGGAGAGGGTGAGGAGGAAGACCGAGTTACTTCTTCACCCCCTTCGCTTGCAGCGATTTTTAAAATATCCACCCGCTAGCAGCACAAGAGCAGAATCAGGGCTACCGAGATAGATGAATTGATGTGAAAAATATTCTGTCCTCAAATCATTAAAGGACGAGACGATAATGTTATCTCTTGCTACAAGGCAAATCAAAGCCTAGAGAGTTCCTTCCCTGCGACACGAAGCTTTTCAGCGGGGATGCTTGGCAGCTTGACTCCGTGCAGGCAGAAGAAGAGCGTGTTAGAGGGCACAGCTGAAACTTGCCCCCCTCCACCTCTTGGCTCTACTCTCCCCCAGTCCTTCACCATCTCTTCGGCAGGCAGTGATGAACCAAACTGGCTCTACCTGGGTTGCACTATGGTCAGCATCACCTCCTGGCAGTGCAAGATGAAGCATGTGGATTTTCAGCTACGGATCAGTTCTTAGGGGTAGCTGCATAGGAAGTCTATGAAACATAATTAAAAAAAGCAAACCTATTGGCAGCAGGCTCTAATTTTCTTTTTTTGCGGGGGGGCACTTGCAAATAATAATTAAAAAAAAAAAAAAAGCTGAGAAACTACTACCCCTCTGCTCAGTGCTAAGCCTCCGTCATCAGTTCAGACTTCGCTCAAGGAGTCTGGGGCAACGGAGCTCAAGCCCTGACCGCAGGCAGTCGGTGAAATAAATCCATGCATCAGGTTGGGCAAAGGCTGCTGCTGCTGGCAGAGCATCTCCAACCTAGGACACCAGCGTCCTGATCACCATAACACTCCCCCACGTATCGCCGCCTCGACTCCCCCCCCCCCCCGAGTCCATTTAGCCTCACAGCCTGCTTCTGGCACCGCACAGTACCGAAGACAACCAAAACACAGAAGACAAGGCAGAAAATCAAATGGAAACGTTCCCTTTTGGTTCCCTTGGTACTTCTGCACAGGGAATGTGATTAGACTGTCCTTATCTTGGTGGGAACAGTTGTTAGTAATAATGAAATCATCCAGTCCTTTTCTTTTTGAAATCCAGCCACATCCTTTGGCTCCAGGAAATAGGGGCAGTGACATGTGCTGTTTTCATAAAAAGCCACAAGACAACATATTTCGTTGCAATAAATTCCCTTCCCACAAGCGAAGAGCAAAGGAGAGAGATTTCAAGGACGAGAAAAGTTCCAGCTAAAAGAAGGGGCTGAGCTGAACTTCTGCCCAGCCGACGCTTCTCGTGAAGCTGGCTCTTCACAATCTCAAGAAGGTTGGATGACGACAACACTTGTTGCTTTCTTCTGTCTCCACGCTTGCTCCTTCTGCCTCAGCTCCTGCGCTAACGGGAATCGCCCGTTGAATCTCCACGCTGACGTGAAGTCCAACATGATGACTCTCCACTGGGAAAGCCCAGCCTCTGGAGGACGGCCACTCCTCTCCCCACGTTGGCCAAGAGTCCAGGGAGGACTCAAGCCAAAACCTCCAGGTGTTTCTCTCAACAGAGACTCGTGGCCAGCTTAAAGTTGGGAATACACTTGCTAGGTTGTAAATCTAGCCAAACCGCGTGCTTCACCCTCCCCCTCATCCTCCCTGGGCTCTTTCACCACTTGGTTTCGGGTCCAGACCAAGACCCAAATTCCCTGCTAGGCGCTCCTCTCTGCCGAAGGTCAACCCAGCATCCCCGAGGATGACTTTTCGGCATCCCAGCGAGCGTGTTGCCCCCCCGGGCAGACGACGCGCGTCGCGACTTAGCGGCTTTGCACCTGAATTAAGCAGGCGCCGTCCCGTCACGCCGTGCTGTGCTGCCTCCTAATTAGCAGGCTGCATTTTGCCGTCCTCCCGGTACTTGGCTGAGTCTCCTCTTCCCTCTGCTCCTCGCTTGCTCTGTTCACTGAACTAATTGCTGAGCGCCTGCACCCTGGGTGTCTGCTGCTGTTGGAGAAGATTAGTATTTTTACAGAAGGGGAAAAAAAGATTAAAAAAAAAAAGATTGTGTTTTTTAAAGCAGATGAAAGGAGAGCCCAAGGAGATGTGCATTTGACTCTCAAACACACTCCTTCAAGTCTCCCTCAGCAGTACTTAAAGGCGTTTCCAAAGCAAGACTTTATGAATGCTAAATGAACCCAGCGCCTTGTTCCTCTGCCACAAGAAAGGAAAAAAAAAAAAACTTATCTTTTATATACAATATTTCCTTTATGGCTGACACTGTGCATCATGCATTGCTACTACCAGACCCACTTCAGACGCGAACGCTGACCTTCACAAAGTCACGGCGAGACCGCTGCCTCACCGGGCTGGAGTAGCACGCTGCTGGGCAGGGGTCGAGGATCCCGGCTGGATCCAAGCAGCCACGAATCATTTCACCTGCTGCTTTCCAGAAAGAGCAAGGTGAGGAGAACACCAATGGGGAAAAGCTGAAAGTCTTGCTTTCATTCACTGTGATCTTGGCTGCTCCGGCCAAACCCGGGATGTTGGTTGAGAAGTATCACCTTCTGAAACGGTTTCTCAAGAGGGATGCAGGTTGGGTGGGGGAACCACAAACCAAGGGGGAACCAGCAGCAGCCCAGCGACCCAGAAGGACAAAGGAGAAAACACACCACTGACCACCCAGCCCTGCAAACCACCTGTATCACCACCTCCATTTCATCGAGGGATGCTGGCGGGGTCCTCGTTCGGGTGCCCAGCACCCAAACTCTCCCCAATTTCAGGAAGGACAAGCAACGAGCACACCGAGGCATTCAGCATCCGAGGACCTTTGGCCATCCGGGTCATCAAGTCAAGGCCACGCTACGCTCTTGCAAACGGAGCCAAGAGCACAACGCATCGCCGAGACTGCCCACCGCCCTTGCTGCGAGCCTGCTCCCGAGCTCACCCTCGCGGAGGAATTTCAGCAGGACCGCTACCTTTCCCTACCCGTGAAACGGGAGGGGTGCGCTTAGCTTCACCGAAAACCCTCTGGGCAGAAGCTGGTCCACGCTCTTAGGAAAACACCCACCCAAAGGAAGTCTTGGGAGATCTAATTATCTACCGTCTGTACTGTTTGAGCTTGTTAGGTGCCATATAATTGCTAAATATTATTATCTCTGCAGGTACAGCAGTTTGTTAGGATAATGATAGTGATTGACATTTCCCTGGCATCTTTCATCCCAACCAGATCCCATATTACTCTATTATAAAACACTGTTCTGCCTGGATTCTCCATATGTCTCCAAACTGTCAACAGGATCATAACTGGCTCCGCACTGCCAAAAGAAATAAAGGCACAAAGTGGCTCACGCAAGTTCACGGGATGTATCAGAAGCTTAGCAAGGGCCAGTTCAACTTCATGCTCAAGAATACAAGTTGCGCAGGTATATATATGGTATAGAGAGAGATACGCGGGCTCTACTTCAACATCAACATGAAGCAAAGCTACAAGAAGTGGTCCTGGAAGCCACCACGGCACCCAAAAACCTCCCTAGTCCACCCCCGTCCCCCTCTCCTGGCAAGCACCAGTGGATACCACAACCCAACCACCACTTTGAAAAATATATGCCAGGGACAGCAAAGCAGAGGGGCCACCGTGTGATTAATTGGAGACTATCAGTTTGGGATAGGTCTCTAAATTCTCATTAAGTCAGGTGCTGAGGCATTGCACATTAATCCAGAACATTTCCCCTTCGGCCCAAACAAATAAATAACTCTTGTATAATTCAGGGAGAACTGGGTGGAGCCATCTTCCCCCTCTCTCTCTCTCTTTCGAACTAACCAGTGAATAAAACATCGCCCGCAAATCTATTAGGCTAATTTTAAATCCTGACAATTTAGCAGCACTTCAGCAAGATAAGAGCCATTTATTAAAAGCCACAGTTCATTAAGCCAAATGCTGCTGGCGTATTTACTCAGAGAAACTGGGCTGGGCTCGGCTCTTGCCAAGACCAGAAGTCCCCAAAGGAGCAGGAGAGATCCCGTTCCACCCCAAAAGCGAGGCCAGCACGAACCTTCGCCCGTCCCAAGCCCACCCAAGCTGGGTGTCAGCCCGCCTGGCTCAGCAATCCACGAGCGCGAAGCAAGAGCCACGGGGACGCTTGGCAGGTTTATTACCCGGGGCTACGAAAAGTCTCCAGCAGCTCACGCGGCTCCGTCCCTTGCCGCAAACCTCCGCAAAGCCCTGCACGGCCACACCGGGGACCCTTCCCAAAAGCATCAAAACCAGAACCCGGATCAGACGCCCGCCGCTTTGGACCCGTTCCCGTTAATGGCGAGCACAGATTGACTTCAGAGAGGGGACGACTGCTTCCGACAGCAAGCCAAGAGAGGGCTATTTAAGAGGAGCGGTTGCTTGCCAAAAGCTACCAGATTGCACCCGGAGCTTTCCTTCCTCCAAGCTGCCGCCTGACGTCTCCGCTAAAGCCCCCTCTGCCGTGCCATCGCCTTGGCTCCCGCAGGGTCTGGGGCCGTGACGATGACAGCGGGTGCTTTGGGACACAGGGAAAGGGCTCGGGGTTTCCTGCTGGCAGGGCGGCAGCGGGAAAGAAAAGGAGACGGACGCGCCGCTGCGAGCAGCCCTGCTCTCCGGGATGTGGGATTTTTTGCCGATCCTCACCGGGGACGAGTTTGACGCTCCGCCCAAACCGAGCTGCCGCGGGGACGCGACGACCACAACCCCGTAAAACCAAACCACGCGTGAGCCCCCCCCCTTACGCCGAAGCAAGTTTGCCCAGCGAAGACGTGCCCGGGCACAACCTGGCAGAGCACGCGTGGCCCCGTCAAGCTCCGTGCCGGTGCCGACGAGCTTTTTTTCCCTCCGGGAACTTCTTGCTGCATGGTTCCCAGAGGCTGCATGGGTCTCCGCAAGTAGGGAGCGATGGCACGGGGACCAGAGAGATGGAACCAGGAGGGAGGGAGCTGTGCCAGCATCACTGCGAGGAGCAGGCAGCAGAGGGCAGTGAAGAAATCCCATCTCGCGGAGTTTGTGAGTGTAATTCGTTCCAGCGGGAGACATCCGAGAGACTTTATCAACTGCAATTGTCCCACTGCGCCTTTCACCTGCACACACTTGCAAGACAGTCTGGAGTCACTACAGAGTCTCCCCTTACAGTCAGAGCTGAAAGGAGCATTATAAAGGTGAATTAACATTTAAAAAGAATGTAAAAAACCCAGAACTGTTCTAATGATGATTAATGGGAAGCTGTAAGGGAGGCCGTGACCTCCTAGTGTCATTAAATGGATTGGCAGGTTTCTGAGCATTAATTATAAATAGCCACAGGAGTTTGAGTGCTTAGCAGAATGATGATAAATCCATGACACAGGCAGAGGGACAAGGAGTCAGGAGCACGGGGGAACACGTGCCTGCGTGTGCACGCACGGGGCTCGGCGTGCAACGCAACACGGGTTTGCACGTCCATTACGTGCAGGAGAGAGAAAAAGCAAAAAAGTGGAAATGAGCCCATCGGAACACGCTTCTGTGTTTGGGTGGATGTGAGGATGGAGAGAGGGAGAGAGAAATGGGTAAATGATAAACTAGGCCCTGCCAGTCAATCACATTTTCTAAATGTTTTATATCCCAAAAGCTATAAAAGCAATATTCCTTTCTGGCCTTATTGGAGCCATTTCTGTAAGGCAATCACATCTGTTTCCTCAGGGATTTCAGCTGAACTGTGCCTTGGCTTTTTTTTTTCCTTCCCTTTTCTTTCCCTCCCCTTTATATTTACTCTCTAGCCTGCTACCAAAGAAGGGTCAGAGCATGCATACAAATAGGGAGAAAGAGTGGAAAAACAAACAACCCCGAACCAGCGGCCAGCAGTGATGAACAGACAAAAAGTGGCTGCAAACTTCTCCAAATTCCCCGGCCCATTAGCAAAGCCAGGGCTACAATAACCAGGGGCTGCCTGGATTCTGACTCAGCCAGATCTTGGTTACGGAAAGAGGTTAACGTTTCCTTTGCTCTAAAGTGCGTTATTCCACAATTGCACCGATATTATGGAAATCCGCATCCCGGGGCACTGCTGTGCAATTACCTGGGATGTGCTGATCCACCCAGCCTGCCCGGGATTTGCGGCATCGTACCGACGGCATCGCCGGGCTGCCGGCCGCTGCGCTTGCTCCTGCGAGAGCCCTTGGAGAGAGACGCTCGCCGATAAAATCCCAAATCCCTCTCTCGAATACCGCGGGGACCCGGAGCCGCAGCCACAGAGGTACTTTTGCTCCACGAGGCAGGAGGTGAGTTTTTTCCAGGGGTATGGAAACACGAGTTCGTTGCGAAGAGAGTATCAGCAAACTGTCAGAGCCCTGGCATCGTGGGGCTGAATAAATACGGGGGGTGAAAGGAGTGAGGACCTCGGGCTCGTTAATGAGCTCTCCCAGCAAACAGCATCGACGGCAGCGGGCGAAGGTCCCTCTCGCTGCCAAGGAAGAGAACAAAAGGGTCGGGGGGGGTCAGCCCCCCAGGCACCCAGAACCCCCGTATCGCTCTCCGCATCAGCAGCCGCATCCCATCGCCCAGCCAAGAGAACAGGCCCAGTAACCAGCCGTGGGGGCATTTCCATTGGGATCGGGATCCCTATTTCCTCCGGCACTTTTGCTGTTTCGGCTTCGGCCCGCTCTACGGGGGAAGCGGAAGCGCGAGCCAAAATCCTCTCCACCGAAATTAAAAATATTCCTGTTTCTATTTAGATTTAAGTATCATTACCTCGCTGGGCTCTTCCAGGGGGAAGCATTATTTCAACTGATTGGAAAACAGCGGCGAAGGAACAGGTTCTCCATACAATTTTCTTCCTATCCTATTAGTTGCAATACAATTATAGTGAATACATCAATTCTTAGTCCCAGCAGCTCCTGGAAAGAGCCACCTATTAAAAGCTGGCTTATTAATGGAATTGTACATCCAGGATTAATCGGGCCGCGTTGGCCATTTCCATTTCTCACTCCACAAGTGCTTTTGTTTGCTTAATAGGCTGAAGTAACTTGAGAATGACACAACTTAGAGCCTCCCCCATTTGCCGCGCGTATCGCCAGCAAATTTAATATCACTTTCCTTTCTGGCACTGCTCTGGGATAAAACCTGGCACATGCTGCCAAGGAAACGCAGGCAGCGGGGTGGAAAGGGGGGGAGAAGGGGCTTTTCTGCCTTTGGCAGGGCCAGCAAGGGGAGACCCCTAATTGATCTAAGGCTCTAAACCCCACGGGAATTTGCAACACCAAAAAAAGAGCTGCCGAAGCGAGCCAGCTGGCTGAGGGCCAGGCCACCACCGCAACATCATCTCAGGAGCGCTTCGAAAACCTCCAGCCACCCCAAAAAAAGCATCACACCCCCTCCAAGCCAGGCATGGGGGGGGGGTCTCCTCCAGCGCTCCCCGGGAAGCCCCATCCGATCCCAACTGGGGGACACCAGCCCCATTCCCGGGCATCGCCCCTGCAGTTGGGAGCAAGGACCGCTGTCTCCCAGCACAGATATTCCTGTGGCAGCAAAGTCAATGCATGTTGAAGCATGGTAATATAGTATGACTTTTCCCTTTAATGGAATTTTTCTAGCCCACTAGGAAAAAAAAGACTCCATTAGCCGTACTACAAAGGCTCCTACTTATTAGTATTTTAGAACAGCGGCAAAAACCTTTCTTGAATCTAATTATTGCTGACAAATATGAAAATTGAAATCAAAGTTAAATTTTCAGCTACAGTGCCTCATACGGCAGCAGCTCGCCGGCTCCCAACTATTGCATCAACACATTTATTCTGCTGAGAAGGCTGCGGAGATTGGCCCCCCCCACACCCCCTCCAAACCACCCCTCCATCTTCAGAGGCATTAACTCTGACATATTCATCTCAACAGCCGGGGCCGCGTAACTAACTTCATGTTTACCAGTCGCACACAGCCGACAGATCGGAGCGAGGCTTGCAGGGGCTGAAGAAGAAGGGAATAGGTCTTTTTTTTTTTTTTTAATTTTATTTTTATTTATTTCCAACTTTGCGCTCTACCACCCCCTTCCAACCTGATCTCAAAAAGAAGTCACCGGGTGATTTTAAATTCCTTAAGATAGAGGATCTGGAAGGGAGGGGAGAGTGGAGGGGAAAAAAAGCCTTGTCAACATATTTCCTTTCTCCTACCTCCCCCCAACATACTGTAAAAATCAATCCCCTTTGTCATTTTGCTCTGCTTGTGTGAATGTTTAATGGCTGTCGAGGGAGATAATGATTGCTGCTAGGAAATTCATTTCAGATTTGCTATTTATAAAGTACTTGGTGCTCAGGTGGGAAATTAACATAAGGAAGGGGGAAAGGGACCAAACCAGGGGAAAAAAAAAAATAAAAAAGCAGCAGGAGAGGAGAGATGAGATGCTGTGGGGCTGGCTGGAAGAGGCCAGTGCCCCAAGCAGGATTTGCATCTGTTCCCATCTCTCCTGGGACACCCCGGCCGAACTGCAAACCTCCTTCGAGTGCCCCCCCCGTCCCTGCAAAGCCCGACAACCTGTTGCCACAGGTTTGATTTTTTGAACCCCGAGGGAATTCCCATCTGTGATACAGCCGGATCGCGTACAGCCAGCGGTACGCACGTCGCCATCGGGTCGCTAATTCCTTGTCTCAGAAGTTGCTTTTCACTTTCTGATTTTTCAATAATAGGCTTGGTATGAATCCCTTAAGCTTCTGAAATCAGCTGAAAACCGCTTTTCCAGCCATTTACATAAACACAAGTGGATCAGAAGGAATAATCATAGTTTATGCATTATTTGGGGGCTTTGGAGCCGGCTGCTAACGGTACATCAGGTTTTGAAGCCCAAAACGTACAATGGGAAACGCTGACATGCAGACAAGCGGCACAAAAGGTAAACAATAAATAATACAATTTTTTTAAACGTTGTCTTCAATGACCACGCGGTTTTGGCTTCGCCACTACTCCGGCCTCTAATGGATCCTGCTCCTCGCCAGCCTCGTTCCAGAAACGGCTTATTAAGAGAGATGTCACTCAGGCTAAATCCAAACTCACCTCTTGCCAGCCAGCCCTGCCGCTCTCCCATGCCTTGGCCCGCTATCAAAAACCCCGGTGCCGGCTTTGGGGATTGCCTTCGCAAAAAAAAGTCTAACGCAGGCACCCTCTGATCTATCAATACCATCTGTCCGGCAGAAAGGGAATAAAAGCTAGAAAACAACCAAGCCAACCCAGGAACTTAGTGCTATTCATCAGATAACCTCCACAAGAGGGGGGAAAAAAACCCCACTTGAACAGTGAGATAATATTACAGTATTAATGAACCTTGCTTTGCTTCAAGTCCTTGTCATGCTTCCAATGAGGCGGGTCAGATTTGGCTTTCAAACCAGTTCTTTAAATCAAGAATGCCGTTTCTGGCAAAATCAAAACATTAGCAGAGGATCCGTTTGGTAGAAATAACAATAAAAAAATGTAACAAGGCTCGAGACTCCAGGCTCTTTTGATACTGCTAGAATGCAGCCTTCGGATCTCTTTTTTTTTTTTGTTTGAAATCACTTCACAACTTTGTACCCAAAGCTTCTGTAAGCTCCAAATCAGAACAAAACCACTTCAAAATCAAACCCTATTTTTTCCCAGAATTTACTTTCCCTGGGAACTTGCAATTATTCCGTTTCATTCCATTTTGGAATAAATAACAAACCCCACTCTGCTTCGTGTCTAATATTACGCAATTTCCTGTGGCATTTCCCACTTCTTCGCGGCTGCCGTCTCCCATCGCGAGCGATGCGAGGATGCGAACCGGCCGCCCGAGCCGGGCGTTGGAAGCTCCTTTCCAAGCTAAATCAGGGTTTCCCTGTGCTCAGCGGGGGGCAAGTCCCCCTTCTCCGGGCGAATCCGCGGCAGCTAGACCGGACGCAAGAGGAGGAAGACGGCTTAGTATCCCTACGGAGCGCCTGGCCAAGCGAGGAAGGGGAAAGACCACGCCACAAGCCAGAATCGCTGCAGGATGAGCAAAGGATGCCAACTCAGGACCCACATCCCAGCCCAGGACCCCCAGGCTCGCAGCATCTTCTTCTGCCCCTTCCCACCAAACCCCCGCCGAGCCCCCGCTCCCATCCTCCCAGAGGCGCCGCAGCTCCGAAAGCGAGCGCTCGGCGCGAGCCGTAGCTCCCTTCGGTGGACAGAGGTGCCCTTCCAGCAAGGTGCTGAGCACCCTTGCCACCCCACCGATGCTGGGGTCCACCCACCTCCAAGAAGGTCCTGGCCGCCGAACTGTGACTTTTTTAGCCTGGCGGCGGCTACGTCGCTCCGTCCTCGTCCCCGTGGGAAGGCAGAGGATGCCGTGCCAGCTCCCATCCCCGCCTCCCCAGTGCTTTAAAAGGGAATATTCCAACCACCCGTAATTTATGCAGGCTGGGTCCCCGGGAGCCTGGCTTCCCCGCACGGCTGCTACAAAGCATTTTGGAGCCGCGGCTCCTCGGCTGCACGAAGCCCTGCTCAGAGGGCCTTTTTTCGGCCGCCCCTGATTAGTAAGCGAAGCATGCGAGAGCCGGAGGAATCGGAGGAAGGGAAAGCCGGGGGTGGGTGGAGGATGCCAAGAACCGAACGCTGTCTTTAGTGGGAACAGTCAACAGGACAAGGGGGTCAAGGGGTCAATTAATTTACAACAGCTTTCAGCACTGGACATATTAACTGTAAGCGCATCAAAAATCCATGATATCCTTCTTGGCGGGAGATAAGAGAGCACGGCGACGGCAGCGCCTCTGATTTATTATTAACCAAGAGCAAGGTGAGTGCCTCGGTGAGGAAGAGGGAGGTGGCTAGCTCCTCCGGGCTAGCAGCCACGGCTCCAAACGTGCCGGGAGCACGGCGTGTGCCATGCCTGGAGGATGCGCCAGCACCCGCGGAAAGGCCGGTGGCCACTGGGATGCAGCGACAAAGAGCTCATCCTGTGCAATTTTGGGTTTTGCCTATAAAAGCTACTGAAGGCACGGAAAGACCCGCGTGCGGAGGCGCGGGATGCTGGCTGAAGATGGGAGACAGCAGTACGGCTTGGGCTTCCGCTCCAGGATACCCAAATCTGGCACCTTGCTCGCTTTGGCCCCTATTGGAAACCAAGAGCTCAACTCCAAGTTGCAGCTCCAAGACAGCTGCAAGCCTTTGCCATGAACATCTGAGGCTGATCATGCTGGGGTCCCACTGAGTCTAATGGGAGATTTGCCACCGCGCATCAAAGGAGCGGTAACGCTGAAAAAAAAAAAATCTTATTTACCCTCTTTAAAGCTTTGCTCTAGTAAGGCATCCCTTCAACTGGGGAACAAGCAAAGAACATTTCGCCCTTTCCTACCACTATTGAAGTTTGAGAAGGAAAGGCAGATGCAGAAAAGGGTGGGTTTTTTCTGATCCCCGTGGCCAGATAAATACTCCCGACGTGGTGCTTTGCAAGCTGAGGAGGAAGGCTGGAGCCCACCTCTGCCGTCTGACCGCAAGTTGCCCGGGAAGCAAGCGAGTGAGCTCTCCCCCCTCCACCTCCATCCTGGTTTATCACAGAAAACAGCAAGTCCTGCTTGCTATCTTGACCCAGATCTGTCAGATGATCAATTTTTTCCCCACAGGAAAAAAAGAAAACGGGGGGGTGTGGATCACAATATGGATATGTTTAAGCAAAAGCTGCAAGGAAAATACACGAAGCAGACACTCCCAATATTAAACGCACTCATCTCATGCACAAGTCATGGTTGGCACAAGGAGACGACAGATAAAAAAACCATAAGCCAGGCTTACTATGATGGTCAAAATGCCTACATGGATAAAGAAAAAGTAACTTTAGGGCACACGGAACCGCCAAATCTTGTAAACAGGGCTAGACAACTCTGTATGTGCCCCCCATCACAGCGCACTCTACGGTATCTCATTACGAATGACAACTCTTGATCGAGATCTCTCCATAGGCGCAGCGTAGAGCAACCACAAGTTTACTCCTTGTAAACCCACTGCAGCACGACCAGGTCAGCGGAGGGATGCTCCCGGGGAGGCAGTGACACCCCCCCCCACGACAAACCCCACGTGCAGCCCCGCACAGAGCACCCACGGCAAAGCCCCTGCCCAAAATCGAGATCCCGAGTGCCAACCCATAAGGCGTTTCAGGTGCCGCGCCACGTTTTCGCACAACGCAGCCTGCTTTCGAAAGCGTCTTTCCAACGGCAAAGGTCTGCTCGGGCTCCCATTTACCCTGCTGAGTCTTAAAAATGTGCCAATTAATCCCATGCGGCGGCCTGATTTTCAGAGGTGCTAGATACCTGCGTACAGCTTCAGTTAAAATCAACAAGAATGACAGATGTTCAGCAACGCTCCAAATCAGGCTATTGAGTAACCAGAACACATTCCCCTCCTTTTATGTACTACATATAACTGGGTTATCTAATCATGTAGGTATTGATTATTACTGTTATTACCTATTAAATAGCTATTTTCTGCTGTTGGGGTGAATATCACATTTTATTGACCCGCACGGTAACTATTATCCACCATGAAGTCACATCCAATATTTTCCCTGGGGAACAATAAATCCGGGTATTCACGGAAAGATGTCGATACATGTAATTTTTCTTATACACATTCATTAGCGCAATTACCTTCTTGCGCGAACTGCCAGAAGGTTTCCCCTCCCGCCTCCGCCGAGAAAAAGTCCTCCCGGGACACACAGCCCCGACCCACGCGGCGCTCCCGAATCCTGCCCTTCGCGAGGGGCGGCAGCTGGCCGCTCCTCCCTGTAGCTGTGTCTCCGGGGGCCAGATCCAGCCTTTTCATCACACACAAATGTAGTCCGTGTCTCGGTTTGGGAGTTATCTGCAACCCAGCCACATCGACAGAGCGAATAATTCTTTCGGATGAGGAACGCTCCGTGTATGATGTTGACATATGCTATTATTTTACATACCTATTTCAGTTTGTATGCTTATTAGAATAAGGTCTTTATGCTAATTTGTAAATCAAATTCCCATAATTCTTGGCTTACTGATGCTAAAGGCCCAGCTAAATCTTCTATGACCTTTTAGCCTGGTTAATCCTTTTACGCGTGGTTGAGTGAAGAGTTTTCTTCTCTCTTCCACTTCCAAGTGCCGGAGTGGGATTTTTGCTCAAGCCTTCCTCTTCCTCAAGAAATCCAGCTGGGTGCGAGTCAGGGACACACGCGAGACCATCTCTCTACTTTGAAACATGGAAAGAGGGAAGAGAAAACGCTGCTGCTGCTGGGTCCTTAAATACGCTTTAGATATTCATTTGCGCTATTTAAATACAGCAAAGGCAATGAGAGCAGTGTTGCCAAATAGCCACTCATTTCCCGACGCCCGGGGCTATTCCAACCCTCTGTAGCCTCCCTCTTCCCAGCTCCTTTTCCCCAACCCACGGACCTTTAGCCAGCTCTGCCTTGCCCACATGCCTATGGGATGGACGCCTGCATCCCATTCCCACGGAGATGCGGCACCCCATTCCCGTGGAGATGCGGCACCCCATTCCCACGGAGATGCGGCACCCTAGCCAGCATCCCGGCCTTGCTCTCTAGCACCGACAGCCAGCGGGCGATAGCTCCCTTGGGAACGGCGGCATTGCCGTGCACAAAACCACGCTGGATATTTCAGGGCTCAGAGAGCTCCTTCCTGACGGACGCGACGCTCCGCAGCTCCCGCCTCAGGGGCACCTTTCCGAAAAACGACAGCGAACCTGCAAAACTTGGAGGACCGATGGATGTTTGTAAAAAATGCAGATGGTTAAGCGCTTAGGAATTACCCCACTTCACGCTCCGCTCTCGAGCGTACTCACAAACCACTTTTCTTATTGTTTGTTTGGCTGTAAATAGGTAAATGACCTGGAGTATTGATAAACTGCTGCAGAGGGCAGCACAGATCTCTTGAGCTATTTGTAGGAGATTTGCGCAAAACACGGTTTTACTGTATGACAATAATTTTCGCATTTTCAAACGCAAGCCAGCTCCGCTTTCGTATACCAAGGAGAGAGAAAAGTTAGAAATTAAAAAAAAAAAATACTGTGAATATCAGGAGAGTTCATGAAGCAGCAGCACCATACTGCTGATATTTGGCAATGCATGCATACCTATGTATTACCATTGGGGCTGAATGACCCCCGATTTGTCAAAATCCCCTTAGAAAGTTTTTCCTAAAAAGCAAAATTATTTTTGCTGGGTGGTTTTCTTTATTTTTTTTTTAATGGCTCTTTTAAATACAATTATGCAAGAAAACTTCCCAGGGCGACTCCGACAGCCCAGCACACCCAACATCCATCTCCCAGCTCAAAAAAGGCCCAAACTTTTCGCTGCCAGGCCGCCCTGCGCAATACTGTGCCCAGCACCCCACGGTTCTGCCCCGGGTCCCCCCCCCCAGACCACGGTGCAACGTGGCTCCCTGCTTTCCACCACCCCGGCAATGACTTGGGGACCTGTGGCACCCACATCAGACTCCTGCAAGGCAGTGGGCTCGGGAGATATTTTTTTTTTTGCTTGGGGAGGCAGCGCGTTCCTCCCCGCCGCTCTGCTGCCGAGGAGAATGAAAAAAAAAAAAAAAAAAAACCAAAAAACCCAACTACTTTCTGATCTGTAAGCTTTGATGGGAGCAGGGAGAAGACGCATGAGAGATGACCAGAGGCAGGGAATAAGCTTTCAAGGAAGCCAAGTCGGGAGCCAAAAGCGAGCGTTACAAATAAATAAATAATAAGAAACGCAGCACAAATTCTGGGCAGGAGAAACGAGGAAAGAAAGGGCAAGCTTTGCCCCCCTTTCTGGGGAACCCCAGCCCACCCACCGCCCCACCTGGGCTCCCCACAGAGGTGACAGCCGAGGGTCCCGGGGCTCCCATTCCCAGGAAAACCCCTCGGGAGCCGGGGTTGCCAGGGATGCCAGCATCCCGAGCGGGAAAGCGAGCAAGCCTGGGAGAGAGGAGAGGAGGAGAGCTTGAGGGGGGAGCGAGGGAGGAAGGCGAAGAGGAGAAATGCCTCGGCGTGTGATGTGCATGCTAAGCAGCCCCCCGCCGCTCGAGATGGCAGGGGTGGCTCTCCCCAAAAGCGGGCCCAGCCTGGCCTGGGGGGGGGGGAAGAGAAGTTTTGAGCGGAGATGGCGGCTGGCCATCTCCCCCAGTAGCCCCCCACCCCACCCGAGCCCTGCTGCAGAGCACCTCGGATA
>JAVJGG010000082.1:2202139-2216267 GCA_035590195.1 Aviceda cuculoides
AAGGAGGCTGTGACCCCGTGGGAAGCCCGCGCTGGAGCAGGCTCCTGGCAGGACCTGCGGATCTGTGGAGAGAGGAGCCCACGACGGAGCAGATGAACTGACCACAACCCCCACTCCTGGTCCCCCCTGCACCGCTGTTGGGGAGGAGGTAGAGAAAAATCGGGAGTAAAGTTAAGCTTGGGAAGAAAAGAGTGGTGGGGGGAATGTGTTTTTAAGATTTGCTTTTATTTCTCATTGTCCTACTCCGATTTGATAGGTGATCAATTAAATTAATTTTTTCCCAAGTTGAGTCTGTTCTGCCTGTGACGGTAATTGCCGAGTGATCTCTCCCTGCCCTTATCTCGACCCACCAGCCTTTCGTTATATTTTCTCCCCCCCGTCCAGCTGACGAGGGGAGTGATAGAGCGGCTGGGTGGGCACCTGGAGTCCAGCCAGGGTCAGCCCCCCAGACCCTGCGTGGGTTCGGAGGCCACAGCATCTCGGGAGGAGTCTCTTCTCCCCCCAGCAGAGCTCATTGCTTCCCTTTTGAGAGGAACCAAGGCTTCACTCCTCTCCAAGGACTGCTCCGGAAAGCCACGGGTCCTGCTACCCGGGGCACGGTGCCGGCCCAGCCCGCGAGCGAGCAGGGCATTTCCACAAGCTCCGGGGTATCGTTTCTCCACGGATTACTCAGCTTTCCGTATTTACACAAGCGCAAAACTGGACCTTTGTGAAGACGAGTGAAGATCCCAAACCTCCCCTTGTACCTTGCAGACGTTTTGCTAGATACCAAAGGAACAGGAGAGAAGGGATTCGGGCTCGCCTGGGGCTCTGGTGGGGCTGGGGAACTTCTGGAGCCAATACCTGGTGTTTAATCAAGGCTAAACACTCACTGTCACCCTTCTGTCAAGTGACAGCAAATATCCCCAGCCTTAGAGGTGAGCAGTAATCTCGAAGTCACACCCTGGTACCTACAGCAGGGACTAAAGAGCTCCCACACAGGGTATCAGAGCCCTCTCCCTCTTAAGGCTCAATATTGCTCCAGAAATCAATGTTCTTCACAGAGATTAAGTGCAGCTACTCACAACAGCATCTTAAAACAAACAAACAAACAAAGAAACCAACCAAAAAAACCCCAGAGCTCCCACGAAAATGATTAAAAAAAAAAAATTAAAAATAGTCAAGTGTACCCACATCAAGAAAAAGCCCAACAATTTTTGAGACTCCATCCAACAGCATCGCTACCCATCCTCGACTCACACGGCACCGTCTCTCCCGGCAACGCCAAGCTCAAGGCTGCTTTTCCCAAAGGCCTTTCAACTACAGCGAAGCAGGTTTGGACGCGAGAAGCCACCGGCCCAACCCAAACTCAACAAAGCATGAAGAGATTCAAATATGTTTTGCCTTATAGCAGGTTGCGACTGTTTAGGAAGGAGCAGATTTGAGACTCAATAGCAGCCTCTAGTTTCAAAGGCCAGTACTATTCTTGCCCCTAGACCCTCCCCAGCACAAGAGGGTGTTTGCTGACCCTAAAGGTTGTGGCAGTTATCTTGGAAGCAAAGCACCTTTTTTGTAGCAGTCCTTCTATGTTATTTTAGCAGCTGCTGTCTTACAGACTGCTGGAGTAAGAGATTAATGCTTTAATTATACCATCTGAAAGCTGGGAGGCTGAGCTTTCGGATGGTATACAGCACTGACTTCTGGCACTTGTGGATCTTGAGGGAGTACACACTAAAATCAAGCTGGAATCCAAGTGAGGAATAAAAGTGGAAAAAGAAGTAAGACAGTAATCAGAATAATGTGCTTTTAATGCCCAATATCTCACAACCAGCTGGGGCTAGAAATTAAAGTTTCGTGCTTGTTGCAAGTGGGGGACCTGTCACGCAAAGACTTTCTCTCTCCCATCTCCAGCCGTGGTGTTGGAGGAGATACCGAATGATAAAGCTACCTGCCTTCGCTCCGTGCTCTGGAGCACATCTGTATAAGCATCTCATCATCCTCCTTCCCCACCCAGACAGTTCAGGGGTACGTCCAACTGCTCCTGCATCCCCTGCCCTTCCTCAGGGACAGCCAGCAGCGTGGCGGAGGGCTGCTGCGTCCCTAGCACGGACGAGGAGGACCTAGCAGAGGACAACCAAGCTGGATTCCCTCATTATTCACCAGTAATGCCTCCATCACACGTGGCAGCTCTGGTGCTGGCTGATGGCACAGCTGGAGCATAACCAAGGCTGGTTCTGCATCCCTGCCGTTTTCCTCTCCGTTTTCTTCCTCTCTTCTTCCACTCCTCATTTTTCTCCCTCTGCCTTCATTCTCTCACCACCTCCTAACCTATTTTTCTCTCCTCTCCCCCCTCCCCACCATCCTTCTTCTCTGCTCCCCCCCCACTCCTACTTAGGAGGAGATCAATGTACTGGGAATGCTGACTAGGGAATTAAATCCAGCCAGCCTGTCTCTTTGAGAGACCTCTCACTAATCAGCTTGGATGGCTTCCTATTCCCTGCCTCCACTCGACAGAAAACCTGCGATGAATTCGTCCGTCCCCGGTTCTTGTCAGCCTGCACACAAGGAGGCAAATGTGTCTCTCATCTGCTCTGCACTCGGCTTTTCTTCTCCGTTTCTGTATCAAGTAGGTTGGAAGCAATAGCAGGACTACCTTGTCTGCTTCTATTTTCTCACCGAGCTGTGATCTCGATTGGAACACGGTCCGCGAGCAAGTAATTCCTTCCCCTCAGCTGTGGGGTCTGTCTGTAGCACGTGGGGCTTCTGTGTTTTGCCACATCTCTCCTCAGAGCACAGCTGAGAAGGAGAATGGTGCAAATCGGGCTTTTCAGAGCCCCATTGATCTCCCTCCACATCTTTCAACCGAGAAGTTTTACAGGAATTACTCTTACGGACGCGCCGCCGACTTTTCCGCGCTCGGGGCTGTTCTCCACCTCGCTCTGCGAGAAGGGATGATCAGGCAGAGGCTCCTCCAAAACCAAGGGCAGGGCAGAGGCAGAGCCGAGCACGGAAACCAGGCAGCTCGGCTCACACAACCCCATCAGCTCTCCAAACCCAGCCCCAAATTGCAGCTGGTTCTGCCTCAGTGGCTAAAGCCAGCCCAGATTTCCATCCCGCCGGGGACTTCTGCTGCTCTGAAATCTGCTTGCTTGCCTCCAAAACCACGGCTGACAAGTCCCTCTGCCTCTTCCATCTATTTGTTTTCAGAGACTTCTGAAAAGGTTTGGTTGGGAAATGACGAATTGTTTCTTTTTGACATTTCTGCTGCCTGGCGTTCTTGAACTGCAGTGTTTAACTTGGGCTTCTTGGGCTGAATCAAAACATCGGCTCGGCACAGGTCGGGCTTCAGCTCCTGCAATGCAGCATCAGGAGGAACACGGACATGCAGCGGAGGATCGGGAACCCAAGCTGGGAACCTGGCCCACGGGGCCCATGATCCAAAACACGATCCTTTGGGCACGGCAGACAGATACGCATATTAATATTCAATTAAAAGAAAACTTTCGGCTTGCTTTGACAAAGCAAAACATACCGATTTTGGCCACCCAAAGCCTGCTGCAAAGATCTCACTAGAGCCCTCTGAGCACAAAAACGTGGGGGACACCAAGTCCTCACAAAAATAATTAAAAACAAAAGTTAATTTTGTAGCATCTACGTGTTCCTTAAACAGGCAGTCCCATGAGCAGCAAAACTAATGAAGCCTGGCTGCCTATGGATCGGTGTCTCACGGCTCAATTCTCTGATGTCTAATGAGGTGCAGGCTCTGATCAAAGTTTTTCCCCCCACCGTCGGGGAATTCATAACAATACATTCATGTGGGGATCCTCCAAGGCTCTAGTAAAGGATGAGCTCACGCCTCTGCCTCCCCTCCTGCAGCAGCTTTCGCTGGGTGGTTTCCCCCCTCCCCACCAAGCTGCCTACACCAAACCTACTACCTTTGGGCGCAATTTGGTTGAAAAGACTCGAAAGTATCACCGACTCATGCAGAGCCCCAGGGGAGCCGCTTGCCCAGAAATCCAGCTGCAAAGAGCTTGCCAGAGACTTGCCAAGCTACGCTGCTGCCTGCAAGATGGGCACTGGAGCCATTCGCAGGAGAAGGAAACACAGATGTTGCAGGCGGCAGGACGGAACCCTTCTCCTAATCAAAACCCAGCACCTCGCCACCACGGATATAGCATTTGCATCAGCCCCCCCTTCTCTCCTAGGAGCCATGGGCAATAGGAAAGCTGTAGAGTACGACACCGAAAACAATTTGAGATGTGTGGGTGGAGAAGAGATAAGTTACGCTGGAAAAGAGATGTTGTTTGGTCCGAGGGGAGGCAGATGAGGAGCGGTAGGAGCTCACCAGCTGCTGGTCCTTTATTGTAATAGAGCAGCACAACTGATGCAGAAGTAATTTCCTTGCATGGCTGCCTACGCAGGATGCAAGTGAAGTGAACCAAACTGGGCGCCAACATGTGTACGACTACGCCTGTGCGCTTAAACGTGCATGCAAACAAGCTCTGCTTCTCCGAAATCTCCCATAGGCTCATCTCTGCATCCAAATGAAGCAAAATCAGTGTTTACCAGCGTTTCCAGAGCTTGCTGACAGCCAAAATACAAGATTTCAGCTTCTGAGGCCCTCCTAGGATTATCATGTTTCTAGCACCGGCTTTTTAATCAACCTTTTCAGTAGAGAAGATGTTAGAGGCGAGCAGGACCAAGCGGGGCAGGGCGTACCATACCTTGGCGTGTGCCGGCTGTGACCGAGGGAGACGGGTTCGAGCAGCCCAGCTGAGTCTTTGCAAGCCCTGACGCAACAGGAGGAACCTCAGCAGAGCAAGGGAGGACGTCAAGGGAGTGGAAACGAAGCTTTTTTCCCAGCCACGGCCCTGGGTCTGTTGCACGAGTTCTCCCTTTACCATCTCAGCCCACAGCACCGTGAAGATGCGATTCCCTGCTTCACCGTTCCCTCTGAATTCAGCTCACAGGTACGTTTGGCTGGTTGGGGCACTTGCCGCCGAGCGCCCTGGCGCGTGGGTTATGACAATTTATACCGAATACGCCAAACCGATACAAGCACGTTATTTCTGGTGCCGCCGCACCCGCGACAGCGGCCGGGGCCAGCTGGCATCTATCGCTTGGGAGACGTGATCGCCTCGTTGCGCTCCTGCCTAGCAAAGCCCCGACGAGCTCCGGAGCGAGGAGTAATGACGTGCCGCCACGCAAAGCCACCCTGAAAGCAAATATTGTCATTTTAACGGCCAGAGCACGCACCGGCCCGAGCGCTCGCGCGCAACGCCGCATTGCCGACGTGGGCGCAACCGCTCGGGTTTGGGATCTCTGCGCGGAGACGTGGGCGCCCGAGTCGGAGCTGGTTGCATTGGCCCCTCACTCGGGCAAAACTAAATCCACTTATACCAGCACCGGTGAGATGCCTTGAGCCGCCTCTGGCAACGCAGGAGCTCACCGCTGCGGGGCGACGGGATGTCTTTTGCTCGATGCATAACAAACCGACGAAACCCCGAAACCCCGGCGTCGGGGCAGGCCAGGGGGGGGAAGCTGTCGCCGCCAAGGCGCCGGCGTACGACGAAGAAGGGATGCTCCAGCCTTTTCCCCGCTCCAGCCGGAGCGGTGGATGTTGACGGCTGTCAGCGCCTGGCCAGGAGGGTGGTTTGCTTTCTGCTCTGATAGGAGACGGACGCGCTCCCGCTCTTGGAGCTGGCCGCATCCGCTCGTTTTCCATCGCCGCACCGCCTGGCTCTGCGCTGAGATTACGTGGCATCGGACCGCAGCTGACATGAGGTGCCCGACACTCGTGTGCCCTTACGAGACCCCCCCCCCCTCGCAGCCGATGCCCGCTCGGCGTGCCAAGGAGCGGGGAAGGAGGCATTAGCGCTGTCACCTCGCCTGCCGGGCTCGGGAGACCTTTGGAACGGGCACTGCGCTTGACCCTCATCCTCCTCTTAATTAACAGCGTGGGTATTAAATTGCAGCCTTTTATTCATGGACAGGTGTGCGTCTTTGTCAGAGGTCCCTGCTTAAATCATTCGCTTCGTCTCCAATAACAATGTTAACGATGCTCAGAGCCGGCTCTGGACTGTAAAACATATTTCCCTGATGTTTGTTCAATAATTCCCCGAGAATTAAAAACATCTATTACCGGCTGCAGGATGCTAAGAGGCCCCTGGAGCAGAGACCAGGCTGTAACTCACTGCAGGGGCTCAGCTGATGCCGCACATGCTCTTCTCCGAGAACAGGCTCTGGCACTCCGTGGTTTTTGATGCCGTACCAACTCGCGGGCACAGCACAGGACTGAGGATTATCAGCCATGCCCACGTCCCTGATGTCCTCCAGGAGCACTCCAGGGACACAGATCTCCCAGTTGCTCTTTACCATCACTGCCACCGAAAGTGCCGGGACGATATCCCAAGCCACCGGGATCATATCCAAGCTCCATTAGACAAAACCTCCCAAAATAGGGTCCTTGCTCTGCACTGCTCATAAGCTCGATGGGAAAAAGAGGGAGGAAAGCTGCTGAGGAAAGGCAAGCGTGGAAGGAGGGAGGGTCACCCTGTGCCACTCGGTGGCAGTGGGGGAACAGAGCCCAGGTGTCCCCAAGCCACGTCCCAGGCAGCATCCCCAGCCTGCTAAAAAGACCTATTTATCCCTCAAATCTTAAGCTGTAGAGTGTGTGAGAGAGCTGCCTCGAAGCAGACCGCGCCACAGTATAGTCCTCATCCCTGTCATGACTTCTGGCAGCTCAGAAATGTTGTTTCTGGAAAAATATTTATCCTGTTAATGAAGCAGACGCAGCAGCGGAGGCCCCAGAAGGTCAGAGCAGCGCTCGCTGCAATCAGCTCCCTTCACAGCTCCTGCTGAATGGGGCTCTGATTGCAGATGCCAATCAGAGCACTCAATTTTGCCTGCCTATTTGGAAATTAAAACATAAAGGCACTTTCCCAGACACTGCATTTAGGGGTGGTTTATATAACATAATCTTGTGGGCAGAAAGCCAGATGGATTTGGAGGGTGGGACGCTGGAGTCGAGTGACTCGATGTAGATAGAAAATACGTCTTACACATCTTAAAACGTGTGCTCCGGGGAGAGTTAAAGAAGGGGTCGGGGGCTGCTATCTGTCAACCCCCCACCACCACCCAGAGCCTCCAGGACACAGGGTTTTCATGCAAGTCCTATCTCTGTGCCTCAGGACCGAGCTGTTTCCAATGGCCGCTAGCCAAACTGCAGGCTGCATTTTTGGTTCCACTGCCTGTTATTTTTAATTATTATTGGTATTTCTAAGCATCTTTGCATCTCACCCAAACACTGAGACAGTTGGATGATCAGCAGGCAAGAGGAGAAATGAAAACAAACTAATCCAGTCCTGCAAAAGCTCGGATCGTAAAATGCACAACACTCAACTGCTGCGGAGCGGCTGGACTCGTCCCACAGTAAGCTCTCATGATTTCCATTTAAATCATCCGAATTAAAGAGCACTACGAGTTAGAGCATCTGCCTGAAGATTTTCATGCCTTCCCATGCCCCCATGAGCACAGCTGTTTGGATAGAGGCGGAGGAGCTAGCTGCAAAATTGCCAGCCAAAGACTGATGGAAATGAGACCTAAGATGGAAACTAGCTGCTCCCACATTCCCAAGTGCACAGGGACGAGGTCTTGCCACACTGAGCTGCATCCCGAAGGGAGACTGAGGCGACAGCACCCGGAGGACCCGAGTTTCACCATGGCCAGGGTTTTGCAGAATTTAAGAGGAGCCGAGTAGAAAAGCACGTGCAGGGGCGCTACCCGTTCAGAAGGTGTAAGGGAGGACCCCCAGAGCTGAAAAACCAGTTTCAGCAGGGCAATACACACATGCCCTCTGCTCCCTGGGCTGGGACCCTGGGGCAATGCGTGCCACCCCTTCCCCGAGGCTGTCACTTATTCCTTGCACGGTCAGGGGACATGCTGGCAAGCAAGCGCTGATCAAGTCACCAGGCATCTTTTCCTTCTCACCCAAGTATGGTGGTTTGGGGTTTTTTTTGCACTTTACTCTTAAATCAGCGAACACTTTCAGCCCGTTGGAACTGGGGGGAGAGTGACATGGCCCTGGGACGCCTCTGACGTGGCAGATGGGATGCTCCAGCTGAGAGCCAGTGCTCAGACAAGAGCTACCTTGTTGGGAGAAGAAACAATAAGGAATACCCCGGGCAGCACCCAACGGGGCTGTCTCGGCAGTCCCCACAGCCTGGCCGGCACGAGCCCGTACGGCACCACGGGGATGGGGCAGCTCCTTCGCACGCGTAACCCTCAGGGTCAGGTCCAACCCCACCATCATTTCCAACCTCTGGTTCACAAACACAGGGAGGGAAACCAGAATGTAAGAAGAAAAAGAAGAAAAAAAACCCCCAAACCCCAAGAAAAATAATCCTGCTTTCTCTAGATTAGCCCCTTTTCCCGATATAGCGTCCCTGCCCCATGCAGGAACTAATATTAGCACACCAGTTATGCAAACACCTTATAGAGAGCTCCTATTTAAAGCTCTGCTTTGGTGACGGCACATGACACAGACGTTTCAATCCCCCACGCAAACCATCCTGATGCGTTTCTGCTCATTCATTCCCTTCACTCGCAACCCGCCGGAGCACACATCTGCTCCCAGATCTTCCCACCGCATGGAAACGTTGTTCTCGAGTGCCTCCATGCCTGTACTCAAGGCTGTACTCCAAAAAAAGGCTTTAATTGCAGGATAAGAGAGGCCATCACTTCTCTTAATTCAGCCTGTCTTTTTATTAATTAAAATACAAGCCATTTAAAGTAGAAAAGCGTTGGTGGGCAGCTAAAATTTAAGCCCCTGGTAGCGCTATGGGAAGGCAAGCAATGCACAAGCAACTGCTGCCCACGCTCCTTGCTTTCTGCCCCAGGGGCTGGGATGAGGCGAGTCAGAGCTCTAGCTTCATTTGCAAAAAAAAAAAAAAATAAATGTCACGTCACCGACAGCTCTCTAAAACGCGCGTGGGACAGCAGTGGAGAGGTGTCCCCGTCTCTGCAGGAGCTCCGGGGCATCGCGCCAGCAGCCCTACAGCTACCCCAGCTCAGCGGCGACCCTAAATCCCCATCCCGAGGCCAGCGTCCCCAAAAGAGAGCGGCGGCTCGCCGTGGGAAGGATGCTCAACCCACCAAGCCACCCGATCCCAAAGCTCGGCACCTTCCCGGCGGGACGGCAGCTCTCGCGTCGCACGGGGCTGGTTCCCAAAGGCACGGCGCAAGACGCCGCGAAGCCCGCAGGCGCCAACACGAAACCCAGGTTTGCAGGAGCTCTCGGTGGGATTCGGGTATCTCCCAGCCGGTATTTGTGTGTGGGTACGGGAGCGTTTCTATCTATCCTGGGTACTCATCCGGCGAGCGAATATCCTCTGCCTGAAGCCGTCTCTGCGTGTGCAGATACCAGCTAGGCCTACCAGAGGAAGGGAAAAAAAAAAAAAAAAAAAAAAAAAAAAGAGAGAAAAAAAAATCCCAACCCAAGCCCTTCCTCTGGCATTCATCATTTTAATTAGCGAAGCTGTGCCTTGAATCTCAATGGGAGATTATACCATAAAGAGAGCCAGGCGGAATAGCACAAGTGTCTCCTCTCACTTCAGAAATGAACAGAGCTGTCTGTGAAATTATTAGTAATATTATGTGTCCCATTTACAGCTCAACATGCACATCCTGGGGGCTCACCCGGCAGCAACAAGCAATCTAATGGCTGGGATAGTTCCAATCCTACAGCAGCAACTGTCAAGCCAGATGATATTTCCAGCACCGGTGTCCTGCCAAATTGTTCGATGGCAGGGCTTGGTCCTTCATCCCTTTCCCCCTCTTCACACACCCAGACATCCCCTGGTCACCAGTCACTGTGCCCCTGGCACTGTAATATAGATGTTGGGAGGCGAAGGAGGCTTCTAGCACAGTCAACCCCATGGCACCGAGTTGCCTACGCATCGCGTACACGCGTGCCATGTATGCGCCGTCCATACAGATACACTAAGGAAATAAATAAATATATATGCAGTAAGTCTTCCGTGCCCCAAACGTCCTCAGGTAATCATGAAAATCACGAGAGTGCATAAATGCACGGTCCTTTTTCTTTGGCCTTTGACAGCAGTCGCCTTGTTCTCTCTTATAAGGGTTAAAAACTTCCTCTTGGAAGATTAAAGCCACAATTTCACCTTAAATGGTCCAGGAGCTGGGACCGCACAGCCCTGACTGTATTTTTCCGTTTCCTCTGAGCACGGGCAATCCTAAGGGACCACTTCTGCTCACCACGAGGGAGAGATAACGGGGTGGCAGTGAAACCCCGCATCCAGCATTCCCCATTGCCTGAATAAATAGGTAGCAAGCAGCAAGCTAGAGAATCACCCCAATTTGTCTACCCTGAAAGCCTCCTCGCTGTAATCTCATTTCTTTAATAAAGGCGCCTTGGCTTGCAGTAGGCTGTACAGAAACACCGCTCTGCCACCGTGACAGGGTTTAGAGCTCCTTCCCTATCATTGAGTAGAAGTTACTGGAGTAAAGAGCATTTCAGTCGCGCGGCGTTATCACTTTATGCTGAATTGGAGGCTACAAATGTGTTCGCCATCCCCTCAGCGTTCAGATAATAAAATAAAAATAAGGGAGCGCCAACTGGAAACTCGGCCTGGCGCCAAACCAAAACCCCCTTCCCGAGGCTAAAAAAAAAAAAAAAAAAAAAAAAAATTATAAAAGGCAAAATTTTAAGGTGTTAAAGCCGCTCCGTGCGTTTTCACACACTCGTGCGGGTTTTCGGGAGCTTGGCTGGCACCTCCGGCAGAAGCGCCAACGCGCCTTGAGGCAGCCTGGTGCTCCGGCAGCATCCCGGACAGCGGGCTTCACCGGCTCCGCTTCCCTTTCCCAATTTGCAAAGTGACAGGTGAAGCCACCTCCTCCATAAAAAAAAAAAGCTCCAGACCTATGGGTGGAAATGCTAATAAGAGCTAGTTATGCTTATTAAAGCAATTCCCCAGCAGCCGACACAAAGAGGACATTACAGGAAAGCCCGCTTTCGGAGATGACTAGCGCAATTTGTAGATGGTTATCGCTCGGATAAAATCAGATAACTTCAAAACAATTGGAAATGTTGAGTTTAGACCATCTCCCCTTGGGATATAATAACTGCTTTAATGATGCCGCATGTAAGTAACGCTAGAATTGCCAACAGTGATACATTCCCACTGTGGAGAACAGAGCCAGGATCTGCGACTGTCAAAATAAACCCTCCCAAACCAAAGGAAAAGCATCGTTAGCCGGCGGCAGCGGCGCTTTTATCCTGCCCGTGGGCGGAAGAAAGCCACCTCTGTCCCCTCCAGCCACTTTTTTGGCAGCACCTAACTGGCATTCCAAGACTGTAAAAGACTTACGAGTGGGATGAGAGCCAAACTGGAGGTGTAAAAAGCCTCGGAGGCCTCCCAGGGGGTGGTGGGGGCTAAGGTAAGAGGAGGAGTTTGGCCCTAAATTGAGAACACATTAAAAAAAAAATAAAAATAAAAAAAAAGGCAGAAAAAGTATCTCGGAACAGGACCTCATCTCACTCCAACCCGTCCTGCTCCGCAGCCGAGCGCTTGCCACGAGCCTCCATCCTCTGCACATCAACAAAAATCATATCTCCTGGACCCCAGCCAGGCTGGAGCAGTTCAGAGGACTTAAAAAAACCACAGCCCTCTGACTCCACGCGGGAGTCCCTTGCCCTGAGTCAATCCGTAATGCCCAATATTCGGCCATCGAAAACACGATTAGTAAGGACAGGTCGAGGCTTGGCGAGCCCAGAGCTATACAGGAATAATAAAGGGGAGGCTGCCTACCTGCCTTCCAAAACACAGGCCTGTAAAACCCCGGGGAGAAGGCATGCTCGTGCACTCAGGGACGATGGCAGCGGTTGTTCTTGCGTCATCTCATAAATATTTAACAGTAACCACTTTGTAAAGAAGAATGTTATTAAGGCTGGTGTAGTCTGTGGCTCCAAATGTGGCCATACATCAGATGTTGCCAGTCTAGTATGCATAACCCTCTTAGAGCAGAGGGTGGCAAATCAGCTTCTTCGGGGGGGGGGGAAGAAAAAGAAAAAAAAAAGTAAAATCCTGAGTCGCAGAGCCCTGGGGAGATGCGTGTGAGATGTTTGAGGGATATCCTACCAATAGATCAAGACCTTCACAATCACCTACAGCAATACGGATATCTCAGAGAGATGGGGGAAGAAGGGAAGGGCGACAAGGCAAAAACTAGTAAAACAGAATGCGCTAGATAAAAAGCAATTCTTGGCAGCAATTTTTAGCATAAGCACATTGTTGGTTTTTTTCTTTCCTGCAATAGCAAATTAATCTTTTTATTGCTGCTGAAGATGCTCTAATAATATTTATTCCAACACTTTACGCTTTATTATGATACTTTTGACTTCTTTTGGGGTCTGGTTTGTTGTTTTTTTTTTTTTTTTCTCCTGGGCTATTTATTTCATTTGCTTCATCATAGCCCCAAGAGCCCTGAAGGGAGGGATGGAAATAAACCTGCTCCAGCTGAGAGCAAACCTACCCGTGCCCCTTTCATGCAGGTTAAGAGCCAGGCTGGGCTCCTGCTCGCCTTTTGGAACACCCCAGAGTCATGGAGCAACCCAAACGCCTGCTTTTCAGCAAGCTTTAGCAGCTCACTGAAACCAGTGAGAGGTTTTTCCGACGTTAGGGAATCAAGCCCAAGAGCCCAGAGCAGTATCCTGCCCCAAAATATGAATTTAAGAACCCATCTTTGGAGGGCACAAGCTTCTCCCTCCTAATCTCTTGTTCCCTGCTGGTTTCTGCCATGCACCTACATTGCCAAGGGGGTACAAGGAATAAAAACAAGTGACCCAGGCACTCCCCCCGTGGGCAAGCACAGCCAGGAGGACTCCACTTCCATTTGCATTTCAACTGGCATCCTGATGCTAAAATATCATTGCATCCACATACCGTGCTCCTAAGCTACGCAGTCGTTGCCAGGTGTTTATTTCTGTTCCAAAATGCTGATAATTTCTTTTATTAGGCTTCCACAAACTGGTCACTTACTCTCACTGCATAACCAGGAATGGTTATAGTGGCTGTTGCACATTGACCATCTGAGCAATGACATACGAAGTATATCTAAATAGAAAATAGGCCTATTAAGACACTTAGCAATATGGCAGTAGCAAAAGCAGCCCGTGAGTTCATAATTTGGTTTAAAAATATTGAAAATTATTTTAATTCCCTAATTATCATAACGAAAACCTGGGGAGAAGATGTTTGTGTGGAGGTGAAGGAGGGCTGGTGGGACAGCAGGGGAGGTGAAGACGAGCAGGGAAGGGGATTTACAAGCCACAATTCCCCCAAGCAAACATTCGTATGGCCAGACAGCCCCGGACTCAAAGGCCAGGGGGATGGATCCTGCACCTTTCTACCCTAAATATTGGCTCAGAAGGCACAGAAAGCTGTTAGGAAGCAAGTTTGGTCTTGGCACCCGCAGCGGGCAGCTGGTGGGTCCCCGCTCCACGCGGGAACCTCCAGAGCATCCAAGAAACCCCAGGAAGCCTCACCAAAAGATGAGGACGGGGCGGACCAGGGGGTCCACGCACCGCCCTCACCCCCTTTCCCTGTGTGCGCCCCAAAACGCTCGCTGCTCCCCGGCCGCACGAGCCCAAGCCAGGCTCAGGCAATACCGGAGCAGTCCTGCTTCGTCAGTACTGAGTTCATTTAATCTGTGCATGTGTTTAATTCCCCGCTCTGGCATTTCTCTCCTCTATCACTTTTCACAGACTGTCAGTCCCGAAATCCTTTACAGAGCAACCACATGCCATACCTACTTAGGAATTACGCCAGCTCGAGCAGTCATTAGGCACTTTCCATGTCCTACATGCAGCTGTGAACATTCATGCTACCGAGACTTAATCAGACAGCGTATCAGCTACAAACGGAGCAGGGAGGTAAGAAGGGATGTCACCAACTGCTCCCCTGCCTTGAAAGCTTTCAGGTTGCTACTGGTTTGTTGGTTGTTGGTTTTTTTTTTTTTTTTCCCTTAAGATTTAAAAAGTTCCATTTGCTTTTTTTCCCCCTGCTTGAGGAGTTTCAGCATCCAAGCAGAGATGCCTCATCGCCCGTTTACCCCACTAACATCCCTG
>JAVJGG010000082.1:2221973-2242090 GCA_035590195.1 Aviceda cuculoides
TGTTTCTCTTTGGGTATTTACAAGCCTTGCAGTAGTGTTAAAAATCTATTATTTTCACTCCAGCGCTGCGGCACCGCTCGCCTTCTGTCGAGAAGTGATTGGGCTCCTGTCCATCAGGGACACTGAGTGATTGTACTGAGAAAATTGCATTCGGCAATGGGGGATTTAAGAGGGTGCCTGTCATCAAACAGGGCTCCAATTAATTAACTCAGAGGAAGGGGCTGCTTGGGGTTTTGCTTGGTCTTTTCTGTGTTTTCCTTGGTGCGTTTAATTTATTGGCGGGAGGCTTGTTTTGTTTCCTTCTTGCTTTTCTGTTTGTCTTTAAGACTCTTTGCGGGATCATAAAGCGTAGGGAATGTATTTGCTCGGCAGGGGATTAATTGGCAAGCAAGCAGGAGAAATGGCTGGGCCAAGCCCTAAATCCCAACCCTCGCGCTGCACCTGCCAGCACCGGGAAATTGAAAAGCCTCCTGGCCGGCCAGCCCAGCGCGCTCGTGGGATTTTACGGCACAGGGGTGTCAAGGTCCACTGGAAGCAACACCTGCAAAAGGACCTCAGCGGTGGGACTTTCACCCCAACTCTGCAGGTATCGTGCAAAAAATGGGGAAAATTAGCAAATACCAATGGCACGGGCATGAGGGACCTACAAGAGCCGGGTTTGCAAAAAGTGGGAGTTTGGCAGCAAGGCTGAGGTCTGAAGAGACTGGGAAAGTCTTTTACTAGGATGGCAGCTTCTCTCTGAGTCAGCTCAGCGCTGGTTTGTGGCATACGATGTAGGGTGGCAATACCTTCCGCTCCTCCCCGCCATGATTTGGTCACCTGCTAGACTTGAAACTCCTCAAGACATGGATGATTCCTTATTTTTTTTTTCAACAACTAGCACAGGAGGGTTTGACCTCAGATGGAGTCCCACCATGCGGGCCATACCCTAAAAGGTAATATTTTATTTTTAGAGAGAATTAGAGAGTGGCGTTGCATATAGAGAGGCTGGTGCACAATCGATGGCAACCAAAGCACAGCAGAGACGTGAAAAGCACTGTAGGGATGTACATGATTGCGCTGAGAAGAGCAGGTCCCCATGGCGCAGCACTGGGACAGGATTTGGGGGAACACAGCCTCCAGGACGCAATTCCCACATTTCCAACGGAGGCATGTTTCCCAAGAGCCAGATGGAGACCGGGATGCTAGAGATGCAGGCGTGGCTAACAGTGACCCACCGCCCAACACAACCTCTGCTGGCCGGAGACCCACTGCCCTCCCCAAATGCAACCGCAACCACGTCTGCAACCACCCAGCCCTGCCATTTCCTTCAGACCTCGAGACATTTCACAGCGCCGCTGCCATTTCAAGGGGTGAGAAAGGTCCTAATCTTGCCCTCAGCCCTAATCTTTCAAAGGAATTAATCTTCAAAGCAATCTCGTCCCAGCTACACTGCAGACAAAATTTTGATTTATGAGTTGCGGCGACAGCTGAGCTCCTCTGACAGGGGAGATGGGAAAGCCTTGGGTGGATGGGGCCAGTGCTAGGAGAAACCTCAACAGAAACAGGGACCCAGACCACAGCTGGAGCAAACACCACATTTTTTTTCTTGGGAAATTCCAACCTGCATTATTTTCTTCATTAACAGGAAAAAGCAAGTTTCCCACCTCCCCAAAACAATTTAAAAAACAAAAAGTTGACCTCAGCAATATCACAACAGTTGCATCAAGGGCTTTGTTTTCCTCTTACAATGCTGTTTCCTACTACAAATTGCAACATAGCTTACGCGCAAAATGATCAACCGAACCAAGGGGATTTGGCTTCATTGAAATAAAACATTTTGATGAAATTTTAAATGAGAAAATGATGATGGCCCCACAAAATGATTTGATTTCGGTGAATCTGTTTTTCATTTTGAAAACTGATTCATTAGAAAATTTTTTCAACCAGCTCTAATCAAAGTGCTTTAGGCATTTTTGAAAATTTCAGTCTCGAGCTTCAAAACAATTTAATTTGTGTTGTAAAGCAGGAAAGTTTATGACACAGAGATACAGCGAATGGAAGCACTTTTTGACTTTGCAAACACTTCCACTCTAAGAAATTAAATTAACCGTAGTGTGGGAGAATAATTTCAAAAGTTTCTTTCCTGGAGTACAGAAAGTATATTCAAACTCATCTAAAGGCAGACTTTATAAATATAATATAAGGTTGTCATCTTCACACTTGCAGCTTGCTTTCCACTAACACCATCTCCATTTAAAAACTTCCTAGGGTCGTGAGCAAATGAAGTAAAAGAAAGAGCTCGTTTCTGTTTGGGAAAACTCAAGTGATGGGATCATTATAGAGAGCATCTCCAAAGGAAAAAGGCGACGGATGGAAAGAAAGGATCGAGAAAAATAGGGGCTGTATAGCAAAAATGGAAAGAGAATGAGAACATCACGGGAAACGTTCATTCCAACAAGAGCCCCATTCACCCGCGCTTGTCCTTCCCTTCAGGGTTAGCTCTTGTTTCATTACAGATTAACACAGCATCTCTTCTCTCGAGTCTTACTTGCTGGAGATCGCTACATCCATTTAAATGGATTTCAAAAGCTGGGATTGATCTATGCCAAGTTGTAATTTTGGACGCTAGCATGACGGGTAATGCACTCCAGCCTTTGCCGGAGACTGAAGGAGGTGTGTGAATTGCTTCCTTGATATGATAAATTCATTAGATAAAGGAACCCAAGATAACAGGCGCGGTACTCGGAAAGCATCTGGTGGCACGAAGCGCAGATGCGCAGGAAAGGGGCTTGCGGCCTGACTCGCCGGGTTTACGTTAGAGTACAGAGCTGAACAGAAGAGAGTTGTACGGGGCACTGGAAGGGACCTTTGGGTCAAGCTGCCCTCCTTTTTCCCCACCAAAGATAGCCACGTTCTATCATTCTAATGGCTACTTGAACCCGTGAACTCCGCAGCGCGGGAAGTATCTCAAAACACCGGCCAAGCAGACGATGGGAAAAATGAAATATCACTCCCCTAAGCCCAGGGGGACCGCAGATCTTGTCCGAAACGCTACTACACAAGGCAGCTAGTAGAGACGTACGTAAAAAATTGATGCCAGAAATCTGCTCTGCCGTCCAGGCTGGATGCAGAGGACTGGATGGTAGGTAGCGACGCAGCTACGGGCTGTATAATCCCCGCTAACACTCCAGCTCCTGCCACCGCCGTCTGCGAGCACTGGGGACCTGGTGGCTCATCGAACCTGCCCTCTCCAGCTTTCGTTTAAATTCAGCTCCCGTGCCACAGGGAAAAGAGCACGGCATGCTCCGAGTACCTGTTCTGGTGCTTCTGCTGGCAGAAAACTGGGCCGGGGAAAGAGGAGGACGCTTTGGCGGCCACGTAAGGGGGACTAACGAATGCTGCAGGTGGGAGGGGGGGCAAAGTGATGGAGACCGTCAGGGTATTAGAAAGCAGGAGACTGAAGAAGGGGAGGGACGTTCTTATGGAGGACAGTGGGAAGGAGCTAGGAGAGCCAGCGAGAGATTAGGGATGCTAAAAGCTGGAGGGTTCAGAGGGTCCGGCAGCGTCTCCGAGGGCATTGCAGTGAGCCCACGAAGAGGAGAAGCCACAGAGCACGGTCCTGCAGCAGACCGAAGCTCAGTGATCAGAGAGGAGCGGGTCAGGCTCAAGCTTTTCCAGACCCCCCCGCCCCCCGCCAGGAGCTCCTGCCTCCATCCGGCCCTTTGCCTTCCACAAAGCTACTTTATCTGAAACAAGCCTAGCAGTGACATTACTTAATCAATACAGCGAGACGCAGGGAGGCAGGATCCGGCACGACGACGTTACTGCGGCAGGAGAGGTGCTCGCAGCCGTGGTGCTTGGCAAAAGCCTTCTCGCACCAGCAAGCCAGCTGCCAAGTTGATTTTGATCTCATTAATCTGTTTCGGGGTCAGCCAGCAGTGCGGCACTGCCGTGGGTGAAGCAGCGTGAGACACCTTCCCCCGAACCCTGGGCAAAGGGGAAATATTTTAAATAGAGATGTTCTCCTACCCAGAGCACTCAAGGCACCGGAGTGCTGGAAACGTGGGTCCTATATCTGGGCGATTTATTAATTTCTCAGTCCTGCAGCTCACTAATATTTGGATTTCACTTAAGGTAATGAGGATAACGCATGTCACTACCCAGGGAAAAGTCTTTCCTGCGCTTCACTTGAGGCTGTATAAATTAAACATCGCCTTTAGTGCACGGCGCAAGGGGACGGTGCTGCCCAGCAGGTCACGTACCAGGGTGGGACCTGGACTCCCGGCTCTGCTGCTGCCTCAGTAGATAGCCTTGAGCAAATTAAATCCCCTATCGGGTCCTCTCTACTGGCTTGTAAATAAAAATAGGGATAACAGATTTGAGGTCCCCCAGCGGAAAGTGCTCCATAGTTGTTATTTCAGGGACCGGACAACATGCAGAGGGGCTCCAGCAAAGCCTGCATGAGATACCACAAAGGAAGAGACAAAAAAATCTGTCGCCTACAGGCATCGACGCATTAGCTACACTGCAGGAGCAGTGTTTCAGTTTAAGGCAGCACGCGTATAGCCAGCCCTTCGCAACTGGACCAAGCCAAGGGCGAAGCTGGGACCACCAGGCAGCCCTCACTCAGAGCGGCCGCTTTCGGCTGGCGTTGGCAAAAAAAGGAGCCGTCGCCGCCGATTTCGGCGGGTCCCCCTGCTCCCCCCGCCCCTCTGCCGCGCTCAGCGACTGCTGGACGCTGCAAACCGGCCTCTGCTGAGCAAGAGTTCGGCTTCAAAGCAATTCCAATCCGCGGCAGCGAGGGGGTCCTCGGCTCAGTCTAAACCAAGTTCGCTGCCGTTCGGTCTACGTCAATTAAGGACAAATTTAAGCTAATGAGAAGTAAGTGTGCAGGCAGGGCTTTACATCGATTTGGTTAAACCAATGTAAGAGAGCTAGTGCATGTGTGGACGTGTGTATGCATGTGCGCGGATAACTCTATTGCACCTTGGCAGTTTGCCCCCAAATCTTCCTTGGTTGATTCTGGAGGCTGTTCGAATGAAGCCACCAAATTTGCAATGTTTTGTTTTGTTTTAAAGTAACGACGCTCACCCCGGTACTTCTAAACCCTCTGTGAAATAGTCACTGTTTTCTTTTGTACAGAAAAGTTGGGAGATAAATTGCAGATGATTCAGTAAATAACTCAGCCTATGACCTTGATGCTTATTGATTTCTCAAGCTGTTTATCTTCCTTGTGTGCTCCCCAGCAAAAACAATTATCACTTAATTATAAAGCAGCTTGGCTTGAGGGAACCGCCAATTGGCTGGGAAGCTTTGCAAAGGGGTGAGTTCATCCGTGTGCACCACACAGCCCCGACCAAAGCGACTGCTTAAGATTCAGAGCCACAAACTTCATTATTTTCTTCCTAGCTTGTTTTTTTCCCCTCATTTTAAAATCACTTAAGGATGTTTAGCCAATCCGGGTGTTTGACTGCTCAAACGCTCGCAGCGGATGGGATCGAAACAGCAGGTGCCAACATTGGAAAAGGGGGGGAAAAAAGGGAGAACTATGATGATAAAAAGAAGCACAAGGAAAGGCTATTGGTCCTGGAAATAAAATACCTGGACTGTTCTCTCCTTCAGTGACCTTGGGTAAGGCATTTTCTCCATCTCCATTGCCTCCCCCTTTTTCTCAATGCAGAGCTGTGGTCAGCCCGCGTGCAAAATCCAGCACAAAGCATCGGTCTTGCTCTTGACTGAAGTTTCGCAATGCCACTGGGATGCGAATAATGACAGCGCTTGGCTCTTCTGCAGCCATGCATGCTTTTGCAAAGCACTTAGTGACATCCATTAGCACAGGAGAAAGGGAATTATCATCTCCACCCCAAGGCAGGAGGAGGGAAAGTACCTCCCCCTTGGCTAGAAATGAGGATTTGCAATTTTTATGCACTTTTGGGCTGTGCCAGCCTCCGGTGAGAGGATGGTCCCTTGCAGGGCCTCGTAGAGGTTTGCACAAGCCCTGCGTGGCTCCGGGGTCTAGAGCTGGCACACGACAAATTTCCCAAAGCCATTTGGTGACGTTTCTACCTGTAATGGCCACGTCACCGGGACCGACGGAGCTAATTCCCTCCCTTTCCAGCCGAGAGGGCAGCAGGATCTCTCCCTGCAGCTCGGAGGGCTTTGCAGATGCCTTCGCAGCACGTTATCGTTCTTGCAGGGCTTCGCACGTACGGCTGAGGACATTTTGGGGTATGGCTTCTGGGTGCAGACCCGGTGGGCGAGTTACCCAACGGCACTAGCTGCGTGCACGGTGACCTGTTGCTAGGATGGGCTCTGGAATTCTACCAGCCTCCGAGTACCCAGCAGCTCAAAATCCCACAGTACCGGAGCATCGCGGACACAGAATCTCCCGCGGGCTGCCATCGCAGGCAGCTTCGTGCTCCAGAGACTCCCTAAACGTGCCTCTGCCCTGCAAAAAACACACAACGCGGTTCGGAGCCGCTTCATTTCCCGGCACTTCGACGTTCTTTTGCTGCTGGCTTCCCAAAACCTGCCCTCATCCTCCGCAAAAACCTAAACGCCAGCAAACGCGATTAGGGGGCTCCCAGACACTGATGTAATCAGACGCTGCAGATTGAGGGATCCAACGCAACGAAGAGCAGCAGCAGCCGAAACCACTAAACGGACAAAACTTCATTATACGCTGTAAAGAAATAAGAGACGGGGAATTCATCCCAGCTCCGCGGAGCTGCGTGGGGACGCCGAGCCTCCGTCCCTGGCCTCGCAAGCAGGTACCAGGAGCAAAGCCACACGATGGCACTGCGTTTTCCAGAGCCCTCCGACTTCAGCGGGTTTTGCAGCAGCGCCTGGCCGTGCAAGACACAATGCAGCATTTTTCCTTTGCGATAGCGAGGGGGATGGCTGCTTTGCTTCTCGGAGTTGGCGTAAGGAGAGAGCTGCAAGGACAGCAGGGCACGACGCTCCTGAAACGTTAACGTTAAAGCAAAAAGACAACCATTCCCCGGCTGGGCCCATAGGAACAGCTGGAAGGAAAAATCTCCGGTTTTGCAGGGTACTCCGAGAGCTTTTCTGCCATTAAGGAGCTCCCAGTAAAACTCGGGACCTGGATCCGACTTGTCTACGGTTCCCAGGCGGTTGGTTTTAATTAATTCCTGCCTTACAACTAAAGTGGCAGAGTAGCAAGGGCTGCAAACAGATCGGATCGCGGCTTGTACAAAGGTGGTTGTCACCATTTATAATGAGTAGAGCTGCCCGTAATTACCCCCATTCCTTTCGTTCACCAGCCAGGCATCAGAAAAACAATTCCTACCCATTTTGTTGGGTTTTTTATCTTTCAAAGGAGTTCAAGGAGTGAAAATAAGCAACACCTTCCCTCCAACTCCTCTTTCCTCCCCATCATGCATACAGCATGTTTGCCTTATACCTATCACACCGTGCATACAGGTGCCCATCTTTTCAAAGGTAGGTACAAGTACTCTCTGAGTCTGCTCATCAGCTGTTAAGCAATGCGGCAGGAGGATATTCCACTTCCTTGTGTTTCCACAGACAGGGAAGCTGATCCAGCCTTGGAAATAACAAGGTTTTATGGCCTTGTGTTTCACAGAGAGCGGCCACGAGCAATCCAGTATATACGGTACCCTTGCAGGAGGGGATTGTCACATTAAAAAACTCTAAACGCTTAAAAGGGTTTTCGTTTAGACTCTCCTGCCGTGAAGTGTCTTCAAGGGCCCCAGATTTATTATTTCATCAGAAGATCAGAGAGGAGAAGTTTGTAGGAGATCAAACAAATATGAATACATTAGAAGAGACAGTAGGAGAGGCTGGAGAAATTGTCGGATTAAATAAAGCGGCGTCAGAATCCCCACCAAGCAGGCGGGTTGTTCTCCCTTGCAGCTCCCACCCTGTGGACCCCTAAACCCTGCCCAGACACCACTGGCCAGGGAGAGACCAACAGGGTCCTGGGGTGCAGAATAAAGCCCCTGGCATCACCAGGACCCACCTCCCATCTCCTGGATCCACTTGCTCCTTCCAAGCCTTTCCCACCACATCGGGACTGGCAGTTCTAGGATTCAGGGGCAGTCGGTGGTTTTTTGCAAAAGATCTGGCACGACACTGCCAACACCGAGTCCTGGAGCGTGCATTAGCCAGGATCTGTGGATGCGGCGAGAAAGCCACCAGAAGACAGGAAAGTGTCGTCTTCTTCTCGCCTTGGTAGGGGAAAACAGTCAGAGACAAGGCTGGGGAGCCTCCACGTTTCATTACGGATCCACCACAGGTAACAAAGATGGCTAAAAACAAGCAACGCTGCAACATTTTGGGACAATTCTGGCACCCTGTTATGCTACCGATTAATGAAGGTAGATTTTACGACAGCAGAGGCGAGTATAGTTCCTACCGAATTTCATTGTAGATCAAAGATTTGGAAAATACCCCGAGGGAGATGATGCAAGGAGGAAAGGTGGATCTTCTGAAAAACGCCTTGATGTGGGCCTGAATTTGCTCCCTGGCTCTACTGCAGACTCCACGGGTTACTTCTTTCTCCGTGCCTCGGTTTCCCCGTTACGAGAGCAAGCCTCACAACCTTATTTTCCCCCACTTCATGGGATGGAGACGGAGCTCTTCAAAGCCATCTGTGCCAAACCCCAGCATAGTCCTCTTAAAGATCAGCTAGTGCTTTTGGCCCATTAGGAACTGGGGCTTGCTGCAAAAAAACAGCAACTATCCTTACGCTGTGCCGGAGACTCGACTCAGTGCTGTCGGGCGCCGATATTTCATGCCATGTTTTGTGCCATCAACATTTGTGAGTTGAGACACGTCAGCCTTTCTGTCTCCTTGCTTCCCTCCCCAGCCCGTGGCAGCTGAGCAGGCTTTAGAGCCTTCTGTTCCCATCCCACCCGCCGGCACCTCCCGGCTCCTCCGCAGCTCTCAGCTCGCACGGCTTCATCTCGGGAGATCAGTGGGCGGACATGGATATACACCAAATATATATAGAAACGTGCACAGGAGGGCCTTGCTTCTGCTCGCACGTCTCGTGGGAGCAGGTCGGGAAACGGTTGCCAGCACATCTCCTCCCTTAAATCCTCATTCACAAGGAGGAACGTCACACCTCCGGGGTCAAGCCACGCGGAGTTTTAATTCATTAAGCTAACTTCAGCGCTGGCTGAGTCCGCAGTCTGAGAGAAAAGTGCTATTTTATTGGGGTAGAAATGGGAAAGCTTTGCTTGCTGCTACCTAGGCAGTTGTCACTAGCGTTTGGGTTCCCACCAGCACCTCCTCTGCTAGCCTGGGCTCGGGCACTTTGTCCGACGTGAGACAGCCTGCAACATCCCTGGGCAGGTTTGGGCGGCACAGGAGGTGGCAGGAGCATTTTCTTGGATGCTCTGCAGCGTAACGGGGAGAGAGCCTCTGTGCAGCAGGCAGGGAGGTGCCATGTCACCGAAATACCAGTATCTCCAGGTGACCTCGGCCCCCCAGACTCACCGCTGCCACAGAGAAAAAGGCAGGGAAGGAAAAGGAAAAATAATGTTTTCGCTCCTGGCAGCTTGGCAGAGGCAGCACCTGCTTCTGTCCGCTCCAGACTCAGCAAAACTCAGCTTTCATCACCTGATAGTGTACATGGCGAGCCCACGCAGACACACAAAAATCGATGCACATTGATCCCTAAGCCAGGAATTCATAAACTACTTTAAAGGTCAAGGATTGATTTTTCACTTTCTGTAAAAAGAAGAGACTTCTGCCATCGTCCTCCCGCCCCCAATCAACCGACTCGTCCCGCGTTTCCCTCGCCTGCAGCACAACGCTGGCGTCCTGGCAGATATTTGCAAAACACGTACGCCTTCCTCCGTGAACTATGTGCATGGTCATCGTGTAAAAACGTAAGTAGCACGTATATAAATACACCACGCGCTTGATACAGGCAGTAGTAGTGATGCATGTATCCCTTAAACCCCTCGCTTGCTGGAGGTCCTGTTTTTAGGGGTTTTGGAGAGGGCCGAACCCTCGCAGGCAGCCCACGAGGCTCGCAGGGAGCTGTGTCCCTTCCCACACCACGATGCCCCTGGCCTCGCCAAGTAGGGTCAGATTTATTAATCTGAGGACCCCCATAACTGTATACGGTACCTCCGTATACCCACAGGGACCTAAAATCCCGTTATCCTACAGCAGCTCCTCGCTTTGGAGGACAGCAACAACCCCCCCTCCTTTCCAAACGTTGCGTGCATTGAGCCTCACGGCACGAGGGTCTGACGGACACCCCCAGTGTGTCAGCGAGGGGTGCAAGCAGCCCACCCCAAACCAACACGGGCACTCGCCTCCCCAGCCCCCCAGCTCGCCCTCGGCTCCCCTCCAAAAGCGGCAGCCGGCAGCGACAGCTAATTGCTGCAAAATAGCTAGTCTCCATTTCAGGGTGCTGCTCGCTTTTGCTTTAGTAGCTTGGCAAATCAATCCTCCAAGGAATTATAATAACCCTGCCCTGGCCCCGTTCCCTGGATTTCTGGCCCCTTTCCCTGGCACGCCTCCTCGCCGGGCTGGAAGTCCCTCCGGCTCTGCCCAAAGCCCCTTCTCCCTCCTCGCCCGGGCTTCCAGCCAGTTTTCACACCGTCACGTCTCTAGGTCAGCACCTTGCACAGAAAACCCCTCGCTCCGTTAGGTCCCCAGTAGCTAATTACAGAAGTAGGGACGTTGTACAAGCCTGTTCCATCGTCCCCGTCCCTGCAAAAGCCGGGTCCACCTCTGCAACACCTATCTATATTCACTGCTGGCCACTACCTGCAAATCCCACCCCGTCCAGATACAGGATGCAAAGCTTCAAAATGCAAAAAGCTTTCCCCAGCTGCGCCGCGTCTTATTGCTGTTTGGAGGCGCAGGAAAACAAATTTAAACGGTGCTAGGTTTAATTGATTTCCCCGCTTTTCCCCGATGGAAGTTCAGAAGTGCCGAAGCGCGATGGGTGCAGCCAGCAGCACGCAGAGGAGCAGCCGTGCGGGGACTGACCCATGCCTTGGCAAGGATTTACGTTTACTTTCGCAAGCGTTAAGGCAGTCCTAGAAGCCATCGCTGCGGTTGGAAGGGCACCTGTTGCAGGAGGAATTTTCCCTCCTTTACAAAGCTCGGGGAGGCACCGGCTGTTTCGGATGCTTGGCTGCAAAATGCACATTTCCCTGCTAGAAAAAAAGCATAATTTAAATGACCCTTTGCGGCAAATAAAGGGTTCAGCGTGCTCTGGGGTTCCCCGAAACCTTCCCACTGAAATATTCCCTCCCCAAAGGGGAGCTTAGAGGATCTGGCAGCAAAACCTCAAGAAAACTCACGCGTTAGTCCTTTTTATGGCAAAGAACGTCCGCGTCCTACTAAAAAGCACAAGTGCCGCTTTCTGGCCAGCACCGACGAGCTCTGGCAGCCCTTGGCTGGTGCTTGCTGTCCCGCTTGGCTGCATGCAGCCTCTCTCCTTACACGTTGTCCCTCCAAAAGCTCTCGGTGCCACGGCATCACATCTGTGCCCGGGCTCCCCGCGCTGCGGGGAGAAAGCAGATTATTATGTTATAGGGACTGGAAGCGACTGTCAGCTCTCCCCACCCACAGCGCCCGCTTTGTAAGGGATTTTTTAATGCAGAAGGATGCTCGAAAATAGAGGGGAGCGTAAACACCCCTAATGAGCGTAATTAGAATTCTGCACCCGCTGCTGATGGAAAATAACGAAAGCTCCTCTAAGGTTAAGGGGCCAGGATTCGATATGCTGGTTTGTGGCTGTTGCGGACACGGCCCCAGAACCGAAACACCGATGCATTCGGAGGGGAAAGATGGCAGGAGATCATCTTGGGGCCAGTAGCACAGAAAAAAAAAAAAAAAACCAACCAGATTCAGACCGACCACAAGCCTCACGCCAGCTGCTCGATGACGTTCCCAATGCCACTGGCAAGGGGGAAGGGAATAACACCGAGTCATTAAAGCCAACTTACAAGAGAAGATTATGTTAAAAAAGCCTCCCCGAGCTCCACGATGCTGCCGGAGCAGCATGGTTCGATGGGGAGTTGCTGCAGAGAAGGACAGCCACTGGACTGCCTGTTCCAGTAAAAACCAGCTCAGTTCGCAGCACTGGCACATCTTTCCACACAACCTTGGGCAAGGCATTTAATCTTTCTCAGCCTCATTTTCTTGGTGCTTGCCTCGGAGGACTTTGGGCTAAGACTTTGTCTTACAAGGGGTTTGGCTGCACTTGAATGCTTGCTTTAAATTCAGTAATTGCCAATTAAATCAACATGCTTAGCATACTTTCATGGACTGTGCTTTTTTCCAGCTAAACATGTTCACCTTAATTAAAGGAGTCTGCAAGTCATTGCAAAGCCATCATGTCCTGCCAGTTCAGTCTTATCATTTAAGCATTTGTATGCCCACAAAACCAATTTTGTATGACTGGCACTAAGGGATGGGACCTTCTGTTCATTAGGAGCTTCAAAGTGCCACTAGGCAAGAAAATTAAATCCTGTTCAGATGGGAGGAGAAGGAAAAAAACCAAACATTTGCAGCAAAATCAAGGGGAGTAGACTGTCTCAAAGTGCATTTCTAGAAAACATAACATATGGGACCTACTCTGAGGCAAAAGGGCAAGGTCTGGGCAAAGTTGGCCGCAGAGGTTGGATTTGCAGATTTATCGCTATCTTCTCTGCTTTTCACCAAGAGGATGCTGCGATTGCTGCGTTTACAGTCTACGAGGCACTTGGCACGTTTGGGTCGTGACGCTCGGCCCCTGCTCCCCAAAGGCAAGATGCTGCAAATACGGGTGAGGGGGGGAACCACAGGAGGGGACGTACGAGAGAGACTGATTTCAGGTCATCGGCTCTTTTGTCACATTGAAGGACTCAAGTCAGGCAGCAGAAGAGGATAAAGGGGATGAAGTAAGCAAGAGCTTTACCTGCTCTTCCAAGAAAACCAGCCCACCAGCTGGTCAGAGCCAAGGCAGAGAACACCTTGCGCAAGCCTCACGCCTGCGGCCCACGCTGCACGAAGGTTGGTGCCGTGGGAGCGTGGGTCCAGAAACGTGCCCCTCGTTAGAAACGGCGCGGTCACCTTTTATCTGTCTCTGCTTGGAAGCCGCTGCAAGAAGCGGCCAGTGGTGAGCTGGGCTGGACTGGGAGAAGGTCAGACCCCAACCAGCCTGGCGGGCGACACCAATGCACTGACAGAGGTGGTTTGGCTACGTGGGAGGGATGGGTGCGTTCGTACTTGGAGGGCTTTTAGGGGAGGAAAGAAGGAGATGCAAGAGGAGGAGAAATAAAACATCCTCCAAACGAGCCAGCTGAGGACCTGAGGACATAGCGGCAACGCGCTGCACAAAAGAAACCCCCAGCACGCACACCTCCATCCCAGCCCTCTCCAGCCCATCCTGCCAGTGACTTGCACAAGTGCTAAGTGGCACTTGATTAACAGCAACGGTGGCAAGATACAGGCATGGGGGTCTTCCCCACGGCATCCCATGGGAACAGCCCAAAGCTGCCCCAAAATCTTGCTGGAATCACCCAGGCCCCTTCACGGTAGGGCTGCCAGAGTCTTTTAAGGTAAAGCCACCAAAACTTTGCAGGAAAGCAAAGAGGGGGTTTTTGGTTTTCTGGTTGGTTCTTTTTTTTTTTTTTTTTAAAGAGGATTTGTTTCAGAAAAGCGTCAAAAATGTTTAATTGATGAAAAGCTGGATTTTCAAGGAAAGACATGTTTCAGAAGTGACACTGATAGCCATGTGAGTAGAAAGTCTGGGGTTGAGTGTGAGGAGTGGGTGGGAGTGCAGGGGAAGACTACATTAGAGTTGCAAATGCAAAATGAAACAAAGCCCTCCATCATTTTGAAATCTTTACTAAAAGGGAGTTTTACTTTTTGACCTGATCAGCAGTTCACACGGCACCAGTTAATCCCTGAGCCAAAATGCAAGGACCAGTCGAGAGCAGCTATAACCACCTAGTCCCTTAAACACCCATTTTATGGTCACAGGGGACATGAGGAAAACCTGACATTTCCCTAACACCACGGCAGGGCTCAGAACTGGAAAAGTAATCTGTCCCGATACTGGCAGAGACCTGGCTTTCAGGTGCCCCATGCTCTGAGCACCGACAAAGCTCACGCCGCTCATTGCCATGCGGCTTGAAGATGGATTTCTTCCTCCTGTGCCAGATGATGCAACACGTTATATACATTACTAGTATTTCACCATCTATTTTGAACAGGAGGTACTCATTTAAAGAAATCCAGAGGGACGTGGGATGGTGTCTGAGTGATGTATTACTGCTGTACGATTGGCAAGAGCTAGCAGCCAGACGTGGTAGGATACCGAATCCTGCAAACTGGTACCAGGAGAGCTCGACTCCAGCGCTTTGATGTTGTAAAACTGAAGTTAAAATGAGCAAGGGAACACAACAAGAAAACTAAAGGATAGAAATATTCCCTAGTATTTTCAGAGAAAAACTTCTTCTTACCAGTAGCTTATAAATCATGCAGCGAAACTACAAAGCTAGAGATTTCTGTGTTTGACTAATGTTGCTGTGCTTTCCTTGGAGAGGAACAGTTTGACCTCAGGATGTCAGCATTAAATAAGACAAAACCATCGACGATGCTCTCCTTTTTTAACCATAACCCTTGTTGCAGCGTTTCACCCGTTTCCAGCCAAGTGCCTCATCTCTGCAGCCGCCTCTCTCGGGGGAGCCCGTTTGCTGTAGGACACCCATAAACTTTCAGGCAGCCCCCCCACCACGCTAAGGTGCAGCCCCCAGGGCTTATCATCCCATAGATAAATTCACGGAGCGGTGTTTGAAGCCAAAGCGTGGCCCCAGGATGGAGAGCGATGCCTGGGACCTGGGGTCACAGCCTTTGGCATGTAGTTTTGATGCCTTGGCACGGGAAGGGCCACCGGCACGAGGTGCTGGGGCCGTGGGATGTTTTAGGGGATGGCGAGACACGCCGGCGGCCCCTCACAGAGCGGCAGCGTCCCAGCACCAAGAGCACGTGCCCAGAAGTGGGATTTTGCAGGCAGGTGCCCTGGGCAGCAGCACATCCGAGCAGCCCTTCTCCGAGGAAACATCAGGTCTGCTTAGTAAGACATAGTGAAAGACTTACAGAGCTGTCTATAAATAATCAGGCTGTGGGCAATAAACACGTCCAGACAAGCCTGCCAAGACACCGCAGTCCCCACAGTCTGCGTTTTCCAGGTCCTTTCTTAGGAGGGAGCTGGCTGTTCCCTTCAGCTTTATGTGGCAAAACAGCCGTCCGAAGCTGGCTCCTGGGGAAGCCAAGCGTTCAACACCATCCGCTGTGGTGACCTTGAGAGAGTCAAGGCTGCTGCTTGCCCAGAAAACAGTTGGAAAACAGCTGGAGCAAGGATGGACCTCAGTATTTGGGGCTGAAGGAAAGGGTTAAGCTATTCCTTAAAAGCCAGTGGCTCTTCACGTTGAAGGAAAGCATTCACGATGATGCCTAGTGACCACGTCATCCAGGTCTAAATCGAAAATTGGTCTAAAGGGTTCTCTGATAACATGTGCAAAATAAGATAGTTCCTATTTCAGTGCTTTTTCCTCAGTTTTCCTGTAAAGGGAAGACATACAGAATGTTTGGCCTCCTGATAAAACTCAAAACAACAAGCCACTGACATAACGGGTCAATTAAAAAACAGGTATGTGTGTTTCTAGGGCTGAAAACATGACCAGAACAGTCGAACCAGCTGAAACAGACTGCTTTCAGATGGCTTATTTCCTTCACCATCCCTAACAACAAAAATTCTGTATAGCTGGCTCTACAGAAAACACGCACCATTTGGAAACAATTTGCTGCTTTTTTTTTTTTTAATTTCTTTTTTCCTGGCTGAAAACATGTGCTGAGTAAACCGCTTGGGTCAGCACAAAACCGCGTTTGGGGGTGAATAAACTAGTCGCTGCAAGCAATTTGCCCAGCGCCGTTGCAGGCCAAATTGGAGAGTTAAACTCCCAGACACTGCAAACTGGCCTGAAATTACCGCGTGGACTCAGAGGCCATTCGCTCCGAGTGAGAAGCTAAACGTTATTTACCCAGAATAATACAAGTGCATGGCCTTGCAGCCCCAGCAACTTGGCCGGTGCTCCAGCATGGGCTCTGCAAGGTGAGGTTTGGAAGAAAGTCAAAGCCCTGCCTGATTTTGGTGAGCGTTTCGAGCTTAGAGATGGACCCTGCGGTCAGGCGCGCGTGGCGAGGAACAGCTCGGACGGTGTGTAATGAAGGCATTACCCTTCAAACCACTGCGGCGAACCTGCAATTGCCTCGCTCGTTAGAGGTGACGAGAGAGCGCGTCGCGTCTCCGAGCCCCGCTCCTCGCTCAGCCCCTCCGTGCCACGTGCACGCACGGCAGGACTCGGTCGGTGCCGCTTTAGCCCCTTTCCTCCTAAAAAAAAAAAGCCACCGAGAAACTTCTTTGAGGCCGCTGTTTGCCCATCTTCAAAGCAAATGGAAATGTCCAAAGCACGTAAGCCCTCACAGGGCAGCAGAGGAGAGGCAAGGACTCCTAGGAGCTCCTTCAAGGAGAAAGGATGGGTTTCTCCCCTGCCTCCGAGGGACGGACCCAACTCCAGGAGGACAGCAAGAACTACGCTCCTCTCCAGGTGATGCCGCAGCCCTCGCGTTTATTTCGGATACAAGCGACCCCAACCCTCCCAAAGAGCCCTCGAGAGCACGTGCGGAATCAGACGGGGCTGGGAAGAAAATGCCATTTTTTTTAAAGCAAAAGGGAGCGAACACGGGAACAGCTCCGACCGCTTGCTGCAGGTTATTCAGCTTAGGTCTTCGTCCCCTGCCTCCATCTGTGCAAATTATGGGGGTGGGGGTGGAATTACAGAAAACAGTTTGATCAAGACCAAGCTGCCAGTGGAATAATTTAACGTTTAGCAAACTGCAGCCAAAAGCGATTGGCAATTTTCAAACAGCCTCTTCAGTATCTTAAAAGGACCAATCCTCAGACAGGGCTGGGAACTTCCCTTCTGAAAACCAGGTCCCTTTACAGGTACCTTCAATAAGATGAAGAGGAAAAAGTCACCGAAGCACTTTTAAACTTCTCAGCCTTTCAATAACTGCCCTTCATTATTTCCGAGCTCAGCCCGGTCATCTGAGGCATACGGGATCAATTCCGCTTCCTGATTTTTAGATGGCCAGCGAGAAACATTTCCAGGGAAGACATGTACGCGGCAGTCTCACAACGGCTGGCCCTTTGGAGACGAGCCAAACGGCGGGGCAAGGAGGAGGAAAAGAGGAGCCCAACACAAAGCCTGCCATTGGGTTTTGCGTCTTACAATCTAGCGGAGCAGCTAGATGCTTTAATCGAAATCAAGCCGGCCAGATTGGAAAGGAGGGAGCGAAACCCCGACAAAATAAATTCTCTGCGAGACACAGCTTGCCAGTATATCTGCTTCGTGACACCTCCTGTAAACTCCAGAAATGCAAATTGCATTGAGCGCAGTCCCACCTCTGCGAAGAGCACCGAAAGGCGAGCGAGCAGGATGGCACCGAGCAGCCACGCAGAATTCAAATGAGGCTTTGCAGGCACCATCGCTGCAGCATTTGCCTGGATGGATGGAGAGGCCGGGTTCTCTGCAGGGTGGTAAAGGTTTGTAGGGATGCTGTGGCTAGTGCCCGGTGGAGGCATCCGAAATCCTGCAGCGCGGGAGGGACGGCAGGGTGGGGACCATCTGCAAGGGAGTGCATAACACCTCCTTAGACTGGGAGAGGAAAAAAAAAAAAAAAAACCAACCCACTGATTTTGAGAACGGCATTTCAGGAACAGTCACTACAGCACAGCGAGCCCCACGTGGCCCTTCCCATCTCCCAGCATCAGCTCCCCTTTGGAGCAAGGACCGGGGCAACGCTCACCCAGAGAGGGATCACTGGGTCTTTGCTGTTTGCACCCACCGCGCTCCCAAAGAGCCCGGGATGCAGGGACACGCTCCTCCAGCCTCCGAAGGGCACGACTCAAGCTAATCACACCAGAAGTCACCACCCTCATACCCTTTCCCCTCTAATCCCAGCTAACAACATCCAGACCCAGCAGCTCTCCTTAGTCCCCCCCATCCTTTGCCACACAATGGGAGCACCAGGCAACAGCCACCCCCTGCCCCCAACAAAAATCCCAAGGGCTCCTGCCTGGCACAGCAAACCCCAGCATCACCTCGCTAAAACCCTCGCCCGCCTCCCCTTTGCTGCCCGCGGCCGCATTTCCACACCATCGCGTGCCCATCAAGCCATGGCGGAGCGCAGAAGCCCGAGAAAGCGTTAAATATTGCGGCAGCATAGACCTAGGTGGGAACCCAACCATAGACCCTCCATCGCTCCCGCGCCGGCCCCAAGGAGACTGAAAACTGACTGAATGACTCCGGCAATTAACTTACTTAGTCTCTAACCCAGTTCCTTTTAAGGTAAATTTGCTCGCGTTAATGGAAAAGGGTATTTTGGTTTTCCATCACCTGCCAAGTCATTTAAAAAATTGTTTTCCCCCTTCTCCCCTCTGCATTCACGACTTAATTGCAACAGCTCTTTGACAGCAGATAGGTTCCAGTGGGCTGCCACTCCAGATGTCAGGAACATGTTAGCAGGAAGGGGCCCTGTAGGATATTTATGGCTTTAATTCCTCGGTAGAGGGTTTTGTTCTGTCATGCGGTGACACACGAATTGCTACTCATTTGATCCTGTATTTCCACATCAGTGACACTTCATGAAGGGCTCCTGGCTTCTCTTTACTGTCTCCAAAGTTATCGGTCCCTCCTCTGCCAGCGCTACCCTGGATAAGCCGGGCAGGGAGGGTGGCTGGAAATGCCAAAAGGGCTGTTCAGCAGCAGGGCTCCCTCCTGCAGAGCACTGGCAGAGGATGAGGAAGCCGAGGACTTGCAAAAAAAGACCACAGAAGTGCCTGGAAAGAAGCAGCACGGGTCATTTAGCTCTTCTTCTCCACCCCTCTATCTATCTACAAAGCAGAGATATTTGCAGCGACCCCCTCGTTCAAAACGCTGCAAGGCTTTCCCGGAGCAGACCCCTTGTCTCACCCTACAACTGCACCCAGAAAACTCAAATCTGGGTTCCACAACCCTGAATAAGCAAAAGACACCAGGCTCTGTCCCACGGAGCTACGGCCGCAGCTCCGGTATCACACTGCAACGCGCGGTCCCGAAAAGACCGCCAACAGAGGCGGGATCCATCCCCGGCTCCAAACTCTCTAAATACTGGCAGCTTGTTCCCAGATCGGGGATCAGCAAGCACGGTAAGGACTTACTCTTCACGCGGCACCATTCCCCATCATCACAACACTCACACACAAGCGTGTGATGAACCACGCCGTAAAACACGGGAAGGGATGCTGCACTGGAAACGGGCTAAAGGAGCAGATTTGCCAGAAAAAAAAAAAAAAACAAAAGAAAAAGAAAAAACACCCCCAAAAATCACGCTGTAGTACACAGTGAGCAGAAGTGGCCAGGTTTTCTGACCGAGGGAAGGTGGGCAGCTGCTGTGGGTACAGGAACCATGTGTTTGGGGATGGCATTTGGTTCAGCTCTGCTAGAAACCGGCCCCGCGCTCGCAGAGATCCCGAGGGCTCGGAAAACCGCTGGCTGCCGCACCAGGACTCTTGCCTCAGAGCCGACACGTCAACCCAGCTCGTGCTCCTCAATCAAAAGCCACCCTTGAAATTAAGGGGCAGCGGGGGAGACGACAGATGGTGTGCGACTTTGGCAGGGCCACGAGGCGCGTCGGTGGCACAGGCAGGACTAGATCCCATCTCTCCGTCCCCCTGCTCGCCCCTGGGCGGGAAGGCAGGAGTAAGGTGGGAGATGAAGTCTCCTGCCAACCCACCAGCACAGTGAATTCCTGCCATTTCCCAGCTCCAAATTGCCCAAGAATTGCAATACCAAAAAAAAAAAAAAAAAAAATCCCGTGAATTTCTATTTGCTATAGTTTATACACACACAACAAGAACAAGCACATACAAATACTTTCATTATTTTGTCAATACAATTAGCTCAGGAAGCACCAATCTAAGCTTCCACTTCCCTCGCCCCGCCGCCTCCCGGTCCGGGAGGACATTGGCTTTGCTAAATGCAGCTGTTTGATTTTTTTTTTTTCCCCCTTCTCCAAAACGCCCAGTTGCACGC
>JAVJGG010000082.1:2253498-2271914 GCA_035590195.1 Aviceda cuculoides
ATACTGAACTCAAAACACAGCACCCTACCAGCTACTGGGAAGACAATTAACTCTATCCCAGCTGAAACCAGGACACACACCCTCACCCACATCCCCCATCCCTAGGCATCCTCCATTCCCTAATCCTGGCTCTCGCGCCCAACCCCGCTAAGAAGAGCGCCGCCGCCGAAGTTTCGGCAAACTTTCCCGGAGTTCAGCCGGAGCCAGCCGCCCTCCGTGCCACCGGCGTGATCCACCTGCGGTTGCCGGCTCAGTGGGCGTGAAGGGGCCGTGCAGAATACAAATGGACTCTTTCACTTAGCAGAAGGCAGGTAATTTCTTTTGTCCCCGCTGATGCATTATTGATTGTGATGAATGTCAGAGCAAGAGCCTGTTCCAAAAGCCATTAAACAATAATTTCATCTCCGGAGGGTAATTGATTGTCAGAGGGAGCAGCTTTGCTAGTTGCAAGGTGGCAGTGACGGGGAATGTTTGCATTTGGGTGGGGACAGAGGGAGTCTTGGGCAAACTTCATGATTTATTAATCAGACATGGAAAAAAGAGCTGGGAGAGTGAATGCACTAAAAATAAGAGGCCAACCTCTTCCGAGCCACTGGGCAAAGCCAGGAAGAGCTGAGAGCCAGCCTGATCCCAGCCCGGGCAGCCAGCGAGGCTCCATCAGGCTTTGTAGGATGTCCCTAATGACACTATTTTGGGGCTGCTTGGCCCCAGCGACACCCCTCGATGCTGACCCACCACCGCCCTCGTTATTCCAGTCTGCGGCCCGCACGCTAAATTGCTTTTGCGATGCACCTCATCTCCTGCCCTGCTTCTCCGCTAATGCACTGCCAGCACAGCCTGTGCAGCAGGAGACCCCACACCTTAAAGACCCCAGCTCTCCACCTCCAGAAGCTCCAGTGACCCCAGTTTATCTCATCAGCACATACGTTCCACTGATCTCGGGGAAAATTTAAGACTACATCACACCCCCATGACGAGAGGAATGGAAGAAGTGGGAGCAGCAGGGTCTGGATTTGGGAGCTGGGATTAGATTTGCACTTTGGGCCATCCAGCTGGAGAAGCAGCTTCAGCCACCACACAGCAAAGGGGAGAGGGTGGGAAGGACCTCCTCATCCCAGACCGGGGGGGAACAAGAGCCCAACAGCCTCAAAATTAATTGTCACCGGTTGAGCACAAGGGTTCAACAACCATTTTAGCAACACTGAAGGGAGAGACAGCCCTACGAAGGGACGCGGCGCTGCTGGGGGCAGCTCTTCTGTCCCCAACCACGCACGGCCTTCCAGGAGGACGTGACGCAACACGGCGCGACGATGCGCACCCCTCCGTGTGTCTGTCCATCCGTCTGTCCGCTGGTGCCGGAGGAGGGCAGCGAGGGGCCGTGATGGGAGCAGCATCCTCGCCGCGTCTCTCACGGCTGGCGGGGGAGAGAAAAATCCCGCTGTCAGGGGGAAAGAGGGAGTTTATCTGTCTCCTCCATAGCGCATGAGAGGTGGATTTATCACGGATTTCCCTTTTTCCTGTGCTTTATTTGGCAGTTCATTATCTTGTCAGCTGGAACCGTCCAGCTCCTCTGGCACACTCCATCACTCACAAACCTTTGGGGGAGCCACACATGAGACCCAGGTAAATGCCCACCCGGACCACCCAAAGGCCACATCTGATTTGGGAGAGTTCCCCATGGCTGGGGAACAGGTTGGAATGCAATTTTGGGGCATTTGCTGCTCCCCGGCTGTGCTGTTCCATCTCTGCACCCCAGCAGCCTTTCTGCACCAAGTTGGGAAAGGGCATCCCTAAACCCTTTCGAGTAGAAACTGCACTTTTGATTCTTTGTCTGCTTTTTTTACCTAGAAATATTTAGTTCAATACAAATGAGAAAGGAAGTCCTATCCTTTGGGTGCAAAAATAGAGTATTGCTGAAGCAACTCACCCTTAAACACTCTCCCCATGATGGGCTAGTTAAAAAAAAAAAAAAAACAACAAAAAACCCACCAAAACCACAAACAAGTTTAAAATTATAGTCCTTCCAACTGTTTCAGACAGTGCCTTTTGCCTTCATATCAACCACAAGGCCCGGAAATAATTCTAACCAAAAAAAACGAGAGCCGCTCCCCACCACAAAACTCTCAGAGGAGCAAGAAATATCAGTGAAATACGTGTTCTAGGGGGGAAAGAGTAATTTTTAAAGCTGTAGTTCTGCTTTACGCCGAAGTCATCATCTTCAAAGGGTATGAGATCAGTATGATGCTTCTTGATGCTTCAAACTATTGATGACATTCCTGACATCAAATGCAAAAGCAGAGCGGTTGTGCCAGCTTTCAAGTCAACAAATGATAGAAGATGGACCGTGACCCAAAACGCAAGCCTAGATGTTTCAAGGCTATCACAAGCTAAAAGCCTGGCCAAACCAAGCCACACAGACCATACAAAGTACCCTGGCAAGGAGGTGCAGCAATCCACCTCCTCTTCCGTGAGCTGAGCTGGTGCAATACCCCATTTGCTACGTATATTTGCCAGGATATCTTCATAACCGGGCGTAGACCGCGTATGGCTGTGATCGGTATTTACAAGCGGGTGACTGCCCCGACGATTTGCATGTTTATACCCCTTTTGCTGCCACAGGCATCTTGCAACTACATGCTAATAAAAGAGGTACCGGCTGCGTCGCCAGTCACTACTCCTGCAGAGGACACAGACGGTTCCTTGACTTTCAGCACCAGACCTTGAAAAAGTTTAGTACAGATCTTCTGTGTTTATTTGTTTTCATTTATTTTCTCCATTACTTTTTCCACGATCAATACCATTATTTGAATAAAAATGCACTATGTACAAGAGCAAACGCCATACAGAGAATACCAATTGAACACGCTGCCTTGAAGTGAAGCCATCGAGGGAGAACGTAATTCTCCCGGGGAGCAAGAGGCCATCAGACCTTGATACCGGCACACCACTGAGCCACACTCCTTACAGAGCATTGGAGGGAACAAAGAAGAAAGAAAAGCAAAGAACCGAATCCCGATTTCAAAAGCCTCCCCCCTTCGAAAGCATTGCACGAACAGCAACTGACTCGTCTTCCCAACACCTCTTTGTGGTAGGCACTATTATTTTCTGTACCGCAGGAGCAGCTCGGTTCAGGCCCCAGCCCGAAGCTTTCCAGGCTCTGTGGTTTGAAGCTGGTGCGTCCAACATCATCTTCAGCAGCCGAGCGAGGGGCAGGTCCCCTGGGTACCAACCTACCCTCCCCTGGGAGCTGGTGGGCTCTGCCAAGGTGGAGAAGGGGCAGCGCAAGCGGTTTCTTCATCAACTTGAGCCCTCAGATTCATTAAGCCATTACAGGTGATGTAGTGGAAGACCTCACCTGGAGCAACATCCATCCTCACGGTAAGTCCGTGCCAGGCAAACTCCAAGACATGAACTACAAGGGTGCTCTCCCGCATCGCAGGAGGACACCGGGGCCCAGCTAAGGAGACGTGCCCACACCTTCCCACCGCCTGCACCCAAACCCTCTCTCCGTACGCTCAACAGCGGCAGGGAAATGCTCAGCCAGGGTCTGAGCCCAGAGCTCCTCTCCCAAGCATCCTCCGCAGCCACCCCAGCCTGCGGCTCGGCTTAAGGAATCGAAGCACGGCGACTCGAAGCACCGCTTGTAGCTCAGCTTTTGCTGCTGCTCTTAACCTGAGCGACCTTTCCGGCTCTGCCCTGCCAACGTGGAGGAAAACAAGCCACTTGACAGGCTCCCTTCTGCTCCCGAGCAGCATTTCCCCAGGGAGGGAAGATCAAGGAAAGCACCAGCTCCCTGTCTAAAAGATGAGGAGATACATTCCAGCCGACATTCAGCACTATCAACATTTTACGAGCTTTGGAATCCAGTTAGTTAGCCAATATTTTACTTCGCTCCAGTTTAGATTTAAAAACTTGACCTTCTCCGAGCACGTGTCCGCATTGCATTTCACTTGGCCCCGTTCAGCTAAGCGTGCCAAGTACCAGATTATTTATCCCCCCGTTTTTATTGTTGCACTGTTATTTGTTCATTAGTACTACTCAAAAATCAATAAAAAGATGGGGCTCCCTAAACAGACACTTAGGGCACCCGCACAGCTCTTGAAGGCAGTTATCACATACAGCAAGAGGCAAATGACCTGGAGCAACTCTCCTCCTGGCCAGAAAGGCTGTAAATCAGCACACAAAGCAGCCCTGATCCTTCTCCTATTGTTGAGGGAATAGAAAATTGCTTTTCACCTCTGAGTAGGGCAAGAGGCAGATCAGAGCCCCTCCAGACCTGAAAAGCACTTTATGGGGGCGAGTATGGGGGCATCACTGTTTGCTGATGGGAAAGGCCCAAGGACAGAGCAAGGCATCAATTGCCTGGCTGGCCCATTCTGGCTCTGCCAGCAACAAAACACACAGAAAAAGAAGGGAGATCTCCCATAGGGAAAAAGAGAGCAGTGAGATGAACCACCCCAAATACCCAGCACCCAAGATCAGAGCTGGAAGACGCCGCTGGGCTCCCGTCCAGGGGCTGAGCGACTGCGGTGTGAGCGATGGGCGAAAACAGCAGCGACACAAAACACCTCCACAGGCACCCGGGTCCTTTATCTCCTCCCTGGAGGTAGAAATATTGCAGTAATGAGGCTAACTAATACCCCATGACACTTGGCTGGCTGGGCATACGGCTTCCCAAAAAAAAGATGCTCCTCACTCTACTTGCCTGCCCATGGCACAGGCACGGTGCACCCGCTCGTGCGACGCACACACCCTGATGGCATCTCAGCACGGCGAGCGTGCGGTAGGTGAGCAGCCGCTGCCCCCCTCTTCATGCCACCTGCCTAAAGTAGTAATAGATGAAACAATTGTGTTTTAATAAAGAAAATTGATTTAGTTTGGTTTATTCATTAATGAACGTGAGCACACGCCGATCAGGAATGATTTATGCCCGCAATTTGCAAAATTATTTCTCTATTGATCAGCCCAGGTTTGTTTTCTTGTAGGTTCAGTCAATTAGAGGGAACAGCACTCAGGTGGCCAAATTAATCAGTCCTAAGTAGACCCCTCCTACGGAGAGGGGTTCGGCAAGCCCTGGTGCTGATGCAAACCCCCACCGAGCAACCCCCTCCAAGGGGAGCTTTAGCCTTGCAAAACCACCAGCGCAAGGTTTGCGGCATCCCCTTAGTCCCACTAAAACCGAGTTTCAGAAGTTCTCTCTGCTTCTGGCCGTAAAGCAGAGAGATTCAAGACCTGCAAGGCTTCCTTTCGCATCCAGTCCTCCGCTCCCAGCTCAGCTGGTCCCTTCTTGGTCCCAGCGCCCTGCTCCTGCGTCTTGGGATGCGCAACTCCTGCGATGGACGGTCCCTCCGGAGAGGGCGGCCACCAGCCCATCAGCAGAACGAAAGGCAAGCTATAGGGAAAGCAACGTCCACAACACATACATATGGAGCAGCATCGCTTTGCATCCCCCACGGTACAGAAAGCAGCAGATTTGCCATCTCCCACGTGGTTATCGCTGCACGGCAGAGCAACCCGGCCCCTGTGTTAAGGCTAAAAGAGCAGGCACACGTCTGCCAGCAAACCCTCCGAGCGCGGTTTGACGCGGTACTGCCTCCCGCACCCCATCCTGCCCTCCCAGCCGAGCTGATGGATGGGGCTGTGCACCCTCCTTATCAGCTCCAGCGCAAAGTCAGGCAGCAACGTCAGCTGAGAGGGGCTCAGGCAAAACCCACGGCTGAGGCAGACAGGCTGTAATCATACGGGCTCATCTCTTCTGCCGAAGCCAGCTTTTAAGGACCATTTAAGGCACTTTACTTAATCTCACTGTTTGCAGCAGAACACGATAAATCGCAGAGCAACTCCCCCACCAGCAGCCGTAACGCTGCTCCCTACAAACTCCACTCTCCTCAAATTTTTCCCCTGTGCCGGTGGGAAGCATCCCCGCCAGCATGCTGAACCTCACACGAAATGCACGCTCAGGGCACAGAGTCCCTGCCCGTGCACGGCGCGGATGCAGAGCTGACCCTGCGGATGCGGCGCGCGGGGAAAGAGGGCTCGTCGCTGTCTTGGCAAATGTCAGGGCCTATCCTTTCTTGAATGAGATATGTATGTGGCAGCATGATATTAAATTACAAGTCAAATAGTACTAAGGCTTTTAATTACACGCCAAACACAGGCTGCTGTCAGAGAGGAGGCACCGGGCTCGATGGCCCATCAGGCTGTTCCGCTCTGGCAATTCCTATCTACCCGGTAAAAGTCCGGGAAATTGGATCGGTAATGGGAACGGGGGCCTTTCACCTCCGGACCAGCCATTCAAATCCAGCCCAGGAGGGAGAAAGAAAGTCATTACTAACCTGACGGCCAGGTGGCAACCGGTGTGAAACGAGTCGGTGGGTCTGCAAGCCCCGAGGAGCAGGAGGAACAGGTTGCAGAGCCTCTGAGCCACACCAGTTTGAGGTCGCAAAGCCGGCGGGAGCGGGACAGAGCACCCTCCCCAGCTCCCCGCAACCAGGTCCCATCGCTTTCTGCCGGGAGGAGGAACGCTGCAGACCCTCTCTCCCAAGGCGTGGGGTCGGGATCAGTCCTCCTAGATGTGTTTAGCAGCATCTCATCCCCTCCCTCAGTACGGCTCGAGGATATGCCCTCCCATTTACAGAAAACACTCGAAGCATTTACGCCCCTCTCCCAGCGAGGGGTTTGGTCCAGCAGAGGCGACGAGTACACCTCGACGCCGGCTGTTTTTAACAACCTCTCGCTGCAAACCCAACCCGCCTGCAACTGATGTGGTTATACCCTGGCAGCACCCCGGGAGGTGAAAAAGCATCGCGCTCGTCATTAAGGGCAAGGCACCACAGCACCGAGAGACGAGGGACTTGACAGCCGCCGCAGGACTTGGCAGCGGAGCCAGGCGGCAAACGGAAAGCATCTGCATTTCAGCCGATCCCATTAACAACTCTCCTCTCCTTGCTCCATCTCCCCGCGCCTGCAGACACCAGGGCTCGTAACGGGGAAGGTGAGAGAAGAGAAGGGCTGAGATGCCTTGCCAGCGTGTTTCAGTCAAGACGCAAATTTAAAAAAAAAAAAAAAAAAAAAAGAAGGCAGCTGAGTGCCATTGTTCCTGGGCACGTTACACAAATCCACGTACTGCCCGCTTTGGTACCCAGGCTGTCGCATCTGCGAGCTCTACCTCCAATCTGTAAGGCTAATTTGTTCAACAGCTTTGCTCTCCCTCGGGAATGGGGTCGTTGGTCACAGAAGATTGATTAAGCTTTTGGTGAATCAACATTAATGAAAACCAACACTGTCTAATGAGTGGGTTTTATGGCAGGCCCATAAAAAAAAAAAGCATTAGGACAGGTAAACAAAGTAAGAGCCAGGCAAATCAACAAGGTCCCGTCCTCCCCGAGCCCCTCGGGACAGGACCCCGGGGACGGGATGCTCGTACAAGCTGCGCTCGCCTTGACCAGCCTCTCGCGTTTCTGCGGACTCATCTTCAGTGCGAGCCACGTAAGATTATACCCCCAGCCAGCCCCTCACTAGAGAGACAAGCTGAATTTAGCTCTAGGTATTGGGAATTTCTGGCCTGGGAATGGGATCCTTTCATCCTTACCTCTCCTCCTCCTGGCCTGCAGAATAAATTCCACTACAACAGCAGCAGAGTTTTCTTTTTGAAGGCTCACTCCTCACAAAACAAATGAAAAATAATAATAAAAGGCTACTCTGGACTGACTATTTTGTTTCTGAAGGCCAGTCAGCCTGTGAGATTGCAGCCAAATGCCTGCTTTATGGCAAGTAGCATCAGCAGAACCGTGCTGGGTCAGACCAGAAATCTCCCTTGCTGCCCTCTGGGCTCCAAAATGACACTTGATTGGGGAAATCACAGGTAATCGAATCAATGCCCCCTTCCAGCCTTCAGCTGTGGCATCAGCATCAGGGCTGCAATCTCCCGGCTGCAGGACCCACACTGTCACAGCATGGAAATGCCTGGCTGAGATTTTTTTTTTTTTTTTTTCCTTCCCAAGGTGCTTCAGCACTTCAGATTTTCCAAGCCAACCTTTAGAGGCTCCAGATCTAAACAGGAGGATTGCAGGGGGCTTCTTGTTACAGGACATCATTAAAAATAACGTATGTGCTTGAACTGCAGTCAGCAGGGCCTTGCCAGGGATGAGTGAGGGGAAAGGCGAGCTCTCTGATCTTGGATAGCGAGAACAACCTATTAAAAAGGAATTTAGCTCCTTATATAGAGCCATCAAACTGTTGGAGAGCCCTGGTCTCTCTGCCTCCGGGCACTGGTACCTTTCAAGGACAGAAAAACTCCAGGCTTAAGCCCTTCAACTGTATTTGAATATTTAATTTTTAAAAAATCAGCTCTTGTACTGCTTTGGCACCAACTCATTTGGCCAGGAGAGTCAAGGCGCTGACAACTCCTGCAGTTCTAGCTCAGCGATACATTCTTCCCCTTGAAGCACCAGCTCAAGTCACTCTAGTGGGACAAAAATAATCTCTTTTGTTAAATATACACACACCAAAAAAAAAAAAAAAAATTTGTTCTAAGGCTAGGCAGAAAGTCTTGCTAGGGTTTGACAGGGAAGAGATGTGCAAGACACCCAGCTGGGAATTCCCTCCTTGTCACCAGGATGACAGCGAGGAAGCAGCTCGGGGATTTCTCTCCGAGCATCCCTCCCTCGCAGCACCGTCGGCGGTACCCCCAGCACCAACACGAGCAACGCCGGTACTTTTTGCACCAGAAAGGCTCCCGCAGACATCACTGCAAGCCCCACACAGATGCCAAACCCTTGGAACCGCAGCGGGAGTCGACGCAAATCTTCGCTGACAGAAATAAGCCTATTTTTGGAGAGGCACCGACCCAGGCGAGAAGCAAGCGTGGGCTCCCGTACCGCCCTGGACCCAGTCCCATCTCGCTCTACATTCCTTCTCCGCATTCCCAGTCTCCCCCTGAGGAGCCCACCCAGCAGCAGGCCCACTCCTCATCTCCCCCCACCCCGTTTCCCCTGCACATCCCCTGCCACGGCTGAAAGCCAGCGGTGTCACCCTCGTACAGCATATTTTTATCGATGCCGCGAGTTCCCATGCATACAGCCCCTTGTATCTTTTTGGTCTTGGCAATGTATTATTCATGTGCTCCCTTGTTCCTGTACAAGCTGAGAAAAATGGAGAAAGATTAATTCGCAGAGAAAACAAAAATCAAATAAATAAGCAGGATTAAAAAAAAAAAAAAAGACTCCAATCCATTCAAAGAGCTGCCTTCTCCAAACCTCCTGTGTCACTGCTGATTGAGTTTCTTCTCTCCTCAGCTCCCGGTTGTGTTAGAGTATCTTGTCTCCTTAGTATTACCACCGCACTTCCTTTTCATATGCCTGAAATATATACTATTGTGTTCCGACTTTTAGTTTTTGTACAGGGATGCCTTTCATGTCTCATCTTCTGTAAGGTCCTTTTTTCTTGGCAGTCAAGTGCATGAATGTTTGCTGCCAGGAGATTTTGCTTCTATTGTATTCCAGACATATTATAATTTTTTCTTTTTTTTTTTTCTGTTCTATATTGTCTGTGAGGTGTTCCATGGGTATTTTTTTCATACGAGCATGACTTTTTCCACGTGGATGCTGCCTGCGTTGCTCTTGCCCCTGCACGAACGAGAGCAGCCTCCTCGGAAATGAGCATGCGAAGGTGTAAGAGGGCAGAGCTGGGGGTCGTGATTGAACTAATTATCTTTCCCCACACTACACGTGGTTTTATTGCTGGCACTCCCTTTGCAGAACTGGGACACCGAATAGCAGAGTGGCCCGTACCAGACCAGGCTGCAAATAAGACAAAAAAACCCCAAACAAACAAAACAAACAAACAAGGATTTCTGTCCCAGGACCCGTGAAAGGACTTTGATGCTAATCCTGACCTAAATTGCCACCGGATTGTTTTCGGCCGCTAAGAGCAATTTCTGCCGTTTCTTCTTGTAAATTCAGTAACAGTTTTCAGTCTTGGCAACAGCCAAGTCCCAAATTAACAAATCCAAACAGGAGAAGCGTTTTTTTTTTTAGGAAAGCCAAAGGCACAAGCCTCCAGGAACCTGCAGTAGGAGAGCAGAGCCCAGCAAGCCCCCCAGCCCTGCCAGACCCCGGGATAAACTGGGATACCGAACCCCATTTCAGCAAGAGGCTCGCGCGACCACCAGAGCCAGCAAGAAGGGGATCCCCATCGCACGAGGAGGATCGAGCAGAGTCTCGGAGCGAGTAAAACCAAACACAAGCACCAACGACCCCAAGGCCTCTCCGGGTAAACCGGCAGCTGCACGCGATGCCCGTAGGAAGCAAAGAGCCGACTGCTTGAAATTGAAAACCGTTGATAAAGTTTTAGTGCTTGTTCTACAGTGAGTTTTGTCTGTCTTGCAACGCAGGTACACGCATTTTGGCTACTCGGCAGTGTCAAACCTTCGCTCTTCACGTGCCTGCCAAGCTAAAGGATTCCTTTCCGCAGCTCAGCTTGGTTCCTTAAGCTCTGGTTTTCCTCCCATCCTACACCCCACTTCTCTAGGTCAAGAAAAAAAAAACCCAGCAACCCCTTTATCAGCCTGCCCGGCTCTGCCAGTGCAACCCAATCATACCTCAAAAGCAGCAGCCTCAATGCATGGGGTGTTTCTAATCCTTCTGTCCTCTAGAAGTGAAAACATCAGAAAATCCAGAGTTTATACAGTTTCAAACAACTCCACTGGGGGCCTAAAGACCGAATGGCTTCTGGAGAGATTAGTTCTCCCGTAACACGCTTGTGACCAGGCTTTCTGATCTCTATCAGCATCCCTCAAAGAGCAGCTCCTTTTTCCATTTGTTCTTTGGACCCCTCTCCTCAACTCTTTGACTAATTATAGTTTGTTGGTTGTTATGGCAACTATGGATTTCTCTCGGCATCTAACTCTCACAATTTGGCTGCAAATTGCAACACTGGACGAATACAAATAGGATTTTAAATCCTTCTTGCTTGCTAGACCTCCTGGTAAATCTCTCCACAAAAAAAAAGAGCTGTCCCATTGGCTTGCTCTTATTATTGTTACTCAAGGAGCCTGCAGAGCCAGAGCAGAGTCTTCTCTACCCTGTGGTAGGTAGGAAACAACATGCTTTACGTTAAGACCGCCAGCACGCTCCCACCCCAAAGGAGCTCGAGCAGGACCTCATTACCAAGCAGACGTGAATATTACAGCGTCACCCACTCCATCTCACACCTACTGTGATAGTTTTCCCACAGTTGCTTAGTCATAATTTAAGCCAGACGCATACCAGGAGTCAAGCTAAGGTCAACTCAACCCATTCCAGACTAGGATACCATGTTCGAGCAGGACTGCACAGCTGAGCTTGGGACCACTTAATTCAGCCGACGCAAGAGCGCACCTAGAAGACAAAACCAAGGGCTTTCCTGTCCCTTTCCCTGTTTGTCTTTACCACCTTGTGTGCAAACACTCCGATAATGAGTATTAACAGCTCAGAGACACAAGGCTGCTCCCACCAGCAGGTACCAAGTCATCCTGCACCACCAAGGCACGGCAGCATCACGGCCCTCCTCTCCGTCCCTCAAGCATCTCACCCCAAGGAAAGAAAGATGCCCCTGTGCCCTTCCACAATATTTCTAATTAGACTCAGTGAAAACAATGCTTTGGACTCCATTTCTTAGTGGACATGGCTTTCGTTGGCTGTGATGCATCGCCGATGCTATGCCACCAGCTCCACCAGAGCTTGGACACTACCTCCGAAACCTTCACTCTTCCAGTGCAGAGAAGGGAGCCAGCTTTCCCACACAACCACCTGTACAGAGAAACTGCTTTTGAGCAAACATTGCACACTCATAAATTTCACCCATATCAGCAGCACAGGGTGACCAGGTTGGCAAAATGAGAAAAATGACTCGCCCTGGGCTTGCAGAGGCAGCAGCACCCTCCTGAGCTGCGGTCCAGCTCTCCAAGCGCACAGGGGGCTTTCCAATTAGAGGCTTAGCAAATTAATACGTCCCATGTGCTGCAGGGGTTTTGCACAGTAAAGGCCTTCCATCCAGTACATTACCAGCCAGAAAAAAAAATAAAAAATGCAGGTCTCATCCACTCATGACCCATCATTATACACCACACTTGTCTAGTCGTGTCTGCTCTGAACTTCGAGCACTCCACGAAGGATATTCAACTCCCTCATCCTCAAGGACCTGCCCTGCAGCCAGGGCTTTGCAAAGTCATGGGTTTTTTTTGTCTCGGCCATGAAAGCAATGAAGGCTGGCATACACCAAACCAAACCGAACTTCAGCGTTCTCCCCTTCCTCACCAAAACAAAAGCAAACACAAGATTCAGGGTGATGAAATCCCTTCAGGCCAGAGCAACTAATTTCATTTTTAGAGACATGATGCAAGGCAAAAAAAAAAAAGAGCTGGATCCCCCAACTTGGGCCATGGACCACATCCCCTTCTTGCACCCCCAGCAACACATGCTGACTGCATTACTGGACATCCTGAGCATGTTTCCTCCTAAACCAGAGCCAGGATCAGCTCTCCCACCTCTCCAGGAAGGGAAAGCAGCACTCACTTTTCTTAGCAACACATTTAAGAAACCCATGGAAAGTGGGAAGCCCCATAAAGTACCATCAAGAAGTCACCAACTCATAGCATAAATGGGACATCATCACCTGCCCGCTTCTTGCAGCCCCCCACGTGCATTTTTCCAGCAAACCAACCCAGGTTTAGGACACAAAAAATGCCTGGTGGCTGGGGAAGGGGTGACCCGCTCCCTTCCTACTCCTCGCAGGACAGTTCGCCTTTTCCTTACGGCACTCCCCCCGCTCCGGCCACGGGGGGGATGCTGAGAAAGTTGCTCTGTGACATTCATGAAGTGCCTGCTGATGGAGAGCTCTGTTTACCAAGCCAGCTGGGGAGGGACCTACCAGCAGCTCCCAGCATGTAGGAGATCAATACTGTAATTGGGCCTGTTTGTAGCACATGAACTATTGTAGCAATAGGGGCAATGCAAGGGGGTTGGGGGGGGGGGGGGGGACACAGGGACAGGCTGGCTTGGCCGGGGCTTGCTGCCCTCTGCTGTGCTGGGGCAGCACAGGGGAGAGTGGCCTCCTCTGCTGGTTTTGGCGTGGGGGGGGGTGACAGGGTTGCACCCCCAAGGCATTAACAGGGAGCACTAACCCACACCCCTCCTGTTGCAAACCATACAGACCCAAATATTTCCCCCTGCCTACCCCAGGCGAGGCAGCTGCGGACCCCCCCCGGGGTGCAAGGCAGAGCCTGCCTGCATCCCCTCTGCAGGCAGGTACTGGGCTGAGTCCTTTCACGACTCTTTTTTTCGAGTTCAGTACAGATGTAATGCATAGGAAATCACAAACAAACCTTCAAGGTGATTTCAGAGGGGCCGGGAGGAGAAGGGGGGAAAGAAAGAAAAGAAAAAAGAGAAAAAAAAAAAGACATCCGCCAGCTTGCTTGGATTTAGAGGAAATGGAGAAAATGAAGCATTACAAGTGGTAGTGATCGATAAAGCATCAGCAGCCTGACACCCAGACCTCCGCTCAGCCTGGGAGCACAATTAGACAGCTAATGATGGGAAACCCTCCCAGCATTGCAGGCGGTGTCTCCCCAGGGCAATGGGGCTCCCCTCCCATCTCCATCACCACATTAAGGGCTCCTTGTCAGCATTTGCGTGCGGGTCCATCAGCCAGCCTACGAGAGGGAATGAGCATTAGCTCCATTTTACAGAAAGTAAGTTGGTGGAGGGTCCTTTCTGTCTCTGGGAGGATCCCAAGCACAGGCGTTGAAGCCGAGGAGCCACCTTTGAGGAGCTTAGCCTGGCCAAGCAGCAGGTCCAGCTTCCAGAAGTAATCCTACCCCCTCCTCCCCTCCTGCAGGGGACCAAAGCGCTGAGCTTCTTCAGCTTCTCACACCTTTTGGGATGCAACAGCAACTCAGGACTTGGGGTGTGCAAAAAAAAAAAAAAAAAGCCCCAAATCGCCGAGTTTTTGGTGAGTCAGGCAACTTGGACCAAGGTGAGGTTTCGCTCACCCCAACCGAGCTCCCACTTGGGTGCTCAGGTGTGGGTGCCTGCGTGGGCACCGTCTGCCATCTCGTGGGCAGTGGGAAAAGAGCACGGGGACTCTTCCCCCGTGGGTTCCCCCAAGGCTTCTTTGTCCCCTTTACCATTATAAAGCATTTTCCCCCAAGCCCATGCACTCTCTGCTCCACCGGTGCGCGCAGTATCGCTTCAGAGGTCACCAAGCTGGCTGTACATTTAGGTGAATTATTCATAGGCCAGTATCAAATATTGAAAGCAGAGTTATATTGACATATCCTTTGTATATTCAAGAACACTTTCACCAGTAAATTGCTCCTTCCTTTTTTCCTCCTTTGGATTGTTTCCTGAGCAGCCTGAAGGCCTGCTGATGTGCCTTGCTGTTTAATTGCACCTTTACACTCCCCCACGCTCTTTCTCTGGATGGAGACCGTTTGGACCTTGCTGGGAGCACAGAAACCATCTGGGCCAGCAGGTTGTAAAATTCTGATATTCTCCAGCAAGGAAAACCAGCACTCCAGCCTCTCCTGCCTCCCTTGCTCAGCTCAGCAGTCTCAGGATGAAATCCCACCGCCAGTATTTAAGAGAAACGCAACCTCTTTAGCATTGCAGCTTAGAGATGACAAGGTCTTCTGCTCTCCCCTACAGATACATTACTGGAGAAGTTCAGAGGGAAGCATCTACACCACCAGCTATTCCAACTGCTTCTGCTTGCCTTTCTACCTCCATCCCCACAAGCCACTGAGCAGGAAAGTCTCGCTGCTGCAAGGCCTCAGCTCTGTAATTCCCAAATCCCACCATCATCCCAAGAAAGCACCCCAGACCCTGCTCCCAGAGCAGACTGGAGTTGCCTCCACTTCCACCTCAACGAGGTCTGAGCCTGCCTTTAGTCATCCCCCAACACCTGCAGAAGCCTCCAGAGAAGGAAGGAAGGGGGGGAATACATTAATATACCAGGCATCATTTTCATGGGAATCTGCAATGCAGATGGGCTCGGGGAAGCCAGTTCAGCCAGAGCATTGCCTGCTCCCAGCTCTAAGGGATGGATCCAGACAGCACTGCCAGCTCCCAGTGGGATGGGAGGAGAAGAGCCTGGGAAGGAAGGGGCACCAGTGGTACCGGGGAGTTTGGCAGCTTTTGCACAACTGGGACAAGAGGGTTGCCTCCTCTTCACCGGGCCACGTCTGCTACGGAGATGCTCCGTCGCAGGTGTCACGTTGTGGCAGGCGGAGATGCGGCACCAGCCACTTATCGAAACATTAAAGTTCTCCTAAGCTGCCGAGATAATTCCTCAAACGCCCTTTCAAAGGGCTAGATAAATACAATCTGGGAGCATCTCCGCTCCCTCGGCTCACATATCTTTAGTCAGGCAGAGAGATAACATTTCATACAGATTGAGACAGTTTAAGCAAAGGTTGCTGGCTAACCTTTCCAGCAACGGCTGTTTCCAGCGCTCCAGTTTCCCTCCCCAGCAAGGAGACCCGGTGCAAACCTAGCTGCTGCCCTTGCAAGTGCTCCCAGCAAGCAATGGCAGGATGCTGCCTCCCCATACACTGATATTTCCAAGCATTACAAGTTATCATTTGCTTCTTGTCAGTGCTGTGACACTGATGCTTCCAGGACGGAGTGCCTAAATGGTGATATTGCATTATTACAGCCCTGTGTGGACGTACATGTACAGCTCACTCCAGCTCAGCCTACCAATTTGTCTTTACCCGGTTCTTAGTGGCTAAGGCCAAGGGTAACAGCTCTTTCTCCCAGCAAAGACCAGTCTCCTGAAAGTCCTAGCTACAAGCAAGGCTGGAAGTAGTCTCCACAACGCTGCTTGCGCCTCACCTTTGCAATGGGAACTGTGGACCGCCCTAGCTTTGATTTCGAACCAGGCTCCGAGCTCATCCCCCAGGCTCTTCCCAGAAGCAGCAGGACGTGGCAGAGGATCTCTGCTCCCACAGCCTCTGCCGAGCGTCACAACCCCAGCACAGCCTGTGGAGAAGATCTGCATCTCGGCAATATCCAAGCACAGCCCAAATCCAGCTTTTGAGCCTCGGAGAGTTGAGGAGCGTTTGGAGCGAGGGTTTTAAGCTGAAGCTGTCGGCCATAGGGTCCGAGCAGGACACGCAGTCCCATCTCCGACTCCTCTGCTTGGCCGGGATGGGCTCAAACTGCAGCAGAAGTTGTTTTCTTTATTGCTCATCTCGCCACCCCTCGCCATAGGAGGCCTCAGACAAACAGGCAGCGCCACAATGAGATGGAGAACATCTCGAAACCCATGGCTGGCAAGGGAGGGAAGGAGGAATACTGGCAAATGACAGAGCCCTTATCTTAATTACAGGCTTATTTGCATTTAAATGAAGGTTATTCTATAATTACCACCAAATGTTTTGTGTTGCAGCTGAAATACCTCTCCATGGGCTGTCAAGCTCCTTCCCATTTTCATTTTCTCTTGCCATTCTTCTGCTTTCTAATCAGCTGGCACACGCAGGGAGGCATCCACACCGCCCAGCTCCACCGCAGCAGCGCCAGCCCACCGCCTCACCTTTGGGGAGAGGACCTCGGGTACCACCGCAGCCCAGCATCCCCTTCCTGGGGCAGAGGGGAAAGGATGCAGCTCACTGGTTTTCTTCACTGGCACCATGGGGGGTGAGCAGCTCTGAAGTTCAGACAGGTTTTTTTGCAGGCTTCAAGGGCAAAACCAAAGAGAGTGTTTTCTCCGTGCACACACACACACACACACACAATTAGCTCGTCAAACTTGTTGCAACAGGGTGCTGTGAAAGGCAGAAATCTGGGCAAGGTCATTAAGAGATCAAATTCAGGGAGAAAATGGTTTTGGAGAAGGAGCGGAATCTCACGCATTTAGCTCACAAAGTCCCTAACCCACAGGCTGCTGGAAACCAGCATCCAAAGGATGTCTCCAGCCTCTCCTGTCTTTTTGTTGTCAATGGTTATTCCTGCAGGCAGGACGGACACGAACCAGAATCCAGGGAGGCATGTTTGCGCCATAGCTAGCACTTCCTCGCAATAGATAAAGCGCTCCCATAGAGAAAATAACACCCAATTACATCATTCAAAACAATCACAGCAAACAAACCCATGCAAATGGCCAAATTAAGGCTGAATGAGAAGCCTTCTGCTACTTCCTAAATTGCTATACCTTTAATCAAGCTTCTTTAACAATCTCTCGTGAACATTTTCTCTATCTAGCCAGGAGAACCACATTAACCAACCAGCCCATACGGGGATGAACGAGACAGCAGCTATTAGAGCCACAGCAGAGTCTCCTGTTTACGAGTCGGTGGTAATGAAAATAGACAGTTATCTCTCACTAGACCCATCGCTCCTCTCCCTGCTCTTACCCACCGTTGAATCTCAGCTTCTGCACAGCCTTCGCATCCCCCTGCCAAACTCCAAGTCTTTGCCTCCATCTCATGGAGAGACTGGATTTCTTCAGCTCTGTTGTTCAGTTACGGTTTGTTTTTTGTTTTTTTGGTTTTTTGTTTGGTTTTTTTTAAAAATCCACCATACAAAAACCAGACAAAACCCCATCCCCTCTCCCCCACTTCATATAGCCTGAGGCAGACTTGCAGCGCGGAAATTTTTAGCCTGAACAATTATCGCTTGGCAGAGAGTTAACTCGCTGCGAACAGGATCTTATAATGGGCAGCCTTGCCTATAAGCAACTTTGCTGGCTCCATTTAAAGCAAGCTCCATACCTCAGGACAGATAAACCCCTCCTGCCTCCAGCAGTCCGTTTCACAGCTATTTATGTTTAATAAGAGGCAGCACCAGCAGCATGGGAAATCAGCAGCACGTCCGCGATGCAGGTTGGGTGCTGATGCACACGCCAAACCAATTCATCTTATTCCTCCATCACGCACACGGGAGAGATATAAGGGCAAAACCCTCCAACAAGCCCCAGTCCTGACAGTATAACCAGCTCCTCCATTTTCTTAGCAACCCCAGCAAGGGGGTGCAACAGTCACCACAGTTAGGGCTGCCCCTCTGGTATTTCCAAGGGCAATTGCTGTAGCTGAACACCTTGGTTTCATCCTCACTATCAGCCTCCAGTCCCCAGACACTGTTATTTTTTAGCATGGAGCCCATGGTGCCAGCAGACCCTGGGGAAGATGCTGTTCTTGCAGCCCAATTGCCCCTAGGTCGCACAGCAAGACTTTCGGTGCGGGGAGCTTTTGAGGCACCCCTGGAAAGCTGCAGCTCCTGGGTTTGGCTGGCATTTTGAGCAGGGTATTTTAGTTACAGAAACCTATGTGCATGAAAACTCCAGCAACTCACCACCCAATAACGTCCTTAACATAAAAAAAAAAAATCCGAAAGGTCCCTCCTCTTTTCTCCCCCCTACCCCCCCCAAGCAATAGTTTC
>JAVJGG010000082.1:2280523-2306451 GCA_035590195.1 Aviceda cuculoides
GAATGCCACATCAAATCTCTTCCTCTCTCTCAAAAAAAAAAAAAAAAAAAAAAAGGCATGTTTCATATTTTATATGCATCTCTGCTGACTGGAGAGATCTTTTTCTGCTGAGTCCTAATACGCAGCGACCTCCTTTCCACTCATTTCAGCAACTGCCAGAGTATCTCCAAACACCGATGCAAAAGGCAGAGGGGAGCCAAGGTGTTTGTCAGGCACCAGGAATTTGTGACCACATAGCCCACAGCAGCACAAGAAATGACGGGACCAAGGAGACTTCACGGACACACGGATGGGGGATTTAGACACGTTACGTAGGGCTGTGCATCCCATACACTATGGAAATGGTTCAGTTGGTTTAGGATATTATCTAGGGAAGCAGTATAGCTTAGAAAGACAAGCCATGCAAGCAGGATGCATTGCTTCCCTGTGGCACAGCCTCAGTTTCCCCAACTTTAGGAAAACCGAAGAGAGCGAAGCAGATTTTGCAGGGCATACTGTCATCTGCCGAGGTGACACGCTATATTAGCAAGGTGATATTAATAAGCAGATCTTACATGCAAAACTTTACGTACAAAATTGCATGACGTTTAACCTTGTGTCAAGTGCACAGCAAGCTGATTATTTTAATTACAGGGTGTTGTTGGTTTTCTGGTTGTTTTGTTGTTTGGTTTTTTTTTTTCCCCATCGCAGCTCCATTATTAGCTTCAGCCAACAAACCGCTGGAAAGCTGCAGGCAAGGAAGGAAATAAAAAAGGGTCCACGGGCACGTACCTAACATCCACGTGCAATTAGCAGTTGCACGCACCAGCAGCGCGCGTGAGGGTAGCTGGCCGCTTCGACGAGCAATTACCAAGGCTACGCCACGCGTGCACTGATTGAGGTCCCCTCCCAGCACCAAATCGCTCCTCAAGCCCCAGGCTGAGCGGTTGCAGCGCAAAGCTACTGTGACATTTAAGGCTCAGCGCGGGGCAAATTTCACTTGTCATACATAAACCATCCACATCTGCATTTTCACCGAGGCCTGGAGTCGGGCTCTTGGCTTCCAACGAAGACACGGAGAAAATGCACATCTGCTTCAAGAAAAACCCAAATACAGCAGCAAGCGGAGTGCTTTCAAGAAACCACACGCACCAGCCAACATTTTTTTTTTTTTTTTTAATTGTTTCTTAACTTTCTATCTGCAGATCTGCAGAGCACTCTAATATAATCAGGTCCTCTGCACAGGGGATTAGCAGGCTTATATCCTGTGGATCCAATCAGGAAAGTCTATCAGCAAAACATACTTATGTTGATACAGCTATTATAATCTGCATAATTCTTCTGAGTTCACATACTTAATGGATAGCAAACAGAGTCATTACTGCTGCAACTTACATCCATAGGATCTCTATGAGCCATTCACTGCAGTGTTTTTTATTATTCATAGCTTTAGTTATTGATTTTCAGGAGAAGATACATGCTTTTAAGCACCATAAAAGCAAGAGAGGAAAACAAATAGCACTATTCCAAGATTAATACACTGCTCATAATAAAAGTATGGCTGTCACATTGCACTGTGTATAGCTGATGGATCCTTGACAAATTCCATGCAAAATGGCTGAGTTGCTTAAGAAGCTTGTTAAATAATTTAAAGGCAAGTTTTACTGGAGGCAGGAAAGTTCTTCCCCAAAACCACTTTCTTAGATTTACGAGCTAGGAGTATGTTAATCAGCCCAAGTGCGGGATTCAGTGGGGATGTTGCCTCCCAGCAGGGCACAGCCTGGGTGGAGGGTTTAAGGGAGATAGATATAGATATATACACATATGATAAGGTGTGGTCCCTGTGTAGTTCAAATCTGCAAGGTCTCCAAGCCAGGGTACAGCTGACAGGCTTGGATGCAAAGGTGACCCACACTCGTCAAACCATGGGGCACCAGAAATCCTTTAAGAGGGATCTTTTATACCCGGACAGCAGGAGGATCACTCATCCTTGCCCTTTTCCAGCTCTCCAACACAGGATTCATCTCAAACCCAGACAACTTGATTACACCTCAAGATTCCCCCCACCCAGGGTCAGGACTGGCTACGAAGAGACTTTTCCCCTCTTGCCCTGATGGATTTCCATAGAAAACTCATCTATTGGCACAGACCCTCCCAGGAGGTACGAGCGATGTGCAGGGACATCTTCAGCCTGTACAGTCCAGAAGGGGCACTGGGAAGGGCTGGTTATCTCTCGAGCATCTCAGCGTGACGACAGCTCTTTTATCGCCTTGCACTCCCTTGCAAGTGGAGAGCTGCGCTGCTAAATCAGCCAGGTAGATCAGAGCTATCACCCCTAGCAGAAAGACTCCCAGCTTCAGGATATTTATGTGAAGAAGAGCTTCCAGTGCCCAAGAGGCCCTTAAAAAATCAACATCACAGGACAGCAAGCGCAAAGCCAAGCTCGAAGCTGGCGGAGCATCGCAGAGAAGCGACAACACGCTTGTTTGTTCACTTAAAGGCTCACGTAGGAGGCAAAGGACCTTCCAAATTACAACATTTCTATAGCAACTAGGGTCCCACCACAGTCTTTTTGTTCCAGACACCGTACAGACTGTCTCCATATTAATAACCCTGCTTACCAAGGAGGCAGGAAACAAAAAAAAAAAAAACAACCCACCAACAACAACAAAAAAAAAAGAAAAAACACCCACAAGATCAAATGTAGGGAGCCAGTCTGCTCTAATACCCAGGCAAGGAGGGTTGCAGCTAAGGGAAGTCTCCAAAATTGCCTGTAAAACACATGTACTCGGTGCAGGCACCTAAAAGACCTCATAACCAGCCCTGTAGGGCTGTGCTGGAGATGCTTTGCAGCTCACGTCACGACAATCAGCCCAACAGCTTGACTCCCCGCCTCTTCCAAGTCCACAGAAGAAGTTGGGTGCCTAAGTCTTCCACACTTGAACCTCCAAGTTCCTACTTGAAAGCAAGAGTCCGTTCACGTGCAGACGTTTAGGCAGGCCTGACCGCTGAAGCACCGCGATGCTGCGCTGGTAAGGTACTCGCGTCCCCCAAACAGCACAGCGACAGCCCCAGTTTCGCTACAGGGAATGATCAAGGATGGGATTTATGCCACCGGCCTTCTCCATCCATCTAATAAAACTGTTCCTGCTTTTTTTTTTTTGTGAGGGGAAGACAATGGATAGCAGCCCTGGGATGAAGCTGCCTGCTCTAGCAGTGGCTTGCTATGCCATCACCTCTTTTGCATCTAAATTGCAAGAAGAGGAATCGCACCTTATTTCCCATGTAGGAAACCGTTGTCAAACCAGGGAGTTGCAGATATTTTTCCTCCTGGGAAGAGCTCTAGGAGATGGCGCACTTGAGCCCGTTCATTTTTTCCTGCATCATTTACATCCACCCCCTTTAAAACTTCCAGGCGGCCGCAACTTTCATAAAGCATCTTCACAGAGGTATTGCCCTTCCTGAGAGCAGCCCATTAAGCAAAGCACTATTTAACTACGGCATAAGTGTTTAAGGACCCCCAAAAATTCTTCCCTGTCCAACCCCCACGCTTGCAAGCAGGAAAATTCACGATCTGAACGAAGCAAGGTGCTTGAGAAAGGCAAAGCATCTCGGGCAGGTGATTTAATCCCAAATATCAGCCATTTGGGAGGACCCTCATCCCGGAGAGCAGGCGGGAGCTGGTTTGTACGCAGCATCTCACCTCCCGAGATCAGCAAGGCTCTCTGCTCCTTGCTCCACGTGCTCTGTTCTGCATTTATCCATTAATAATAAGCTGTCAGATTCCTGGTTCTTACACGTTATAAATTAATCTCTTTTAATTGGCCACGCTTCCCAGCCCGACTCGGGAACAATAGCTCCCCACGGGTCCTTTATGGCACACGGTTATATGTCACTGAAGAGTTAGTACCTGCCAAAGGACCCCACTGCCCCCTCCCACCCGCAATAAAAAAAGCCAGTGGGGGAACGAGGATGTTTGTCACCACCAGTATTACAATTAAAATACGTTGGCATCACTCCGGTACCCTAATATAAGGGCAAAGGCTGACGAGTCCATGCAACAACTTGCAGAAACTCCGCTCCCCAAAGTCCCTCTTGAAGACGGAAGGGGAACCAGAGCAGACAGGGAGGGCTGGAGGCAAGGGGGGAAACTGAGGCATGAGGCTTGAACTGCAACATGGTGTGCTCCAGCAGAGGAGGAGGAGGTTGTACACCTCTCAGAGGTTCAATGCTGGAGCAGAAGTCGAGCTCTGCTGTTCAGCTTTGTTAACCCCAAGAGCTCAAGCCCTCCCTTGCATACGTGTATTTCAGAGCATGCCTAGGAGGCTGCAACAGTTTGCAAGACCTGCATTTTGCTCAATTACAGGGAAAAAAAAAAAAAAATTTAAAAAAAAAAAAGTCAGACCTGCTTCATCGTTTATTCATACCCATCTAACATAAGGCACCAGGTACCTGTGTTTGTCCAATGTATTTACACCATAACACACCAAAGCAGGGATAGGAGCACCCAGGCAATAAGGAGCACAGCACAACCCTGCGCACAAGCAGCTCCAGCACCCAAAACCACCCCTGGGTGCCCAGTGATGCCAGGGACACACCGGGCTGGGACAGTGACCGACATCACGCCTCTGTTTCCCAGGGGATGCAAGATGCAAAGAACCCCTTGGAAAGTCTTTTCCAAACAGGAAGGTTTTGATTATACCAAGTTTTCCTTGCTGCTCTGTCTGTGTACCAACACACAGATAAAAGACATTCTCAAAACTGACCTATTTGGGGTGATTTTTACAGTATGGCAGAATTCTCCACCCAGGAGTGAAGCGTTTTCCCCCACGGTCCCCATCCCGGCCATCTCTAGCACCCAAATCCCACCCAAAACCAGCTCCCATAGGCAGGAGCATCCTCTACCTCCTGGTTTTATTTTGTTTGTTTTCTTTTTTTTTCTGGTTGGGGTTTTGTTTGTTTGGTTTTTTACTCTTCACATAAACCCAAGAGCTGCAACCATGCATGAGGGAGAAACCAAAAAACCCCAGCAAATTTTCTACGACGCAGCCGGGGAGCTTCTCAGGCCCCAAAAGCCCTTCAATATTTAACCACACAACACAAATACCATCACTCAAGACAAACAAGTTTTGCAGCAACACCTTCCCCCAACGCTTCAAACACCAGAACTTGGATACACCCAGCAAGGCCCCAGCAGGGGCGCCCCCCCCCCCCCCTCCCCCCCCCAACCTCCCTCCACACATAGCTTCAAGAAAATTTTAAAAATTGCTCTGACTTTTTGTTGCAGAGAGGACTCGTTCCTGCCGTCATCCCGCGTCTCCTTTGGCGTGGGCTGTCCCCAGCATCTCCACGAGCAGTTTTTTGGGGGAGCCCCTCGTAGAGAGAAGATGAGGGTCTCCGCGGAATCCTCAGCTACAACAGAAGAAAATCCAGGCGTACGTTTTACAACCACAAAACAATTCAGTCCCAACTCCTCTGAACACAAGTCCAAGCCAACACCATGAGCAGAAGATTCACGACAAAACAAGAAATGGCTACTCCCCCCCACCCCACCACTGATAAATCGCATCAGTGCACTTTGCCTCCAATTAACCACCAGCTGCAGGCAATCATCCCCAACCCTATTTGACCCCAACGCACCTTTTTTTGGTCTTGTTTTTCTTCTTTTTTGGTAATGCTTGATGAGGCTAACGTGGCCCAGGTGTTATCTAGGGCACTCAGCACCCGGAATGCAGCAGAGCTGCCTGTTTGCAACACCACCAGGCTCTCTTTTGTTGGTTGGTTTTTTGGGTTTTTTTAAATAGGAGATGCAAACTTTTTCTTCTTTTTTTAAGTACACACGCAATAAATTCAATGTTTCTTTTTTTAATGCCTAACTCCCCACAAAAAACCCACAAAAACCCAAGGAAAATGGTGCATTTAAACTCTTGCTGCTCTTAACACCTACCAAATAAACTCAGCGCAGGGCTGCACACTTTTCTCAATGCATAAAAAAAACCAAAACCCCCAAAAAAAACAAAACAGAGGGGGGGAACTTTTTTCCCTGCCTCGCGCGGGGCTGCAAACTTCCCGCTTTTTTTTTAAATCCTAACGGCAACGCCGCGAGCCCGCCCCGGAGGCCGCCCGCCCGCTAGGGGGCGCTGTGGGGAGACGCGCGGCCACCTCTTGGCCGCTCTCTTGGGCGGGAGGGGAGGTACCGGAAGTGAAGCCGGAAATGGCGGCCGGTGCCGGGGAGGCTTCGCGGCGTTGTTGATGATCAGCTCCGGGTGGTGAAGTTTGACAGCGTGGGGTTCGTTGTGTCGGTACTGGTGGAGTGTGGCTTGTTACCCCGCAGCGTTGTGAGCTCCGATGATTGTAGAGAGATCCCGGTGAGGAGCCTGGTCGGTTGGGCCCCGGCGCCTGGTGAAGGACCCTGGTCAGTTGGGCCTTGATGAGCTCCAGTGCCTGGTGGGCAGTTGGGCTCTGGTGCCCAGTAAAGGAGCTCGGTCTGTTGGGCTCTGGTGAGCCACAGTGCCTGGTGAGGAGCCTGGTCAGTGGGGCTCTGGTGCCTGGTAAGAACGCTGGTCGGTCGAGCCCTGACAAGCCCCGGTGCCTGGTGAGGAGCCCGGTCGGTTGAGCCTTAACAAACTTGAGCAGCCGGCAGAGCCCCAGGGCAGCTTCCCCTGCCTAGCCCCGCCATGACAGACCAGGGGCCATCGGGGGTCCGTCGGGTGCTGTTGGCATTGGTGGCTGCGTTGGGCTGGCTGCTGGCCCTGCAATTGCTTCTTGACTTGCGGGCACTGGGGCTGCTCTGTGGGGTGCTGGCAGTGCTGGGTGGCTGGCTGGGCCCCCGGGCCCTCAGCCACCCCGGACGGCGGTTGCGGCTGGAGCGTTTTGTCAGCTCCCTGCAGCCCCAGCCCCACTGCCCGGCTGCCACGGGGCGGCTGGAGAAGGAGATAGCCAGCACCATCCACAAAATGGTGCGGGACTTCGTCGCCTCCTGGTACCGCACCATCAGCAGCGAGCCAGCCTTCGAGGCTGAGGTGGAGAAGGCCATGACAGGCCTGGCCACTGAGCTGAGGCGGCGGATGGGGCAAGTGGACCGCCAAGCCCTGGCCCACCGCCTCCTCCTCCTCTACGGCCATCACTTGCAGAGCTATCTGCAGGCCCGTGAGGCCCTGAGGGGCGATCCGGAGGGTGGCCGGACCCTGTGGCTGGAGTACAGCCGGCTGGCGGGGCCGCACCCGGCCCTCCGCAGCCCAGCGGCTGAGGTGGGCTATGCTCGGGCTGCTGTGGACACGCTGCTGCGGGCGTTAGTGCCCTGGCCCCACCTGGAGACACGAACGGGACGCTTTGTGGTGGTGGAGCTGGTTGCCTGCAACGTGCTGCTGCCAGCCATCAGAAAGATGTCTGATCCTGACTGGATCAACTTGCTGCTCATCGGGGTTTTCTCCAAGAAGCCCCGGGGTGAGGAGCCACCCCCTGCACCCCCAGTGCCTGATTTCTTGCCCTTCGTGGCGCAGATGGACACTGCCCCTGCTGGGCTGCCCCTCTCCCCGAGGGCCACAGAGGTGCCCAGGCAAGAGGCAGGGGCGGCTGGCGAGGACAGAGAGGACTCAGCGAGTGGGCTGTGCCACACAGAGGAGCCCTTCCTCCGCCCGCGAGCCCTGGGCTCCCTCTTCCCCTGCGAGGGTTTGGAGCTGGAGTCCCCTGCGCCTGATGCGGGCCAAGACACGGACTTGTTGGCACCATCGCCCACGAGGGATTTCCTCGATGAACCCCCCCAGGACACCTCCACTGTGCTGGAGGGACCGGCCGCTTTGGAGGATGGCATGGGGGACCTGGAGGAGGGTGTTGCCCCGAGCTTGTATGCTGGCCTGCTTCCCACCTCTGCTTTTGCACTGACCTCCTGCCCTGACATCCAGATCGACCCAGCAGTGGAGAAGGAAGAGGAAAGCCCAGCTGTCTGCAAGAAGTCCTCCTCGCAGAGGCCCTCCAGCTTGGGGAAAGATCTGGGAGCAGCGGAGGGCCCACCACAAAGCCCCCCAGACCCTGGGCAGGCTCTGCCCCTGCTCTCATCCTCCCCAACGGCTTCCGTCAGCACCTTCAGCTTTGAACCCCTCAGCAGCCCCGATGGGCCGGTCGTCATCCAGAATCTGCGGATAACGGGGACCATCACTGCCCGAGAGCACAGCGGGACTGGCTTCCACCCCTACACCCTGTACACTGTCAAGGTAAAGGCTCCCCCCGGTGCTCACCCCTTTTCTGAGATCCCTGCCCTGGCAGGGGAGCATGTGTGGTGTTTGGAGATGAGGACTTGCTCTGTGTGTGGCTCGACAAAAAATTTTGTCTGGCAGTGGGGAATATCGGGCGCAGTGGCTTTTCCAGTGGCCGTTCGGGTGCAGGATAGGGGTTCCCAGTCATGGCCAAGGGTCGTATGGGGCTGGTTGAGTCTTTTGTATCCTGTTTTCAGCATTCCCTTTGTCATGAGGGGTTCGTGTGCAGCCACTGTTCTTCAGGGAAGGGTCAATCTGAGGAATTGCTCGATGGGACCTCCGTGGGGTCTGGGGACTGTGGGGCCAACAGGGACCGAAGCACATCAAGATTGTTTTGGCGTCTGTAAGGATTATTGACTCTTGCCTTCCTCCTCAGTATGAGACAGCCCTGGAGGGTGAGAGCGCAGGCAGCCTTCAGCAAATGGCTTACCACACTGTGAACCGCCGTTACCGGGAGTTCCTCAACCTCCAGACCAGACTGGAGGAGAAACCGGAGCTCCGCAAATTCCTGAAAAGTCAGTGCCTGCGTTATCTTCCTAAGAAAATCCTTCTCTCTCTCACCCCAGTCCATGCTCCTCTGCTCTGAGGGTATCCTGCCCTGCCTGTGCAGCTCGGGATGCTGGGCTGTTTGTGATGCCCGTGTCCTTGTTCTGTGCAGAGCTGGCTAGAGGAGAAATTTATTTCTTTTGACAGCAAATGCCAGTGTTTCAAAACATCCTTGTTGCCATTCAGATCGCAACACTTGCTTTTGTAGTTTTGTACCTTAGCAATGAATAGAAACACTGGTATCTGCAAGTGTCTTGTTTGCATATAAGAAAGTAGAGTATATGTGTTGAACATAAGCTTTTTTTAAAAAGAAAGCAATGTTTCTTCTAATGCTACTTATGCATAGAACTTCACTGAATTTGCCCTGTTCCTACATAATGCTTTGGTTTTGACAGATCTGGAGTTTTGACTGGAAAACTGCTTTGTTGAGAATTTTGGGGTTGAGTGATCTAGAGTCCTCGTGCTAAACCGGTGTTCTTGCTTCTTTAATGTTAAAGGCATGGATGATGTGATAGCAGCAGAATGCAAGTTCTGCATGGATTTAAGATCTGATTCAGCTACCCTGTTTTGAGGGGTGTATTATTTTGGGCTGATGCTGGGCAGTGTGTAGTGGTAGTCTTAAGCATGAAAGCATTAAGATTTTAATATAACTGTTGCAGTTTTCTTGAGCTTGCTAATGGGTTTGTTTCCTTTGCAGATATCAAAGGCCCAAAGAAATTGTTCCCTGATCTCCCATTTGGAAATATGGACAGTGATAAAGTGGAAGCCAGAAAAAGTCTGCTAGAATCTTTCTTGAAGGTGAGATACTTGCTTGTGTGCCTCTGTGAGCTAGAAAGCAGTGCTCAGGACAGCTCTGTACTGACAGTGGAGCACATCAGATCTATTCCACCTGCACTTTATGTGATCAAAGGGAAGTTGACTCAAAAAAGACCTAAAGCTACATCTTTCCGTGCAGCAATTGTGTGCAGTCCCTGAGATTGCAAACAGTGAGGAGGTGCAGGAGTTCCTCGCCCTGAACACTGATGCCAGGATCGCGTTCGTCAAGAAGCCGTTCGTTGTCTCCAGGATAGACAAGGTAGACAAGTGGGAAACTGGTTATCTGAACCACTTACAACTGCACCTAGACATGCCTCTCGGGCTTCAATGTCTACATATATGGCTGCTGCCGTAGTAGCCAAAAAACTTGGAATGCTCAGCTTGCCCAGAAAGCCATAAAGCTAGGAAGAGTCAGAGCCCATCTCAAAGAGCCTGGGGGTTATTATGGAAAATAGAGCGCAGTTCTGAAAATTCTTAATTCATATTCAAGGAATAGTATATATTCAATAGTTGATGGCACTGCTGGTTTTTGCAGATTGTTGTCAATGCCATTGTGGACACCTTGAAGACGGCATTCCCCAGGTCAGAGCCCCAGAGCCCCACGGAGGATCTTAGTGAGTCTGAAGTGGATGGGAAATCTCAGACAGATGGAAAGAAGACTAACAGGTAAGGGCTTCTTCAGCTTCCTCTGTGCTTTATGCAGAGCATGGATTTCTTACAGAAACTGATTCCATTCTGTGGGAATACTGACTTGGTGCTTCACCTGTTGTGGATAATACATTGCTGTCATACTGTAGCTAAATTGCTTGCTCTTTCACATACCGAGCAAGGGTATTTGAGTTCCTGTTTGCATAAAGGGTTTTCTAAGAGTGCTCAGTTTTTCACAGAAGGTGGGTTTCCTCCCAAGAGAGCTGTGAGGTCGTGGCATTTGCTGGCAAACATGTTGATGCTCCTGGAGAACTGCTTTTTACCTTAAGCATGCGCATAACCTATATATGTTGTGAGTCACTGCAAAATGCAGCTCTATGTTTTCCACCTGCAGGTTCACTCCTGCCTCTCTCATGCGTTTCACACAGTGGCATGCTGCCTTGCCCAGCAAACATTTGAATATTTATTTAGGAGTAGTTGTTTAAGGTCACTGCACTTCCGTTGCTCACCAAGTGTCTATTTGGTGTTGCTGGCAGTGGTGAGCCCGATTGTGCTCATCAGTGTTTCTTCCCTTACAGAAGAAGGGAAGGTTTCTACATGAGTATGGCTTATTTTCCAGAAGAGAGAAGTTTTACTAGGAAAAGCTGCTTTGGACAAAAAGACAAACCAAAAAAGTACAAGTTTTGAAGCACCTTGGCTGAAAAGGACATTCCTTAATGATAAACAGGCTATTTTATAATTTGTCTCAGAAATCCCAAACGCCCTTTCATATCCTCCTTTCTGTGTGCGCGTGTTTAGAATTGGATTTCACAATCCTGCTGAGTATGTTTCATCTCAGAGGCTTTTCTGAACCCTTTCCTGTGTATGCTGCAATGCTCACACCTTGCTGACCAGAAATGCCTACATCTGCATGTAAGCTTATATGTAACATACCTGCCAAAGAAGGACTGTGTATGTACTGGATGTTGGGAAGCCTTGGCTTGGCCCATGCGTAGTTGAGGAAAAGTGCTTTAATGCTTTTGTTGCGTGGGTTTACTGCCACCTCTTAGTTATCGTGGGGGCGGATGCTTTTTTGAACCACTTTAGGTCTAATCAGACTTATTAGCTTGGACGTGACGGTGGACAAAGATAGCTGGTCGAGATTCTTCCCTGAGGCTAGGAAACTCATCACTCACAGCTTGTGGAGAAAACCCTGACTCTGCTGTGTCTCTCCTCTTCAGGTCCAGGCTGAGGTTCTCGTCCAGTAAAATTGCTCCAGTGCTGAGTGTGAATGAAGCCCATGACAGGATTGTGTACTCTATCAGGGAGGGCAGTGCTGTAAGTTCAGATCCCTCTTGCAATCCTTTCCTGATCCTAATCACTGCCCTGTTTGGGTGCTGGCTCGGAATAATCCATGTGCACGAGGGTCACGGCTGCTGCGTCCTTGTTCGCGGCAATAAGAAAGGCAATGAGCAGCCCTGGTTGTGCTGTTGGCTACAGCAAGGTGCAAACCAGGCGGTGGGAGGCTGTCTGGGCAGTGGAGATCTCTTATATCTGTTCAGCTCTGGCTGTATGCAGCTCACCACTGTGGTACTAATACACCGGTGCTTTTGTAGGTCTCTGGCACCCTGTCACTAGCTGCTATGGAGTCCTTCATCCAGAAGCAGGAGAAGCTGCTGGAGACAGTCCCTAGCAAAGCTCCTGAAGGCGAGGGAGGTAGAGAAGCTAAGGAAAGCTCCGTGGAGGACAACATGGACGGGCTGCGCACATCAGAGCAGGGGGCACATCCAGACATGGACTCTGGTGAGCTCAGCCCCTCTGTTAGAGCTTCGGTGTATCTGCCTTGGCACCGCAACAGCTCCAGCACCTGCAGGCTCAGCTTGCAAGGTCTTTAGTATGAGGACCTAGTCTCCTGCCTGTTGCACCTTGATTAAAGGGAAAGCTAACTGAGTTTTTCCGGTCCGGTTAGGTGATTGCTCTGGTCTTTAATGCTAGTGGAAGCAAATTGGGTCTTGGCTCAGTTGTGTCAGTGTAGATCTTTACGTTAGTGTACTCAGTGCAGTTACTGCAGAAATAAGTTTCTGAAGGACACACTGTTTAAACTGCCAATGTTATGAAACCAAGCTCTTAGAAACTGAAAAATGGCCAAATGACCGTTTCTTGGTAGTCTCAAGTTAGCCTTGATAATGTCCATGCATTATAAAAGGACCGTTTGAGATTCAGTTAAGTTTGGATAGATTTGGTGGGAACAGCAAATATGTAATCCCAGTTCAAGGACTGATGTTCCCTTTCTGATTATAGATCCCTCCTCTGAAGCACAGAGGTGCTACCGCCTCTCAGAGCGGTTACAAGATTATCCTGAACACGAGCAAAAATATGTTCTCTAATCTTTTTCTTGGAATAGCTGAGCTGTATCAGCTGGAACTTTCCAAAAATTTCACTCCAATGGTTCAAGTTTGGCGAGCTCTGACTGAAAGCATGTGCTTGTGACAGGATGGGTCTGGTATTCTAGAACCTAGCCTGTGCTACCAGCTTTGCCTATAATCTTTGAACACATGCCTGGGGTTGTTTTGGGGCTGCTGGGGAGCAGGACTGGAATTGGAGGCCAGTGCTCTGCATGGAGCACAAAAGACGGGCAGGCCAAGTTAGCTGAACTCTTAAGGAAATCTAATGTAAATGATGTCGAATGCCTGCAGGTCTGTGATGATTCAGAGCCGAGACAGGGCAGGCTGGTCTGGCAGGGTAAAGGGAATGAATGTCTGCAGAGCGGCTGGCTTAAAAGGCAACCAGTGTCCGTATCTGCTCACTGGGTGACTTCTCGGAAGAAGTTGGCCAGCAGCTCTCTGAGGAAGGGGACTTGGATGCTACAGGAATAAACAGAGCTTGCTGTTGATGAGCTTTGTATGGGGTTATGGTGAAGCTAAGCAGCCTGCTCCAGTTTTTGCACAGGGAAGTCAAGTCTCAAAGGGCAAAGCAAACGAGAAGTAATTTATGCATGGCCGAGAGCAAGAGGCGCCAAATGCACTCACGCCCTGTCTTTTGCAGATGAAATGGTCTGGAGTTAATTAGTCCAGCTCATACGTGGCAGGGAGAGGAAGAGCAGGGAAGGAGAGGTGCTGGTGTCCAGTATCCCTCTCCTTTATCTCCAGCAGTAGATCATGCATTAACAGTCTCGTTGGCTCTCCGTAGGCAGAGTGGTTGAAAGATCAGGCATCGAGGAAGGTCAGAGTAGGGGAGGATGATGTACAGGAGCTCACTCTGCCAACAGAGCCGACGCGGTAGCCTCAGGTTGGAGTGCTGGCCTAGGAGTAGTTGTCTCGGGCAGCTTTGTGGTACATAAATAAACTTGTTCAGCATAACACCTATGATGCTTTGGGGCCAAGCAGCATAAAACTAATTCTCTTGCAAGTAGAATGTGTTTATGCTGTGGGCTTTGACATCCTCCTGAGGGTCAGAAGGAGGTTTTGCTGTCCCAGGTCTGTGTCACCAGGGATGTGTGAGCATGTGTAGGGGTTTTTGTTTTAACTGATGCATCTGGTTTATCCAGATGTGGTTCATCCATCTTGCTGCTGAGACTGGGACCTGCCACACGATGGCAGCCTGCAGACACCGACCGGAGTCTTGCGCCTGGAAAACTGCAGGTTGGAAGAGGGAAAAGTGTTGGTGAAGACTAGGAAAATAGTCCTCAGCAATGTACCTTTCTCCTGGCTACGGTTACTGCCTTCTTTCTCACCTGTTTTGGGCACACTGCCATCCTCGTGTGTGGACTGGGGTTTGATAATCACTCAGCTTAACTGGGAAAGAACTGAGTACTCGGAGCAGCCACGTCCTGGTCTGGTGCGCCCTTTGGTAGGGAGGTTGGGGTTGCTTGGATGAAAGTGGAAATGAAGGAAAGTGGGGGCAGGCTCCCCAGGCTGGCCGTGCTGCAGCAGGTCATCTGCGTGTGGCGCAGGGTGTTAGGCTGGGGAGAAGAGTGTCAAGCAGGCTGTTGCGCAAAAGAGTGAGTTTTGGATGATGCTTTCCACCAGGTTTGCTTAGGCATCGAGTTGGCTTCTTCATCTGACCGCCCTCTTCCTCCCGGCAGACTCTGAGACAGCTTTGGCTGACCTGGCCCTGGATGTGCTACGTCTGCTGCTGATGGATCACTGGAGCTGGCTGTGCACAGAGAACATGCAGAAGGTCTTCCACCTGCTCTTCGGGACCCTCATTCAAAGGTAAGGCCTCAGCGACTGACCTCACAGCTTTGTGGGCTGGCATTGCCTTTAGAGTTACAGTCTGAAATGGAGCTCTTGACTGAATGTACATAAATGCTTTCCGTCACATCAAACAGCAAGGTTCTGTAAAGAAGATATCGTATTTATGTAAACATCTCGGAGATTTGCAGTAGGAGCTGTTTTCCCCATAAGCAGCAACAGCTCTAGCAGGCAGCCTCCCATCCTTTAACAGGGGAAAGGAAGGATCCAGCTCTGGGAATGGGATGCTTCTTGCCTCATGAAAGAGTAAGAGTGCCCAGCTCCTTGGCTCTCTAGGGAGAGACTGGCCTCTGCTGGCCTCCTGATCTCTCGCTGCCCAGGGGCTCAGCTTGTTTTTTCTACAAAAGGAGAATAAACAGGCACAGGAAACAGCAACTTGTCAAGTAACAGCTTGGAGTGCAGCCTCCCAGGGCCTTTGCCCTCCCTGATGCACACCTCTCTGATCTGCGGTGGGCCGCTAGTGCCTGTGCCTTGGGCAGTGACCCACAGATGTATTGGGGAAAGACTTCCTTTCCAGCTGGCATGTACTTGCCAAGCTTTTCTGGGGCCAGTGCCTCTGTGTGGTAAGGCACTAGGCCAAGGCACACAAACAGAGAGCGTTTCTGTTTTATTGTGTAGGTCGGTGACTATCACTTGCTGAGGACATGGTCCTTCGGTGTAAAAGGAAAGCCTTCCTGGAAGGGCTTTGGCTAGGAGGAGTCTCGGAGCAGTGCTTTTCCCACTCCTGCGCCCTCTCTTCTCTTGCAGGCATTCAAAGCCAGCGCCAGAATGTGGAGGGCATCACTGTGTAACCGATCTGGTAATTTAAGCTGCCCTCGGCAGAGGTTGCCAAAGTGCTTTGAGGTCAGGAGCTGCTGGCCATCACTCCTGAGTCTGTTTCCTTGGGTGGAAGGAGGTGGGTGTTGCTCCCATTTCTCCAAACTGGGCTCTGGTCTTTTGGGGAGTGAGCTGGAACCCAATCCTTATGTGTAAGCACAGAAGTATGAGAGCTTGAATAGGCACGTCATCACCTCCTAATAAGCTGTGTCCCGGTCACCCGGGGAGCCTGCAGCCCCAACACATGGCATTGGTATTTTCCACTAGAGAAACTGTCATACACACAGTACATGCCTGGCTCTGGAAGGTGGAGGAGCTCCACAAGTTGTGCTAGTGGAGCAGCATGAGGGTGAATGTGTTTGTAGCTGCTCTGCTTCAATGGGTCTGGGTGAACCCACGTGTGCTGCAGGCAAACCTTTGGCTGGAGGTGATGTTGGGAAGTCCCGTGACTCCTTGGTGTCGTGATCAGGACAGGGTGCAAAAATACAACCTTTTGAACTCACCCTGTGTCCCTGGGACTGTACATGTCCATGCTGAAATCCACATGTTGATGCTGTTCTGCTTTTGTTCTGGGACACTCAGGAGTCCGCAGGTCTGGTGTGAAAGGGTCGGGGGAAGGAGTTGCACTGCGTGAACTGTCCTGTTGCCAGAAGGATGGTGTTACTCGTGGATTGCTGCAGGAAACACTTTTCCTCTGCTATTTCTGCTGCTGTAGTCACCACCCCAACCCAGAAGGCCGTGCTTGAGACAGCGCTTTGGTCTCCTAAAAGGGAGAAATGTTAGGGTGTAGGTTCTCCTTTCTTGAATCAAGGGTGGCAGGTTTTTAGTGATTCTGGAAGCCCGTGTGAAGGGCTGGGGCTCAGCAGGATACTGCAATGGGCACAGGAACTGCCCTGAGAACAGTCAGTGTCTGCCTGTTGTGAAAGCTGTGATCTGGTATGAGAGCACTGTTCAGACAATGCCCAAGACGGACATTCAACATGAGGCATGTAGTTACCTCTGCAGTGGAGGAGAATTGGGAATGGGAGGGGTTCCGTGCTGGCTTGCCATTGCGCCCTGTCCCTGAACCAGGCAGAAGGGTGGCTGAGACTTGTACTCATGGCTGGCCCAGGTGGCCATGGCTGTCCTGAGCAGACCAAGAATTCTCTAGCTCAAACCTGCTGCCAGCTGCCTATCCAGGGACACAGTGTGGATTTGGTGGCATTTCTCTTCCATTTAAGTATTTGCAACTTGATCGCTGCTCGGCCAGACCTGGCACAGCCCTGGCACTGGCATTCTGGCTGTCACTGTGTCTGGGTACCCTTTACAGGTGGAGAAAATACCAGAAGCTGTTCTGGGAGTATGTGCTATTCAAGGCATCATTGCTCCCGCCTCTGAGATCAGGCAGACAAACACGGGGCGGCAGATGGGCACGCATCCTGTCTCTAACCGTTGCTGGTCACAAAGTATGAGTAGGCATCATCTCGTCAAGAGATGAGGTCCTTCTCTGTTCCCATCAGTGGCTGGGTTAGGTGGTGGGTGGTGGAACAGGGGTGTCCTAGCAGTGTTTTGGGTGTTAGGAAGGGGGTTGCTCTGGTTACTCCTCTGCCAGCGTGTATTTGGCGAGTAGCGTGCTGCTCCTGCAGCCTTCTCACAGCTGCCTTCCTGGGCATTGCTACCACTCTGCACCAAGCGTGCCTTGTGCCAAAGCAGAAGAATCAACAGAGAAACACCAAGAACAAGGTCCAGCTTCTCCAGAGAGCCAAACCCCCTCTCCTTTGGGGACTTTCTCCCTTGGGCTTGCGGTGCCCACGGCATCCCCGGCGGTGACATCGAGTGATTGCTGTGACCACACTATTGCTGACTATGGGACCTCCCTACCCCGCTCCATTTGCCATTCTGTGCGTGAAGCATCCCACCACACCCCTCTTTCCCCTATTCTCCGTAGCTGAAATAGCTGGAGCCAGGCACTATCCGTCTCCCCTGACTGTCAGTTTAATGGCAGCCGGGGAGAGGAAGGCTGTATGACCGAAAAAGGTATTGTTAAGTAAAAGAGAAGTTGTGTGTGCAAACCCGCGTTTGTGCGGCGCTCATCCCGTTATGTAACAGGGAGTGATCCTTTTTCGGAGCCGAGAGAAGAGGCGGGTAGAGGGGAGGCAAAGGGGCCAGGAGGCTCGCTGGGAGCAGGGACGACCCCGGGGCCGAGGATTGCTTCCAGCAGCCTCTCCGCATGCTGGGTCTGTGCCTGTAAACAAATCCGCTGCCCTGCTCCAGCTCTGCACCCCTTCTCTGGCTCTTGCTTCCTTCCCAAGGGCTGGAAATGCAGATCTCATCTCTTTCATAGGGAGGCTGCAACAGGGACCTGTTTGCAAAGTGGAGTAGATGGGGCTATTCTGGGCTCTGGAGATGTCTGGTGGAAGAGCTAAAAAGCATTTGGAGAATCCCTGTGCTTTTTAGAGCCTTGTGAGTCAAAGCAGCGTTAAAAATACATGGCAAGCACGCGAACCGCGCCATGGCTGTGACCCTGCACCCTGTCCCCGACGGCACGATGGTCACTAGGTCAGGGGTCTGCCAGTGCCGTGACAAGCTGGGGGTAGCCGTGGAGCTGGGGTGACAGCCACCGGGTACCAGCTCATCGTGCCCTTCAGCCGCTGCTGGGGTTCTCCCAGGACCACATCTGCATCCCCTTCTGGAGGGGAGCCCCAGCAGAGTGCCAGGATCCTAGGGATGGACCTGGGAGTATTTTAGGTGCAGATCCAGGTCTGTATGCTTTTCCTAGCTCCTTCCCATGCATCACAACAGAAAGCTGTGGCAGTGCAAACCACCGAGTGGAGGAAAGGTGTCTTGGCACACCCCGGCTGTCTGCACCCTGTAACCTGAGCAGGGCTGGGGTGCAGAGTCTGTGCCGGGGCTCGGAAGCGCCTGTGTGTATATAAGGGAGCACGTGGAACTACGCAGGCAGCTTTGATGGTGTCATATTCCACTGAGCACGAGTTAAAATAAGCGCAAATCATCCCTGCCTATAGCTTGGAGCTCAGTACTGCTTGGCTTGCTGTTTACTTTGGGTCACTCTGGTGCTCCTCCAGGCTTTGTCCCCTGTCCCATCATTCCTCAGTGAAGCAGGTGGATTTGGGGAGGTGATGTTCCAGTCTGTGTGAGATGTAGAGGGAGAGCGAGCAATGCTTTGAGACTGCTTGCAGATGACCATCAGGCTTTTATGAGAGTGGTTTCTTGCAAGTTCTTCTAGCTCTGGTTCCCTTTGTGAGTCTGGCTAGCTTTGGCTTGTTTTCCTTGTAGGGTTTCAGCCACTGCTGAACTACGATGGGAAAGGAAATTCCGTATGAGCTCAGATCCACCCTGGAGCTGAGTCTTGGGCTGTGGTCTTGCAGGGAGCCTGGCTCTTGGGTGCTGTGTTGGGGGACACTGAGCCCTGGGGTGGGATCAGAGGAGAGAAGGAGCACTCAGGCAGCACACAGGAGAGGTTTTGAATACACTAAACTGGGGCTGAGTGGTCCTAGGAAGGCTGTAGCAGCAAGGGGTTGTCTTTGATTTGAGGTTCTAGATCTTGCCAAACGTTGCTGGGGGTCAAGAGCTGGGCAAGGCCGCAGAGGCATAATAGCCTTCATCGTATCAGCAGTAGGTCTGGAGCATCTGAATTCCTGTTACAGCCTAGATTTTGGCAGGAGGGTTCGGTCTGCTAGGGTTTGGCTAGGTTGCGGTGTAAAGAGCAAATGCCTCGATGCAGGCGGCCCTGCTTGCCTATGAAATGATCTGGGCAAGGTATGGCTATGGCACATGGAGGAAGCCGATGTCACACTCCGGGGTGGGTACAGGGAGGATGCGGTTGACACGAGCAGGGCTGCAGCCTGTGCAGGCAGCTGGAGCCTGCTGGGCTGTGGTTTATTCCAGATTTTGTCCTTTCCGATGCTGTCCTGCACGTTCAGTGCACATTTGTCGGGAGACGCAAGGCTGGGGGGAGCAGGATGTGTCTCCTTGGACCCTAAAGCAGTCTCAGAGCTGGCTGCTATGGAGGTTGCTCCCTGCAGAGGTAAAAACCACCATCAGCAACAGGGCCTCCCATCTCCAGGGTGATTGTCGCACTGACGTGGCCTCCCCTCTGTCCTTTCCTGGCTCTCCATGCTGTCAGGTTTTGTGTCCCCCTCCATCCCTGCTTCGTTGTGTGTGTTGAGGGGTTGTTTAGCATTGTAGCTGGTTTCATTAGCCCTCCCACTGGGGGCTCATTCAGTTTCCAGCCCTACCAAGTGAGAACTTCTCGGACCGATATCCATCGCCTGTGATTGACAAAGGTCCTTATTGGGACAGCAAAGTGTCCTTGCAGCCAAGCCTGGGGTCCCTTGGGCAGTCTGGACATCTGTGCCAGTCCAAAGGGGTGCTGCAGCTTGCTCTCATGACACGTCTCCCTTTGGCAGGGATGTGGCACAGTGCCTGACCATTGCACAAGATGGGTTTGGGTGGGCTGTTACTGAGGGTTACCCCTGTGTGCAACCCCAGGCTGCCCTCGCCTTCTTGCTGTCGTCTTGGCTTCGGGGCTGCGTGCCGGAGTCTGTCGATTCCAGGCCAGGTGTCATGGGCGCTTGTGCAGCTGCTGGTGTGAGTCAAGGAGCTCATAGCTTCAGGGAGTTGCTTGCTGGGTGGGTTTGGGTTTTTTTTTGGTTTTTCGCTTCTTTCTTCCTTGATCTCTGTGCCAACAGGACTGGCAAAAACAAAGACCCTTGGCAGCCTCCTTGATCCTCTTGACTTGAAAGTGCCACCGGTATGTAGTGTTGCCTGACCCTCTTAAATGTCCCTGAGTAAACCTGCATGCTTGGGTGGCCAAGCACCTGCAACCCCAGGCGTGCTTGGAACACGCTGCCCATGGGCAAGCAATTCTGCCCAGCCCTGGCTGTCTGGAGCCCCACAGGGGCCATGTGCGACAGCTGAAACGGTGAGCCAGACCTCATCTCGGTGCTGGGATGCACTGGGGGTCAGCACAAAGCTGGGCTGTAGATGTGTCACCCAGCATAGGGGCTATCCTGGGGTGGGAGGTGGCTGTGCGTGGGCAGGCATTTGCTGCAGAGCGTCTCCGTCCCTTCCCTGCGTTATCTCTGAAAAAGACATTAAAGCCAAGGGCTGACTCGTGCTCTTCAGGTGCTAGGAGAAGACGGGAAGGTTTGTGCTAAAGCTGTTCCCAGCGCGGCTGCTCCTGCTTTCCTTTGGCTTTGTAGGTGGCAGGTAGCTTACCACTCTGGGCTTGGGCAGCACCTCTGAGTTTTGCTGTCAGAAACAAGCTGCCATGTCAGTGCAGCTGGGGGAACTAAATCCATTTGCTGTTCTGGCTTGTTACCCCGTGAGAGCTGATTTGGGCACGTTTAGTAAAGACCTTTGCCACTGTGCTTCGAGGGGCTGTGCTGGCAGGCTGAGGTACGTGGCTGCAAAGGTCCTGTCCCTCCCACGGCGGTTCAAGTGTGCACCCCAGCCTAAAAGCCAGCAACAGAGTTTGTATATAAAGGAACCAACCTTATGGCACCTTCCTGCTCATCTCTGGATTTGGCTATTTGTACTGTAGCTGCAAGGAGCAGTAGAAATCACAGGCCTATGGTATGTCAGCAAAAGCGATCTTCGGGACTGTGTGTGTCTTTGTGTGTGTATGTAAAGTAAATAAAAATCAACTTGGAAATGGGCCTCGATTCAGTTGTCTCCAAGCACCTGGAAATTTTGGATCTGGCTTTGAATCTCTGTCCCAAACAAATCTTTTTTTCCTTTCTAGAAGCAGCATTCTTCCAAAAACAGCCACTAGAATGAAGCAAGCACTCTGTGCTTTGATAACAATTGCAACATTATTTTAACTGCATCTCTCTTTTTTTCTTTCGTTTCTGTTTCAGCAATTAGATACATGCCAACTTTTTTCCTAGATTTTAAAATAAATTAAAAAAAGCAACTTCCTATTTCAAATAGAACAGGCAAAGAAGAAAAGGACTGAGAGGAAATGTCTCCTCGTTGGCTTTAGTTTTCCCTGGCTTGTGAAGGGTTAATGGTGTTTTTCTGTATTTTGGTTCTGAAGTGGGCTAATGAAGCAATCTGCTCTGAGCAGGACCTGGCTGAGACAGCCTGGCCTCTCCCTGGGGCACCGCTGAGAGCTTAATTGGCTCAATAAATACTTGATGAAGATGTTATCAAAAGCTGGGATGCTTTGTTGAAAATCAAGGGGGTTTGGGGATGATTTTTTTCTTAATCACGTAACTTTCTCCCCCTTTCCTGAGCCCCACGGCGTCGTGGGGAGATCTAACTTGAGAAAAGCAAAAAACAGAGCAGCTAGGTTAATTCACCGGGGGGAGAAGACATTGGAGTCGGAGCCCTGTGTGTTTACACAATTTCTTTTTGCGGCAGGTGTGTTTTGGAGGGAGCAGTACGTAAAGCAGCAGAGAGCAGTGCCCCAAATCCCAACACCGAAGTGTGGTTTCATGCCTGCAGGCCGTAGGGGTTGATCTGTTTTTCCTCCTCTGCCCCACAGCAAAAAGTCCTGCGTACCCACTTCTCACAGGGCTTCCACCTCTCACTGCATGGGTCAAGCAGGTAGAAAAATCCCACTGCCCTGTGCTGGCAAGGCGCTGGCGTGGGTCAGTCTAATCAAGGCACGTCAGATGGAAATGCTACCAGCGTGAACTCCTTGCGGCTTGATTTGTTTCTTGCTTCCTTCGGTGCAACTGCCCTCAGGGGAACTGTGCTTGGGAGGTGCGAGGCTGGCAAGACACTCTGTTCGAGGGGAAGGCACTCGGCCACGGGACCGCTGCCTCACTGGTCAAACACTTCATTACCGTGTGCTCGGGCAGGGGTACAGGACATATCGTTCGTAGCATATACAACTGTAAACTTTTATAGGGCAGCAGAAGAGGAACATTTCCAGTAAGGCGAGAAGGATAGTTTACTTTTTGCATGTGTGCGCTTGGCCAGAAGTTTAAAAGGACTCGGGATGCTTCGTATTCTTTGATTTATGGAGGGCTTTTTTTCTTTTCTTTTCTTTCCTGTTTCCTTCCTCTGCGAAGGGTTTACTGATGGCCCGAACAAGTGCGGGTTTGCTTTGAAGGTGTTTGAGCCGAGCATGCCAGCAGTCGGCTGCACGTGTTTCTGCTGGCGGCTGTGTGGAGAAGGTGGACGTGGGCTCAAGTAGCAGGTGCTAAAAGCCGAGCCTGGGGGCGAAAGCTTTCCATTTGTGTTTTTCCATTCTTCTAACTGTGCCCGCTGCAGCTGTTTCTTCAGTTTTACAAGCTTTGCTCAGAAATGTTTTACAGTCAGAGCATTGAAATGTTGCTCTTTCTGAGCCCTTGAGTTAAGGGTATTCTTGTGGTTTGAGGCACAATTTAGGGAGGAATTTGGGGGACAAGTACTGCGAAGGGAGGGATGGTCTGGTGATTTAAGTACCAGTCTTTCTTGATTTCATGAGTCAGATACTTGAATGCCTTGTGCGTTTCCAGATGTTGTCTTTTTCTTAAATCTTTTTCACTGCCTTGGTCTCACGGGCCTTTTTTGAGCTTCTGGTTAACCATGCCGTGTTAACTGACCTCAGGGAAATGGAGGCCTTGTTCTGGGGTGGAAAGTAGTAGATGTCAAGCTGGACTTGCTACTGTTATGCACAGCTCATGTATATTTATAGACCTATTTGTATTTATACAGCTAAAGCAGACGCTTTCTCATCTTTGTCTTCTTCCTAACATGGCCTCCAGTTTGTGTTTCTCTAAATCCTTAAAATCCCCAGTTTTGGGGGAATCACAATTGCTATTGCTGCAGATTTTAATTACACTCAGCATATTTAACTCAACCATTCCTTGGCTCAAGTGAACTTAGCAGTTCTTACCCTAACCTTGATCCATGAGAAAAGCAGAGGTTTACCAGCTTCTAGCAGCCGTTTGTAAATTTGGAGAGTACAATATCTTTTTGTCCATTCTTGGCCCGTCCTTCTTTTCCAGACTAAGCAAATCCAATCTGTCCAACCTTTACTTGCTGAGTTGAGCTCTCTCTATCTGCCAGTGAACCCCCTGGGTAGTCCACTCAAGTGAGTGCATCCAGCTCGCAGGAGCCAGGTGAAACCAAGTCTGTCCACTATGTTTTGCCTGTTCCTGACTCTTAGTTTGGCTTTACCATAGGCCGTTCATCTTAGCAGCCCTCGTTGCTTCTAGGTACCAGAGGAGAGCCAAGGTATGTACCCCCCAGGCCTTATTTCTCATTCCCAGGGCATTTCTGCCGTTCCTATCTTAATGAGTCCCTTCAGCTGACCTTGGAGTTCCAGCTTAAGCCATGGCATTAAATCAGCTCTTTTTTAGCAGCCGTTTCATTCCTCCATCAGCAGCTATTTCAAACAGAGGACCCTTACAGCATGGGCAAGTTATGCACCTCTAGACTAATGTCCAGGACTTCATAGCCTTTGCAGTCTGTCTCTTTGCATTGGGCATTATCAAAGCATTTTGAACGTCTGAGCCCAGGAGGTCACTTTCTATCTATTTCTGGTCTCAACTGAAGTGTAAGGAGATGGTTTGGTGATGGGTTTGTTTTTCTTTCTTTCTTATTAAGGCTATTTCTTCGTGAAGTAGCAGAATGGAAATAGTAACTCATCAGCCATCCAAAAAAAAAAAAGATAGGTCTATTTGTATTTCTTGCTGGATTTATTTCTACCTGGGAGCAGGCGTGTGGGTGCTTTCGATGTGGCACATGGGTCTCAAATGCTTAGACCTTTAATAGTACGAAAAATCATCTGTGATCTGCTGGCAAAGGTCAGCTTTGGACCAGCACATATTTGGAGTTCCTGTGTGAGAAGTGTGAGCTGTTAATCCTGATCCTGGTGCAGCAGGTCTGCCTGATGGAAAGGTCAGTTTGCCGTAGAAATCTGGGTTTTCCTCAGGTAGGATTTTTCAATAAAGCTTGATGTGGCCCTCCCTGAGGTGCAACTACAGTTGTGCGAACTGAGGAGTTACTTTGCTCCTCACCATTTAATAACTGTTGCTCGTGCATGCCCCTATGTGTGTTCTGCAAATGCAGTGTGCATCCCCCCAAAGTGGGCATTGGCGGTGACTTTAACAGGTTCAGGTTGAGAGCAGGAAGGAAAACTCTTCATGGCGGGTTATTCTGTTTTGATATTTTCTTTTGAAACATCTGAGAGCATCAGCTGCTCTCCCAGGGAGGATGCTGAGCCAAATGGACCAGTCTTGACAGTTCCTCTCTTCCCAGTGCTTTTGGGATGGGTCCACACACTAATAGGTGGGTGAAAGGGACCTGAGAGCACAGTGACTTTAGTCTTCCTTCCGTTTGCACCCAGCTTTGGTTTCTCTTCCTTCTTTCTTGTTCCCTTTCCTGTCCAGTTTCTTCTTTTTTTTTTTTTTTTTGTTTTTTTTCTTTTTGTCTTTTTTTTGTATACTTTGTGGTTTTGGGTGCCTCTTCCCCCTTTCCTAGCAGTGATATCCTGCTGTCTGAGCACCATGCGATGGGACAAGTCGGCCTCTTCTCAGGAGCTTGCATGGAACTGTAGCACGCATCGGCGCAGGTGGGGCAAAACTGATGGAGCCGTTCTTAGATCCTGCCCTTTGCTGTCCAAAGTGGAAGGCAGTGAGCTGCCAGACTAAGTAAAAAAACCATCTATGGTGTTTTGCAGCTGTGGGAACTAAGACGTGTAAGCACTTGCATAATCGCAGTGTGTGCACATGTGACCAGATTTATAGGTGTTACTTGTAGGCCTCTTTGCCTAGTTCTGGTGGCTTTGTGGAAATAAATGGGCTAGAAATGGTAAGTTGTTTGTACGGGGCCTTCCAGCATTCGTCAGTTCTCAGTCCGCTCTTGAGCTGTCTGGAAACACGTGCTGTCTTCTCTAAGTTCAGCTTTCACTCTGCCCACTATTTGCTTGATTTTTTGCTATTTTAGGAACATTCCTAAGAAAAAGAAAGCTTGTTCTTTGCTTTCTGCAACCTTTTCAAGGATGGTAAGAGACTATTGCTGAGATGAATTTCAAGTCAATGTTCAGTCTGATCTCCCTAGATGCAGGGTTGTACTGTTTGCAGGTCTGTCCCCAAGTCTCTGAACTTCTGTTGCTTGTCAAATGTTTTCTCAATTAGGAAAGCAGGTTGTGTAAGAAAACATGTTAATGAAAAACCATGTTAATGAAAACTCTTGCCCCTAGAGGAGCCACAGTTTAACACTTTAATTTGGTTGGGGATGGCTGGAGGGTTTAACATGATCCACGGTGTTCAACTCTGCTGATAGCTGGAGATAAAAACGCTTTTAAGCAGTTGTATTTCAAACATGGCCTTTTCCCAGGCAAGGCTGTGCTGTGACATTTTGTCCTCTAAGACAAGTAGAAGCTACGCTTTGGATCTCTGGCACTATCTTGTAGCAACAACAGTATTCAGGGTCCCTGGTGAGGCTGAGCATAAAGACGGTTGTATTGGGTTTGTGTGGCAAGGTTTTAGTAGTGGGGGGGGTTACAGGGGTGGCTTCTGTGAGAAGCTGCTAGAAGCTTCCCCTGTGTCCGACAGAGCCGATGCCAGCCGGCTCTAAGACGGACCTGCCGCCAGCCATGGCCAAGCCCATCAGTGACAGTGGTAGCACCTCTGTGGTAACATATTTAAGAAGGGAAAAAAGTTGCAGCAGGCACAGAAATGGCAGCTGGAGAGAG
>JAVJGG010000082.1:2307234-2325501 GCA_035590195.1 Aviceda cuculoides
CGCTGTCCTTATCTTGACCCAGGAGTCCTGTGGTATATGTTCTCTCCGCGGTCCAGCTGAGGGCGGGAGAGTGATAGAACGGCTTTGGTGGGCACCTGGCGTCCAGCCAGGGTCAACCCACCACAGCCATGTCTCCTCATTTCCAGTGCCGTTACTGGGGTCACCGGGAGCATTGCCCATGCTCCAGTTAGACCTTGCTCTTGAGACGTAACAGGCCTTACTGCTGCACTAAGGCGTTTTTTCAGGGTTTTTTTTAATGGTCTTTGCTTTTGCAGCTGGCATTTCCTAGGTGTCCATCCTTCAAAACCTCTTAGTTTGGCACCTCGTTTCGTGCTGAAGAAGGGAGCATCGTGTTGCAGCCCTGGCCCCGATGATGGCTACCTGCCGTTCCTTTGCCCCTGGGTACCTTTAGGTGCTGCCATTCCCAATTCTCCGCTTGCGTTGTCCTGGTTGCGTGGGGAAGGACGCCCTTGGCCCGAATGCCTCGCCTAAAAAGAATGCAGACAGTCTGGCAGAGCGCAGGTTAAATAAAGTTTGCCTTGGCAGGGCCCATGCTCTTGGATGTACTATGAGCTGCCGGGGCGTAGTGGTGACGGAATTGCAAGCACGAACGCCAGCTGCCAAGAGGAACGGGTCTCCTGGCCCTGCTTGTGGACTCCTCTCCTCTGAGACTCTTGAAGTACTGGTGAAATAGCAAGCCTTTTCCCTACCCCAAGCCCGTACTGACGCTCCCCTCTTTGCTCCGGAGCCTCCCGCTGATGAGGACGGCGTCAGCCGCCCATTGCTGTTGGTGCTGCACCGCCGAGTCCCGATCTTGCTAAATCGATGGGGACCCTCCTGTTGGCCTCTGTGGCGTCAGGGATTTTTCCGCTGACCTCTCCTTATTCCAGGGGGAACGATTTTAAGCACTGGCGAGTTTTGACTGACGGCTGTGGCTTTTGCTATTACACGGGGAAGTGACTTCACGTCTGGGAAATAGGGTCCACATGATTGATTTAGAAACTTTCCCTGGCCAGCACTTGGGTGGTGTGGACACATCTCCCCCGTGCAGGCTGCAAACGCCTCTGAGCCCTTATGTGGAGCGGCGTTCCCGCGGCCTCAGGATTTGCAGGTTGTTACCGTATAAAGGGCACAGTCTTGGCCTAGCAGGAGGGTCGACCAGCAGTTTTGTTGGCAGGTACCTAACTTTCCTTTTAATAGATGTGCAGCGTGGGGTTTTGGATGGGAGCGGCGATGATTTCATTGCCTGCCACCAGTGGCTGGAGCAGGGTTGGACAGCAGGGAAGCAGCAGGATATTCATGCCTTGCTATCCTGGGAGCATGTGTTTTGGTCTCCAGGCGAGACACCCCTGAGTCTAGGTAGCAGAAGGAGTGACGAGAGGAGCAGAGGTTGCCAGACCATGCTCATGTCCTTCCAGTCAGTCACAGCAGTTGTTTTCAAGTCAAAACACCAATTCTGGTGCTTCTCCCAGCTGTCTCAGCTCTGTCATCTGCTTGTGCATGGACATAACCTAGGAGGTTAAGGCCAGTCAGATCCCTTAGCCGTGCTCCCTTTAGGGACCAGTTACTCATTTGGTTTCCTATGGGCAGGAGGGCGATGGAGGTTTTCCTGGCTTTTGCTTTTCCGCTGTGACTTTGCATTAGTGTTTCTGTCTATGAGATGGGGATCATATACATACTTCTGGTGCATGGGGAAACTCAGCTAATTAATACTTGTGAAAATGTTTAATGTATAGACTTGGAAGCTGCACGTGAACTTAACCCAGCAAGCTGATATTTGTCTCCAGGGCCTCTAATTGGAGGAAAGCTTCTGAGTTGGTACCAAGCCTTGTCCTGACTTTTCCTGACCTCTTTCTCTCTCTCCCTGTGCCCACAGGTGGCTTGAAGTCCAGGTGGTTAACCTGACCTGCACCCAGCGTTGGGTCCAGTACCTCCAGTTGCTACAGGAATCCATCTGGCCTGGAGGAGTTTTGCCAGCAGTGCCTAAACCAGCCAGGACAGAGGAACAGAAGAAAGCAACAGCAGAGCAGGCCCTGCAGAGCCTGATGGGCATCTTGCCTCGTAAGTGTGCCCCAGGGACACGTCAGCTGCCCTTGAGAAAGGAGCAGTACAGGTGGCTGGGGAACCCTCCAGTGCATTGGTATCTCTGGAAATGTGGTTAAACACAGAGATGGAGCCTGCTCCTGCCAAGGCAGTGGGAAATGTTCGTAACCTTTGAGGTTTGAATGGTTTCCTGCAAGCAAAAAACCACAGTTTCCCAGTTCTAGATTGCATAACCATTTGAGGAGCAGCACAGCTCAGAGAGAAAGGACATGTGTCTTGGTGATACCCAGATGCAGAGCGGCCACATACTCTGTGCTTAGTGCTGGTGATGCAGTTCCCGCTGAGCCACCTCAAACAAGGTAGGGCTCAGGAAAGCCAGTGCCATGCCGTGCTTCCACCTGCTGCCAAAGGGTACCATTGCTGAGAAGAGTCATAAGGCAAAGCCTTTGGCTTCTCGCTCTGAAGAGTGGCTTTTCCATTGGACTAAAATCATGAGCCCAGCTGCACTGGATTTCCCTCTCTTGAAGTTTGACACGGGGACCTTTGGCATTAAACCAGCTGCTGCCTAATCCATGTGAGTGCAGTCTGAACTTTTAACTCCTTGCTGCAGTGTAAGGGGCCCTTACTCTCCTTTGGGGTTGAAAAAGCACTACCAGTATATGCCCTTCCAGGCTGGAACGCTTTTCTGGCATTCAGTCCTGTCCCTGGCTGCCTTCTGTCATGGTAATGTTGGGCATGAGATGCCTCAAGCTCAGAGCACCGTCACAAACTTTGATTTAGTACCCACCAGCAGAAGACCTGACCCTGTTTTACTGCTGTGGAAATGTGCAATTCCTAAAGCTTTGTCTCTGATGTTGACAGATGTGATCCAAGAAATCCTTGGAACCAGTAAATGTCGGATGAGCTGGAACCTGGTACTGGAGTCCCTGGGCCGGCCTGTGATAAACAGGTACATGGACTATAGTCTCATTACCCTGACAGCCTTTGCTGTGGGGCCTGTAAGCTACTGTCGGGGCTTCGCTGTGAGATTCACACTGTCAGCTTCTTGGCACAGAACTTACCTGGCTAATTATCATAGGCTTATACTATCAAAGGGCATCTGGCTGGCTTATTATGAAGGTGCATGTCTAGGACCTCGGTCTGGCTGGAGATCATTGAGCCAGTCTTATTAATTATGTTGTTGGGCCTGCTTAGTTTGTGGATGTCAGGGGACTGTCAGAGGAAATAAGATGAATCCTGGTTTGGTTTGTTGTTCTTAGAGGAGTTTAGGCAGCTGCATATATGTGTAGATAGTGTTTTTCTGGATACCCATCACTGTACATTTGGAAAGCAATGTTTTTGTGATTAGCTGCAGAGAAATGCATGTGCCACCTCGCTCCAGGAGATGCATTTGTGTTTTCTGTGCTGCTCAGCAGCTTCAAACAGCCATTGGTTTGGGGGGTGGAAAAAACCTGAACCATCCCTTGAAAGATTTCTTCTAGGGTATGAGATCTTTTGTCTTTCCCCTGATGGCTGTCAGAATACTTCTTCCTTGTGTGAGCTTTGGCTTTTGTGTGTCTGGCGCCAATCTCCCAGCTCTGCTGTGCCCTGACCAGCCTAAGCTTTGTCTTCTCTCCATTTCAGGCACCTGGTTTTCTGCCTCTTGGACATTCTGCTGGAGTTCTTGGTTCTGAAGGGCTCCAGCGATGAGCTTGAGACCGCAGCTGTCGCGCCGTCTGCCTCTAGTGGCCTGGACAAAGCAGGCGTTTCAGCACATTAACCAGGGCTGGTGTAGCCAGCAGTGGAGGAGAGAAGCAGCCACAGGCATGGGATGATTTGATTTTCAGTGTTTACTGAACATGTCTGGGAGCTTCTTGTAAAGAATTTTTCTAGCCAGTGCTAAATGAGGCTGCTTCCAGGCTTCTCTGTTTTGGCTGGGTGATGGATTAAACGCAGTAGCAGGGGCTGAAGATGCTTTTCTGCTGTGTAGCATCTGTTCCATTGCTGACTTGATGGAGAGCCTGGAAAGAAGATGCCTGACCTCAGCTGAGCTGGCCAGTCTGAGAAGGATATGCAGACTGCCCACAAACCCTGTTGTCTTGCCCCACATTTCTGGACAACTCGTAACAACTAAAGGCAGACAGCACATAAGGTTTGCTTTTGTGGCCTCAGGCTCCACCTGGCATTGGCAAGCAGAGACTTGATGTGGTGGTATCTTGTTGATAGATGCTTCTCCAGGACAGGTGAAGGGAGGACCAAATGCTGTCCCTGCTCTCTAAGCAGCCTGCCCTGTGCCTACGCCGCACCATCCATTTTACCAGAAGGAAGACGGGGAGAGAATGGAGCATGGAGGTGTGTTGATAGCCCTGAAGTCGGCGTCAGGCACCCGTCCCCACTGCCCAAATAACTGGGAGGTTGAAAGCAGTGCAGAAATCAAAGCTGCTGTCCTGCCTTAGGGACAAAGATAAGGGGCCTCCTGCTGCCACTGCTCTGATACGGTCTTGTTCTGGCATATTCTGCTGCCTGAACAGCAGGATGCAAGCAGGGTAGACTGTGGTCCTGGAAAAGAGAACTGTCCCCAGGCTAAAGAGGAATAGTAGCTTAGCTGGACTTCAGGATTACCGTGTATTTTGCCTGCTGAGTCACGTTTTAGTCCCAGAGGCTGTCACCTGGAAGGCACAGGAGAAAAGGAGCTGACCCACATGTGACACACAGCAAGTAAATCAGCTCCCACACAAAAGTGCTTGTCACAGCAAACTCTGGAAGAGGAGTGAGCACGTCTGAGCCCAGGAGGCATACTGGACGTGCGTCATGGACAGCCAGCACGTTAGACCACAGCGATGGGCTTGAGAGCACCACCTTAGCTCTGTTGTTGATTGCTATGTCACTGTGTTTTGGTTTACTGTGACTGCTATTGCAACAGCTGTGTGCAGAGGGCTCTGGAAAGCTTGTCAGGTCATGATGTCCAGTGCCACCCAGCACAGAATGGCATGTCAATTTGGCAGCTGCTTTTCCGGGTCATCCAAGACCTGAGTGGTTTTGCAAGCTTATGCTGCCCGGCTGTCAGGTTTGTGACAGGGCAAATGGACACAGAGAATATGCACCAAAAGACCAGTTTGGTGACCTGTTTTGGTATATTTCCTGGGAGAAATATGAACTGACCAGTGCTGGACTTTGCTGATCAAGAGGATGCTGCTCCTGGTGTTCTCTACAGACTAAAATGCTTAGAAGAGGAGACTTTGCAAGAGGGAAGCATGCAGGATCATGGCTAGTTTCCATGTTACAGTACCAAACGGTGCATTTCACGTAGCCTGCTGTTTCTTGGAGCTGCATACTCTGTGGCATTTTTGGAGAGAAGGTCATATAACTCCAACATGCGTACTACTGGAAGCAGACTCTGCTCTTTCCAGAGGCACCTGCTCAATAATGGACACCCAGCAGTGTGTGCTTCTTCATGTTTCTGTTGTTTGTGCGCGTGTATTTTATGAAAATACAGGGAAGGATTAGCTTGCTGCCAGCAAGTATATTTTCAGGGAGCTCCAAGGACATCCCAAGACTAGGCAGAATGCAATGTAATGAAGCAAAGCAGTTTTGCATCGCTTATCAGAGCCATTTCTCAGCAGTGACACTTTTGAGATGGTAGACTTGCCACCTGCTTGGAAAAGGAGGGAGCGTGTGCATTAAGTAGCTTAAGAGTAGATGAGGCAAAGGGTTAGAGAATGCTCTGTATGGGATAATCCCAAATGGCTAAGCAGCAGGTTGAGAAGCAGGACTCCTATATATTCTTAAGCACAATATCTGCTCGGAGCAGCCACTTCACCCTCTCCTTCACTGCCATGCTCCTGTTTCCCTTCTTTTTCTACGATTTCCATTTACTATATCAGCTGTCTTGAGGAGTGGGAGAAGGCAGTAGAAGAAGGAGCCAACAGCAAGGAATGATGTAGTATAGCCCTGTTGTGCTTGGTGGCTTCCCAGATGGTCTTGGTGTGCTTGCTTGCTATTGCTTCCTTATTAATTTTATGGGCTTGGAGCTCCAGGATTGTAGTCTGCTATTGATTAGCGATATCGCTAAGAGACTGTTTGCTGGAAAGGATCATTCAGAGATGGACTGCAAACTATGCACTGCCAGCTCCACGTGAGGGCAAAAAGGCTAGCACAGTCCTTGCAGACACTGAATGTGGCATTGGAAGGACAAGCTTACATTTCTCCTTTGCCAGGATGCCCTAGCATCCCTGCCGTTAACCTTGATCTCTGAAATTATGCAAATGACTCAATATTCAATCCTCCTGATGGAAATAATTTGCGATTTCTGCTGGCAGGCTCCAAGAAGCCTAGCTTGAGAGCCGTCGCTTTTCTGGGACGGTGCAACAATGATTTGTGGTCGTACCAGACAAGTGCTTGGTCTGCTCCTCCTCTGCACCTTTCATGCAGGGGCCTCGAGGCCTGCGTTTTGCAGACTCGCTCACGTGGCGAAGTAGGAACATCTCTGAGTTTACATGGGAGGAGCTGGGGCAGAGAGAGATGAAGTAGTTTTACTTGCATACGCTCTGAAGTCAGCAGCAGAGTCGGCAACAAACCCCAGCAGTTTGGATTGCAAGATGTTTGTTTTAATCACCAGAAACCCCTTTCTTTTCTTAGAGCGAGGAAAACAGAAACCAGGGTTGCCAGAGCCCTTTCTCATGCTCTTACTGGCCAGGCTTCAAACTCCCATTCACTCCTTCATAGATCTTAGTCCATTCCCACAGCCAAGGTGAAGCTGCCCAGGAACAGTGTAGGAACAAGTAGCTCCTTTCTGTATCTTCTTGTTAAGGAATACAAAACCCAAGAAAAAGTTCAACTTTTTTCTAATGCCAGTTCTTTGCCTCACTATAATTTTCAGATTAAATTGAGTATGACAGTGACAAAGGCAAACTTCTGCATTCAGGTGGGCTGAAAGTTTATTTCCATTGGACTAAGACTAGAAATACTGCTTTGGTAAAACAAACAAGGCCGACAGAAAAACTTTTAACTCGCTCTGTGTGTGTTGTATTCCCAGCAAGCTCCCTTTTTCTGGAGGAATTTGTGCAGAAGGCTCTAGCTACCTTTTGCTAAAGGGAGGGTGGTGAGAGCAGCCAGATTTGATCTCAAGAAAAAGTTGCAGGCTTCTGTTGTATTAGGTATAGAGCAGTACACGGTTCAGGTGGGTGCTCAGCTCTCTAGGTCCTACTGGACACATGCTATCTGCTTCCAGCCCACCGCTCGCTGACGATGTAACATCGAGGAAAGCATTTCATTTCCCCCTGCCTCAGTTTCCCCCATCATTAGTTAGTTAGACTGCAAGCTCCCTGGAAGCAGGGGCTGCTCGTGTGTATGTACAACACAGAGTGCGGCGCTACAAAGCTTCAAGGCTTCACCGTAAGCTAAATAGTAGTTGTTGTGTTGAGCCAGAGCTTGATTTTTTTACTGTGTTTTCAGGGAAAAAAAAAAAGGAGTGCCACTGTGCACTGACTCCCTGTTGTATTTCCTGTATTCAAGCCCTTGTATCAGCTATTTGTGGGCGCAGCCGTTCAAGTCTGTGTAGAAGAGCGCTGTCCTGAAAACCTATTTTGTTGTTAAATGGGGAGCAAACCGGTGTTCCCAAGTACTTGTGACTGATGTTCTGACTCTGTATACAATAATACTCTCTTTCAAACTTGTTTCTGCGTTTGGGTTTAAAATTCACCTTTGCCAAGGAACGGCCTGTGAGACAGCCCTTGGGAAGGGAAGAGCAGAGCCAGTAGAGAAGAGGCAAGAAAGCCCAGGTGGGAGTGGGAAGGGGGGAGCAGGCATCTCCCCAAGCATCCTGAAATGCCTGGCTAGGGCAGCAGGGCTGGTGGCAGTAGGTCTGAGACAGTGGTTTGCCCTCCTGGCACACAGTGGCATCAGTGGGACTGCTCAGGCATGGGAAAGACCAAAGTTCTTAGCAGCTTGGTCAAAAATGGGAACAGTTTTCCCATCTCCGGTATCATCAGCATGGCTTCCTTCTTCCTGACAAGCGAACTTCTTGATTTAGGCTTTCCAGTGAGTGTGAAACCAGAGAAGCGATGTGGAGATCTTTGGCCTTTCTCCTGGAAGAAAGTGAAAGAGACTCAGAGAAGGAGGGATTGTGCAGACCCATCTCCACTTCCCTTGGGCACTGCTGCTTAGGAAGTTCACCGTGATAACGGTCCTGGAGGAGGAAAGCTGGTAAGCTATAAGGAAATAGAGAATGAAAATGAGAAATTCCACATGAAATTTGAAATATGACGTCGAAGAAAAAAATAGAGAGAGGAGGAAAAACCTGATACAATGGATGCTTGAGTCATGTATTATTCTGGATTAGCTCTGCCATGGAAAGATCCCATACACCCTATGAAATCCATTACCTACAAGCCAGTGAACATTTGTACAGCACATGATGTGGGGATCATAGCTGAAGCCAAGTTCCCCTGCATAATATCCACCCCAGGGTAGATTGGTCCATTTCCAGTGTCAACAGCCAGAGGATTAAGCATTTATCTCTGCAGAACAGTGGGTAATTAATAGCAGATCGAACTAGGGGCTACGCTTGAGAGAGCTTGCTTGTGACTATATTTGTGACTGAGCGTGGCTTTATTGCCTGCGGGCGAGTTAGAGGGAGTGGGGTGATGTTTTGTCCGTACCACGAGGTGCAGGCATTGCCTCGGTGATCTGCGCCTTGCAGCAGAGCATCGGTAGCTACAGGGCTTTGCGCTGGGGCGGCATCGGGCTTCCCAAATGAAGCTGAGGGTGAGCTTTTTCCCATCGTGGCCACAGGCGGTAGGCATTAGGGGTGAAAACCTATCAGGAGACCTCTCCTTCCAGCCAAAAGTTGGAAGAATGGAATTGGGATGCTGTGATTTGCCATCTTCTGGATTTAAATGTAAAATCCAGGTTTTGGCACTTCTGGCTTCCTTGAAATAAATTAATACCATTATCCTGGCCTCAGTCCAGTTCAGGTAATTATATTCTTCCTACCTTAATGCCACTCCAGCCCCCTGTCTCCACTGGATATGCTATACTCTAATTCCTGTCTGGAACTTGCTTATTATGTTACAAAGTCTTATTTTTTTCCCTCTGAGTACAACTTGTGCACAGAGCACTAGCCAGCCCCCAGCACTGTGCTGAGCTGCTAAAATAGTCGAGAGAACCTGCCTCAGATATCTGACTGCCTGGTGGTGTCCTGGAGCATCTCTCCCGCTGAGCTGGGAGGGTGGATAGCATAAAAGATCAGAGCTAGTGGTGCAGTCCTGTTTAACCCGGTGGACTGCTAGAAACCCGCTTCTCTCTTCTCAGAGTGCCTTAGGCTGGTGAGTGTGGTAATGGGAGGAAACACAGGACTCCTGGGTGGTTGCCTTGCCTTCCCGTGTTGCCATTTCTTCAAAGATTTTTGAAGGCTAAAGTATGTCCTTGCTTCCAGGTGGGGGAAGAGTCCTCTTGTCTTCAGGGAGAACATTGGCAGTGTCCTAGTGTAAATATGTCCAAACCTCCCTGCTAATCTAGCAGGGCAGTCCTGCCTTGATTTGAGGTTAGCATCCAGCCCTAAGAAACTCTGTTTTCAGCAGTACGTGAGCAATGCTAAAAGCTGGCTTTGAGTACCTGGTTTCCCTTTTGGAGCGCAACTCGCTTGTCCGTGTTGGTGGCTTGGTGGCCCTTACATCTCCTGCAATTGATGCATTGGGTTGTTTTTTCCCCTTTGAAAAGTATTTAAAGTCACCTTCTTTCCTTTCCCTTTCAATTATGCTCACTTCATCTCCCGGCCTCGCTGAGCAGCTGAAAAGGTTGCTTAAGCAGTACTTGAGGAGAGCGTCCCGCAATTTGCCGTACTTCCTTCCTGTTCCCAGGCCCCTTTGCTCTTCCACGGCCCTTGAGGACAAGGAGGGTTTGAGGGACGTGCTGGAAGAACGACAGCAGGGGTGAGGATCAAAGAACCATAAACCACTGTTTAAAAAATAGAATGCCCACCGCTTCTCTGGAGTGTCGCATCTGGCAGAGCCTCATTAACCTTCTGTTTCCCCCTCCTACTCCTTTGCCCCTGAAAATCAACAAAGCCAAACATAACAAGTTGCCTTGATTGAAGAAGGCTGAAGTGTGTGTGCTTAGTGTGAAAAAGCAAAAGCAAAGCCATTGGCTAAAGCCCCTTTTCCATGCAGGCCACTTCACATTTATTATGCTAGAAGACGGAGCTCTTAAAATCCCGATGCTCTTTATAGTTGAGCTCTTTAACTTTCTCCCTTCCTCCCCTTGCAGCCTTCATTCTCCTCTTGTTCCGCTCCTTCCGCTCTGCTCCTTTCTCTTTTGTCGTGTGAGAACGAGTCTTTTAATCCCCTTGTACTGCAGATTAAAGCTATTATAGCCTCCCCAACCTGACATTTTCTCAGAGAGGCTCACAGCCAGATCTTTATGAGTGCTCTCTGTCTGTCTGCTGCTGCCTTTCTTCTCGGCATACTAAACCTCCGTTCCTGACCTTTCCCTGAAGAGGGAAGGGCTGTAGCGTGCAATCCCATGTAGGCAAAGGCTGGTCTCGGGGTGCAGGAAATTAAGACCCATGGAAATTAACAAGTAAATAAGGAAGGGAAGAAAAGACGATGGGAATTAAGAGACAGAACCAAAGCAAAATTCAGCATGTTTGGAAACCAAATGCCGGGCTTGGGTCTGAGTTTTGCAAATGGTCCTCCCTTTATGAGGAGCCAAACCATAAACCTGGGACTCATTTTGAGTAGCAGATTGGGGTTACCTGAAACCTAAGCTACAGTCCAACTCCGCACTTTGCATTTGGCCCCAGAATAATGGATCCAGGCACCTAGAAGTACACAGGTAAATGTTGAGTTTGTGAGCTTTCAGGGACAGGAGTGACTTGTAGTACTATGGGGCTCTGTCCATGACAGCAGATTTCATAGTATTTGTCATCAGATGATTGTACCTCACCTCTGAGAGTGCCGAGTGGATTGATGTGCTGGTCCTTGTCTTGTGCACATCATAAAAGCACAAAGGATCAGGGTAGCTTGCCTAAAAGTGCATGCGCTAATGGCAGAAACATCTTTCCTACTGAGTTTTCTGGCTCTCATCAGTCCTGCCACTGCGAGGTGTCCTACAAATGTCCCAGAGTTCTTGGCAAAGCACCAAGGAAGGTGAAAAACTGGCCCCAAGATACATTCCCCGGAGGAATTGTGTAAAATTACCCCAAACAGGCCCCCTTTCAGGTTTGTGTACAATATACAAGCATGCGTTAGTGAATAGGAGGGGTGTCTGTTGCTAACACGCTCTTTGAGCAGGGAGGAGGCAGTTTGGTTTCCTCTTCTTTTGGACCTCCAGCATGAACTTGGCCTGGTTGTTCTGCGCCATCATTTCACCCAGCTGTAAAATCGGGTTGGTAACCTGACCCAGAGCTGTGCAGACATCCTAACTCAGCAAAGCTCTGGGTACTCTGCTAACCCGTTCAGCTTGAACCAAAGAAAATCACGCAGTACCTATAGCAAGTGAGTACAAAAGGTCACGTTTCGATCCTGCAAGGCTTTCCTTACATCCATTTGTAGGTGGGTTATGTTTTACTTCCCTTGTAAAAGGACAAACTGAGAATTTGCCTATCTTTATAAGCACCTTGAAAGCACAGCCTTCACAAGTCACGCGTGGCGTTAGGAGACGTTCGAAGGGTAGAGTCAACACATCCAGATTTTGCTAAAATAGGCGGTGACCACGTATGAGAAGGTTTCCCACACTTACGGGCAGCAGCAGCGCTGCGATGACAAGCCAACTCATGGCATTTGTGCTCTCCCATCGTGCGCCTGAGCAAACGCAGAGGCTTCTGGGAGCCGCAGCGAAACTGCTTTCAAAGCAAATAATAAAAGAAGTGCAACTGTCCCCTTTTGGGAACTCATTTCGGGGCAAAAGTTCCCCTGGCAGCCCAGCTTGCCTATAATGAAATCAAAAGAGGAGCTCGCCCCCGGAGGAGCCGTACATGTGAAACACTGCCATGTCGAATCCGTATGAATCCTTCGTAAGGAAAGCCCGAGCCCTGTAATTACTGGTTTTCTAGCAAGCAGCCTTTTCTTTCTCTTTGTGTGGGCCCGCTCCCCTTCCCCTCTCCCCCCATGTGTGCGTGATAAGAGGATATTTGTAATGAAAATCACTGGGCAGAAGTGGAGAACAAAAGCAGGGGCACAGCCCGCTCGCCAGTGGGGATATTAGAGGCGCTGGGCTCCCACCTCCGTCCGGTCTGCTCTCTGCTGGGAGAGCGCGGTGGGCACGGCGGGCTGGGGAGGCTCTTATTAACCTTAATCTGCAGAAAGGGGCTGAAGCCACGCCATGCTCCGGTTTCATAGCTACAGCGGCTCGCTCCCAAGCGTGCAGCCTTATGAAGGGGCAGTCTCCCCAGCAACTCTAATGCGTTTTTTTGCACCGTACCGTCTAATCTGAGGTAGAAATGTCACCGCCGTCAGACCCCAGGCTGGCAGCTCCCAGCCACGGCCGCGCTGGTAAGCACATATCCAGCTTCAACCTTCTGGTTGCTGGGGTGAAAGGGCCTCTTTATCTCCGCGGGGAGAGGCAGATGAATCCTGGGCTCAAACAAGGGACCTGCTTTTTTTTTTTTTTTTTCTTCCCCCACCAGACGCTCCCCCTCCGGTTCAAGGGCTCTTTATTATGTCTTTTAATTCTGAGCTGCGAGTGGGAGGGAGCAATAAGGCTGGAGAAATAGTGGGGGGGGGAAAAAGCCCCTCGCAGTGGGGAAAGGCCCCAGCCACCAGTGTGTGAAAAGGGAAGGCAGCGCGGGGATTAGAAATGTCAGCTTCATGGGAAGTACTTGATATTTAATAGCTTCACTTGATTGCTGCAAGGCGGTGATGGGCACAGTGCCATAAGGGCGGCTGTGAGCCGTGTCCCTTGGAGAATCGATGCCGTTTCTGGGTGCCTCGGGAGATATCGCAATATAGGACGGTGAGAAAGAGCCGTGGAAGCTGAGCTTGTATTACTTGGGATCAGGTTGTCAGGTCGATGGCTCACCCTTTCTGTGTCTGGCCGGCACGGGACGCAGGACGCCCTGCTCCTGACACAGCTAACTGAGCTGAGCTTTCTTCCCGCTGACAGCTAGTGCCCTCCATCTGATGGCTGATAGCGCTTGTGACTTGTTTGTTGCAAAAATGCTGCCTCCAACATATTCTCTAGTTTGCTCATGTTTTGCAGCCGCTGGGGGAACTGAGGCCTTTTAGAGCATTAGCACTCGGTAATCTCCTCGACAGATGCTCTGATGCTATCTGTCGCCCGTACAGTCGGGACTACTGGAGGAATTTGTTTGTGCGACGGGAGCGTGCTCCTGCGCCGGTAGGGATCTCGTCAACATTTTTGTCTGATTAGGCCAATAAAAATTTTTGGATTCCTCCCTCGTCTGCAGCATGCACATGCTGCAAACACCAGCACACAAGCAGCACACTTTATTTCTCACACAGGTTACCTCCCATGCCCCTCTGGATGTGGCCTTGGGGGAGGAAGTTGCTCCTCTAGAAAAAGGGCTGTTGGAACAACTGAATAACTCTGAGAGGATGGAGATTGCTTCTTGTTGCTCCTTTTGTGATGAAGTGATGAAGACGAAGTGACCAGAGCTTTCCCAGCGTGACTGACTGTTAAAGAGCCTTCCCAGCAGTGTACTTCATCACTATCTCAGAAGGCAACGGGCTTTTATTGAACCAAGTCTGCTCTGGGCTCCGTACACTCCATCAAGCTGTATTAAGCTTTTGCTTTTGTCTGTGCAAGCGAATTCTAATAAACTAGCTTACGGCTGTCATTTTCAACACACTTCAGCACAAACACATCGTTTCGAGAGCTTTATCCGAGATTCATGTGCATCTCCAAAGCAGCCCCTATGGAGCGTCTGAAAATCCCCCTATCCCTTGAGGCAGGCATTCAAAATGGCATTTGGCAACGTTCCTGCCACCACCTGCATGGAAAAGCAGGATGCAGGGCCTGTCCATCCCTTGGCTCTCCTGCCTTGAGGAAAACAGCGTCCAGGGTATAAATAGGCACGATGTGCTGCGATCCTTTTTAAGGGCTGTTCTTGACCCAATATGCTCCACCAACAAAAATAACCTGTTCCACCCTTTTCAGCAAGGTTCACCTGAAGCCCAAAAGCTGCATTAGAACAGCGTGTATTAAAGTGCATCACACATCAAGGGCTTGGAAATAAACACCAGCAATGTCTCTTTTTGATCACATTCCTTTCCACGACAGGCTGACGATTTCCAAGCCAAGAATGTCACTAACCTCTCATATTTCTCCTGGTCATTTCTGTCCTGAAATTGGAATGCAGCCACAAGCAAAAGGGGGTTGAACGCTCTCGTGTCAGGGATCCAGATTTAAGAGACATTATCTCATCGATAGCGAACAACAAGGCTGGCACGCCGTCAAGGCGCAATATTCCCTGGAAAGTTCAGCGTGCGTGGCGAAGGACATGGGAAGGCAGGCTCAACTCGCAATGCTAAGCTTGCGCTGGTCAAGCGTGGTAAGATCCTGGCTGGCAGCCTCGGCGAAGTATCTCTGCCACGTTGGGGAGCAGCGTAGGCGAGAGCCCCGTGCTTGTGGGAGGCAGAGGATGCAGAAGGACTGAGGATGGTTGCACAGCGCAATGGTTAGGAATGAAAAAGTGAGATCGCACGAGGGGAACAGGATTGAAAACTGCATTTCTTTATTGTGGCTTGAGAGGAAAATTGTGTGGGCGAGAGAGAGAGGGGAATGCAGATCAGGTACCCTGAAACATTCAGAGATAAGATTAGTGTGAGGGAACAGGACTTCTGTCATTACCTTTCTCGGGTGGCAAAGATGGAGCTAAAGCTACATCTAAAGCTGCTAATACCCTTTAAAAAGCTTCTTACGTTTGGTCTGTAGATCATATTGTCCTGAAGCAAACGTTCATCTTTTCTGCTCGGCAGCAGCTGTATTTGGCCTGGAGTGCGGTACAAGCGCTGGCAGATAAGACGGCACTAAGAGGTTTTGCAATCTGTCAGCCCTCTGGATCATTCTGGAGGAAAACTTCAGAAGGACCCAATTTTGTCACAATGCGAAATGAGCAAGCGGTTGCAGCAGGGGAAGAAATCACTTGGGAAAGAATAGGGACAACTTCATATGAGCAAATCCCCCCCAGCTCTGCGTCAAATTCGGTTAAAAGTACCAGCTTTGAAACCGCAGGTGCTGAAAGCCTTGCAGCCACTGTCAACGGTCCAACAGCATTTTTGCAGCAAGCATCCTCCCGAAACAACCTTGAACTGCCAACTTCGTTGTCAGTTTAAGTTATATTGCCTGTAAGGTTAGTGCTTAATGGGCCCCAGCACTGCAGCAGCAGGTCACAGATGGAGACACCTCGCTTGGCTTTGAACATCTTTTGAAGGACCGCAGCCCTTCAGATGTTTTTTGGGGAACAAATTTAGTGAAACCTGGTAGCTCCTGAAATAATGCACCATGGTCTGCGGCAGCAGGTCTGAGCTATCAAATCTAGACTTGCCTGCCCGGAGGATAAACCTTTGCCTGCACCATGTCCTCGCGTGGACCCCGGCTGCTGTGGATGGAGTTGGGGGCAGACTAGGCACAAACATGCCCAGGACTGGTTTCTCTGAAATGCTTTGGTTTGGGAAACAAGCAAGCAAGCAGCAAGGTCTGGTTTGCCCTCACACCTACTCACAACCCTGCACGTCCAGGGATGTGCAGAGAAACATCTGCTCCTGGCTGGTGTGACCTGCTCGATGCAGAAGCCACGAGAGGGAGCTTCGGGGCTGTCCCTTAAATTTTTTCCCCAGGCCAAGCAGAGGCACAAGATGGTGCTGTTGTCTCAGCCATCGCAGAGCCTGTGAGGGACAAGGGAAAGCCACCGTGGATGGGAGGACACTCGTGAACCCCACCATGCCACCACACCGCCCTGCGAGCCAGAGCTCTGTGCAGGACTGGTGGGAACGCTTCCCAAATTTGAGCCCATTTCCAGCCCTGCTTCAGGGTGAACCCAAGGTTCTGCCCAGTTTTTCTCAGGAAAAGCCAAGGGACAAGTGATCTGGAAGAGACACGGGCCAGCGAGCGTGGCTTCACATCCAGATCTGCCCTTCCCCATGGCCCGAGATAATGTCCTGCCCACAGGGCTGAAGGGTCTATATCCCTGAGGGTTACAGCATTTATAAGAGGTAAAATAAGTCTCATGACTTTTCAGCGACATGAACCTTGTGGTGAGAGGTCCTAGGGGAGATGGGGAGAAGAGAATACAGAGAGGGGTGTTAGTGTCCCCATCCTGGAGGGGCCGCCGGCTCTGGCAGGTGATGGGGATGTTGGATGCGGAGCGCCCTTGCTCACGCTTTTCCAGCGGAAAGCTCCAGCCTGGGTTTGAAGAAAATTTTCCCATGAAAGATTCCCTGAAACTGGTACGTTCCCACAACGGGCTTTGATTTCAGTGTATCGGCATTTTCCGATGAGAAACCATCTCATCGGAAAATTCCCAACCAGCAAAGAGAAACTCCCCAGTGCACCAGGGGAGGGGTACTGTCGCACACGGTGGGAATTTAATACCAGTGGAGTCTTGTGTCTGGAGGCTCTGGGTAAAGAAAGACAAAATGCAGCCAGCACCATTCACGGCAAGAGGGGAAACCGTGAAGTCCTGCAATTGAGCAGCTTTGCTCTCTGCAGCCTGCTGCCCGTTTTCCCAACGCTTTCCTCTTAATATTTCTTTCATCAGGGTGTCACTGCTTTCTGTGCAGGCAGAGGGTGCAGCGTGCAAGCGTTACAGACCGGAGGCAGCGCAGGCAGGACCTGTTAGGGCCATGGAGGCAATGGGAGCACAAGCTGAAGCATCAGTGGTTCACCTTGCCTTTGGTAGGGGTCTTGAGCTAAAAGGGGGCCATGCAATTCTAGATAATGGGAGAAACCGAGACCAGCAAGTTACCTGCTCTCGAACAGGCCTGATTGTTGAGTTACAGTGTTCACGTATACCCAGCCAGTCCCCAGTCCCTTGGCTGGAGGAGATTTCTGTGTGTGCTATGGAGACGGCTCTTCTTTTTTAAGTTTGGGATTCCTCTAGAGCGATAACAGGCTCTTGCCCCCGTAAGGGCTCTTTCTGATGGAGCATGGGGACATTGCTGCGAGGATGGACTCTGATCCACCCTTGGCAAGTGCCCACTCGGGTGCTTCATGGCTGGAAGAATATGATCAGAGTTTCTGGCAGCGTGGGGCTCTGGCAGTCCATGAGAAGCTGCTGAGGTGCGGGCAGGCAAGGCAGGGTTTGTGGAGGCAGGGAATACAGAAGACTAGCTGCTAGCCCTGGAAAAGACAATGCCATCCTAGGGCTTCTCTCCCTTCGTGAAAAAACAGAAGCCAGGTCCTGACCTGGCCCTTTACTCTTAAAAGTAGCCCAAAATTGGGGTCTTGTTGCTTCTCTTCTTTAATATCATCATTGACTGCAAAGGAGGCATTAACCTTGCGCATCCTCACACAGAGATGAGTACCCACTGCCCTCCACTCCTCAGCTGATGCCTGCTTCTTTCAGGAAGATTTTCAGTCCTGCCCGTGCAACACTGGTGGACCTCACGCACTGTGTATCCTTAGTGGGATAGAAGCGGTCGAGCAAGAGACTTGAAAGCACAATTATTTAATCCACCTCTCGTTGCCCAGGGGCTCCTCTTCCTACACGGAGCTAGAGTCTTCTGTCACGCATCAACTTCAGGGTTGTTGCACAAGAGCAGAGAACAGACACCAGCCACGAATCTTCTCCAGGACTTTGTCCAGTCTGGTTTCGAATGACTCCCCTGAGAGGGCTTTCGCCAGACCTCGTGGGATAATGTACCACTGCCTGCTAGATCTCTGATGGAAAGCGTGCCTCTCTTCCGTGGCAGGTACTTCATCTGGGCTTGAAGGCTTCCTTCGCTCTGCTTGTTTTCCTGGTGGTTGTCTCTCCAGCAGAGGTTAGCAAGTCCCTTTGTGAGGCCTGCACTTCTCAGATGTTATGTCTGGAAGTTTGCTCTGTTTTTTTGGCTAGGGGGCCCAGGGTCTGGAAGTAGAGAGGCTTTTATGGGAACTCAAGTCCCCTTTTGACACGACTTCCTTGTGCTTAAATTTCAGGTTGAGTTACAGACGTGAACATTTTCTGGTTGGATATCTTTCATTGTCAAAGGGGATTAGGCCAGTGATTATTTACATGCACCTCTATTACACAGAGTCTGTTTCTTTTCTTCCCCCCCAGACCACTGCAGGAACTGCAGATTTGCTGTC
>JAVJGG010000082.1:2325601-2421261 GCA_035590195.1 Aviceda cuculoides
CCGTGCCCCCCCCCATGTAATTCTACATAATATGTAAACGTCGACTAAAGCAGTCCCATGGATGGGGGAGAGGGAGCAAATCAGGCTCCTGCTATGCAAAGTGAAATGCGTAGATCGAGATCTTTGAGCTGGGAGATGCCTGTAGGGCCGATGCTTTGCGGAGAGCATCCCCTTCCTTCCACACATGGATGCAGTTGCCCAGGGAGCCGGGTTCATCGTGGGGCATCACCTCTCTCCAGTGCGTTGGAGCTGGTTGCAGCAGGAGGCTGAATGCTTGGCGTGATGGGGCACTGGTTTGATCTAGGGCGGCTCCTCTAGAGCTTTGGCCGTTCCCCAAGAAAATGGGATATTTTTTTTTTAGAACCCAACATGCATGAGTTTTAAAAGGGATTTTTGATAGAAGTCCCATTTACTCCTTTATTTGGCTTGGGAGGCTGCAGTGGAACAGATTTCTTTACATATCCTTGAGTGTTATTTGATTAAGGTTATGACTGCTAATAAACACTCTGAATCTATTCTCCTTCCCCACCACTTGTAATTCAGGCTAACTGTTGCCTGCGTGGGACTACACCTTTTTATACCAGTGCAAGGGACAAGAGTGCTGATTCTGCTCCCCTTTCATCAGTTTACTGGTGTACTGCTCACCTCTGATTTATTCCAGCTTTATAATGTAAGAGAAAATAGAAATGGGAGGAAAGCCAGGATTGATTCTGGCACAATAACCAGTTTACTTCCTTTTCCTTCACTTTGCCATTTACGATCACAAGTTCTTCTATAAAACAGCTATGAGAAGAGCAGACCTTGCCCAGGAGTAAGAAAACTCGAAGCTGCAGAATCAAACTGACAAAAACCAAAATCTTGTTTGCAGTGTAGGAGAGAGAAGGAGGTTCTGCTTGGAAAGACAGAAGGGAGGAAGAAAGTAGGGACCCCAGAGGACTCTGTTCTACCTATCGTCTAGAAAATGAGCATATTTCTTGGTATGGTTAGTCTTTTGCTATGTAAGAAAATATTTTTAATTTTTCAGGAAGCAAAACAGAGGAAGTGATATAGACACCCCAGCTACCCAGCATCACCACAACTGAGTCGGGACATCTTAGCCAGTGCTCAGAGAAGGCTGGTAAGTGAATCATAGCCAAAACCAGTGACCCATGGACTAAGGCAAGAGATGGTCAGGCTCGTCTAGGTCTACGTAGATTGTCTAGAGAGAAAGCAGCAGAGACTCGGGAGGCCGTCTGCGGTCACCAACGTCTGGGGAATAATCAGAGTGCCGCATACGTTTAAAAAATGATGAATACGCCACACGCAGAGAAATATAAATGTGCTTGGATGTACCCAGAATGCAAACTCCATGTAAATGAAACTTCGCTTTGCACTGAAAATGCACACTGGTGGCCGTTTATGAATCCGTAAGAGCACAGAGAGCTCCCTATTCGCACCGAGCCTTTCTGCTCCCCTTTTCCCTGAAGGTTGGGGCCTTGATGCCTTTTTCCTGGACGTGAAGCGCAGTCTCTCCACAACAATCATAATAAGTCTTGTGCTGTGTGGTGCACTAATGAAAAGCTGTGTGGGCTAGTCCCTAATTACAACCATCAGTTAAGCTGTCAGAGGGAGCTCTCGGCCTCGGTTGTTTCATTATTAGACTTCGGGCCTTGATGAGCTGCAATCAGGCATGAAAGGGTGACCTGACCAGAGCCAGGGAGGTCTCCACTCCCCCACTGACCTCGGAGGGCTTTAGAACTGGACCTGGTTTCTCAGGTCCAGGGCTTTACCTGTTGCACTGCTGGGAGGGAGCTGGGAGCAAAGAGGGAAAGGAGGTGGAGAGCTCCATGGGGTGTGCAGTCGCCTTGGGCACAACCAGCCATCTTTCCACACACCTACATTTGCTGGCTTTTTAGGGTCTGCAGGCTTCATCGTTTTGAAGACAAGAAGCCGTTGCCTTCAACTTAGGCTTCCTGCGTAACAGCTTAAGGATTTGCCGCTATATACGTTTAGCTTCGGTACAAATGTTATGCAGGGATGAGTCCAAGTCACGGTGTCTTCAGCCACATCTGGATTTTGAAGTGCCCCAAAGGATGATGTTGGGGGACTATTTCTCCACGCAGTGGTCCCTTTAAATTTCACACTAGACCCAGTGGAAAACAGACATGCAGATGGTGGGTTTTAATGACAACAGCACCAGTTTATTTGCACTAGGGTCTTTATGGGGAGATGTCTTTGTTGTTTCAGACCACACATTATTAACTAATCCCTAGACTTTGTTTTTGTAGTTGCATTGTGAGCAACTTCCCACTTTTCGCCCCTTTCCTCTGTCAAAACGTCTTTGGCTTTGCCGTTGTGTGTGAGGCGTCCTAGACTGCTGCTGCTCAGGGTGGATTTCCATTCAGCAGTCCTGCCGTGGCTGCGGCTCCCCTTTCTAACTGGGGAAGTCAGACTGGGAATTTCCTTGTGCTCTTTGGAAATTATCAGCTACAGTCATTTATGCATCCTGTTCCACCTTGATATGAAGAGGTAATAATATTTCTTTTGTCTTCCCTGTGTATCAGCCCCATTCTTATTCCAAAGCCCAGGCCTATCTCCTTTTCCCAGCTTCTCTTCTCTAGGACAAGACTGTCACTTGCTGCATGCCTGTCCTGGAATAGAAGAGCCTATTTGCAAAGAGCCCAAAGCGAAACACTTGCAAGACCTTCTTCTGAAGTATTTGGTTCTGATAAACCATAAATGCCAGGAGAACGGGCTTCACTGTAAGCTTTTTGCTATTCCTTCATGAATTCAAGAAACCTCGAAATAAGCAATCACATTTTTGCAGTTGCGGCTGCAAGTGCTGCGCAAGAGGCGCTGGGCAAAGCCAACGCAGGCTGCCACGGCCAGCGTGCCGGGAAAGTGATTGGATTTTGGGCAACGGCTTCTCCTCGCCAGGTTTCCCACCTGCGCATTTTGCAGCGAATGTCTTCTGATCGCTTCCAGCCTTCGCTTGACAAACAGAAATCTGAAATGAAACAGCCTGTTCTGGAGGGATCGCGGAGGTCGGGGGGGGCTCTGTTGTATAGCCCCACACAGCTGTTAATCACCAAAATATCTCTGGCTCCCAGCAGCTGTCTGGTGTTTATCTTAGCCTGGATATCTACTGGCCGAGCCCACGGAGAGCAGGCTGTGCAGCCAAGCCAAATACAAACGGAAGACAGATAATTTGCACACAAGGGTGTGCACGTGTATTTTGTGTGTGTGTGCGTACATATGCGTGTGTATATACACGCAGGCTTTGTTTATATCCCACTGCTGCGGCTGGAAGTGCACGTCAGTGATTTTTGTTTCAAATGAACTTGTAATTTTGTGGATGTGTTAGGCCATACAAGAAGGGAAGCTTAATGTATATGTGTTGTACAGGTGGTTTAGGTATGTGCTTCCAGGTGCACAAATGTGACTCAGATAAGGTCGCTTGCACAGTAATTCCCCATGCTTTCTCTAAGCCTTATGAAGCTTTTTAGATAAAGTGGAAAAATACAGGACTTCCCAAGTCTTCCAGTATCAGTCAGCCACAGAGACTTTAAAGCGAATCTAAAAGGCAGTTCCCTGTGCCACCTGTGACTGTTGGGGAAACAAGAAAGAGGAAGAAAGCTAAAAAAGTAAACTATCCCACCTATAGAAGAGAAGGTGGTTAACCTTGTGGCTCCAATTAACCTGTCCTCGCAGGGGTGGGAGGGCAAGGAGTTTATATAAATCAGGCTCAGCTGAGTCAAAGGGATGAGAGGGGTGGCTCTCTTGGTGTGTTTGATATTTTCTTTGTGGTAAGAAGCCTGCAGTGACCTAGGAGATTAAAGATTTGGGGAGTAGCAAGGAAGGATGTGAGCATGTTATACCCTGATTTTTCTGAGGACTTATGCCTTTCTTTTTCCCTGTTTCTAGGTCTTTTCTTTAACAGTCAGAGTGCCCTGAGCTACCATGTGGCAGTTTGGTGCAGCAGCAAAAGTCCTGGCTGGATCTGAGTCGGTGCTTACGTGATAAGGTAGGATTTGGGTGAATTTATGGGATGGTGGGAACCAACCAGAGTTTTATTTTAATGAATTGTCCACTGCAAGTGTCCAGAGAAGCACAAGATTGTGTTGTGGAATGTTGTGAAGCTTCAAACTAAAAGGTTTGCAGTTTTTATTTACCTAGCAGTCGGTTGCATGCTTAATGTTGTTTTGGAAAGAATGCTTGAGGTCCTCCTTGCTGCTGACTCTCCCCTGAGGTTTCAAAGGCTGTCAAGCACAGAGAGTTACAGAAACTGGCTGTACAGGATGGTGTGTGCCTTTGACTTTTCTGAGCCCTGAGGGAGGCTGAAATCTTGCTGCTTCTTACACTGAGTTCTCTAGGGGCAGCTGCACAGGATAAGCTGCAGTGCCAGCTTTTGGAGGCTGTGTTTTTTGGTAGGTGGGAAGCTGGAGGCCTGTGCTGAGCTGTGTTTTGGGCTGTGCAAGACTGAGTGAGGGGGTGTGCGTTTGCTTATCCCTAGTTTGCCTCTTGCTCTGCGAGTACAGCGAGTGCCTCGCGTAGAGATTGTGCAACAAAGGTCAGGGCTTCTTCCAAAGCAGTTTGGCTTTCTTGGCTGTGAATGCCCAGCTTTCCTTGAGGTCCAACTCTGGTTTTTATCAGTTAACTTGCTCCAGATCCTGGGAACAGCCACAGCCGTCTTTCCCTTCATCCTAGAGCACCCACTTCCTTCTGCCTTACCTCATTCTGCAATTACTGTCCCACAAGGCACCCTGGGCTGCAGCAGCCTGTACCTCTGTCCTGTCTTCTGTGCATGCAGCAAAGCCTCAGGGGATAAAGGAATGGAAGAGAAAGAAGCCAGTTACCCAGGAGTAGTATTTAGGCAGAAACATTCTTGTTTTATGCACCTGGAGACAGTGGTGTGGGAAGAAGTGGTGCAGGGAGCTGGGGCTGAAATGAGTGTAGCAAGCTGTCAGGATGCTTCTGCTGGAGGCTTGGTGAAGAAAAGCAATCGCAGCAGAGAGGTTGTAGTGGCTCCTGTGCTCACCAAAAATGACAAACCCTTGGGCTTTCTAGCCAGAGCCTTTGCTGTAGGTGAGAGACTTCTCCAAAGGGAGAGACCAGCTTTCTGGAAGGCAGAGGACAGGAAGGGAGGAGTTCATCTGGACCAGACTCTCTAATAACTAACTAGTCAGCTGTTTCGTAAAGTGCTGAGAGGATGTGGGAGCCCATGGGTTTGCTGAAATGTATGTGCAATGATTGCTCCTTCTGAAGAGCCAAGAGTCTCTTGCACAGCAGAGGTGCAGTCCTCTTCCTCTCTCCCATGAAACACTGTGCTTAACTTACAGCCAAGAGGGCCAGGGTGTTTTGGATGGCCACACACCAGGGTTAATATGCTGCCCTGAAGAGGGGAGTAAAGATGGGGAGGGTTCAAGTGCTGGAGAAGCACTCTGCACAGAAACACTGCTGTGCATTAGGGAGGTGATGGTGGAAACAGCTCGGGAGGCATCTTGATGACAGGCAGAGCCTAGAACTGTGTCCGCTCTGGGTTTTTTTTTTTTCTTGCAACCTTATTTCCCGCTTTGTAATGGGGAGCATAACCTCTGGCTCTGCTTCATCAGATGTGCTTGCAGGAAAGCTAAATAGAGCTGACAGGCTGGGGCTCTGCTGTTTCTGTGGAGCTAGCACAGCATGAAGGAGGTGCGGAGACACTTCTTAAGAGGCCTGATGCTCAGGATATATCTGGGCACCTGTGGGGCTGGTGATGGTGGTGCAGAGTGACATGTTAGCCTGGCCTCCTTCCTACCCCAGAGGCAGAGTAGCACCTAAAATCTTGAGGGAGATTCCCAGGCTTGGGTCCTCTGCAAGCAGTGGGGTATAAAGGGAGAGTGGCCTAGCACTGCCACTGAGACAGCCCCTGCCAGCTAGAGAGCAGAGGGGAAGGGAACAATAACATTATCCCCTGGTGATGGCTTCAAATTGAAATCAGCTGCAAGTCCCCATCCTGCCTGCTGAAAACAGAGGGGCTGGGAAGACCTGCCTTGAAGGCTGTGGAGCAGCAGTAAGGTGATATGCTGAGAAAACACTACGTTCTTAAGTGCCTGAGTGCTGCTGCTTTTCCTCGGCTTCCCACGCAGTCCTCTGTCACCCTCACCGGTGGTTTTGGCATTGAAGCCCCATCCCGACCTGATGTGCAGGGACAGACCTCTGCCCCGCTCCCCCTTGGTGAGGGGCATCCCGGGCAGGGCCTGGTACTTGGGTGCTGGCATGAACGTTTTTGGTCAGCTAGCTCCCCTGCCCTTGTACTCTTGGGGAGAACAAGCCAGAGTTGCAGCCCGACTGCCATCAGTGGGGGTTCTGTGCATATTTGTGTCTCAAATTCTCATCTTCCTTACCGATCTCTTGAGTTTCTGTTGTTCCTGGGTGCTACATGTTCAGGGAGCAGACATCCTGCTCTGCTCCGTCCTCTCCGTGTCCCTTTGCTGATGTTTCGTGTCAGTTGAGGACATTTGGTAGCCTACTGTGCAAGTCACCGTGGGAAGACAACATGCATCCCATAAACACAGACAGGGGCATTGTTGCCTGCTTTAATGTGCTCTAATTTAAACAAAATGGTGTTTTCAAATGAGTTTGGATTTTGTTGCAGAAGATGGTACCTCCCTGTAGTTGGAAAGCTTTTTTTGTAGAGACACCTTTAAGGTTGCAGGTTGCTGAGTTGGGCAACTCTTAAAGCAGAGCTTATATAGAAATGTATATGAGCCCTCCTGTACCAGCAGGTTGTGCAGGCACACAGCTTGCCTTCTTGCAGTACCATGAACTTCACCGTGGCTCTGCTGGTGCCTGGAGGGGGGGGACTTCACACTGGAGTCCACTGGCATTGGTCCCAGTCAGGATCAAGGTCACTTCTATTGACCTGAGCTGCATTCAAAACAATCACTTAGGTGTGAAAAAATCCACTGCCTGGTCCCTGTTCCCTGGGCTCCTTAGTCCCCACCCAGCTTATTTTTTAAATATTCTTAATGAGCTGTCATTTTGGCCAGGGCTCACTTGGTGATTTAAGAATGGTGGTAACAATGAGACCACAATGTCCAGGCAGAGGAAAAAGAGCGAGGGGCTTTTTGCTGGTTTATTTTTTTCCCCTGCTTGGTCTTTAGTTGTTTTGAGTCCTGCAGTGATTTCTAACAGCTGGCCCAGCTATCATCCTGATCGTGTTGCTCTGTGCTTCAGTGAGCTGGGGGGGGGCTTGGCAACCCAGCAGCTGTCCTGGAGCCTGAGCCATGAATGAGCTCAGAGGGGGAAGGAGAGAGGCTTGGATGGGAGAAACTGTATTTGTGGTGGCTTTTTTTTTATTTCCAAGTGAGAGGCTGACAGTGTTGACCGGATCCAGGCACAGCCTGAGCAGGTGCTATGTGTGCTTTGCCGTTCCACGTTTCTCTTCCCGTGACCGTGTGGGTGCACAGACCTTCCTACAGCTCTCGGGGTGAGGGATGGCCGCAAGAAGCACCTCGGATCGGCCCGTGTCCGACCCATCACTGCGGTGCTCTGCACTGGACATGGCTCGCACCTGCCCTGGGAACTCGCCTGTAGCTCTGCCAACGCACTCCAGTGCTGATTTGCAGCAGGTCTTGGCTCTTTCCACTTTGATGCCCCACACAGAGATACTTCTTTTTTTTTAAGCTGTGCTATCAGACTTCAGCAATGCAACCTGCTGACAGCATGTCTTGTGTTTTATGCTACAGATCCTAAATGACAGAGCCGCATCAAAAGATTTTTTTATTTTTTTTGACCAACATCCACAGTTCCTCTTGCGGCATCTATCTGTCCAGCGTGGCACTGTCCCTTGATATCAGACCATACCTAATATCTCAAGCTGGTGTGCTGTGTGATCTTATAAGGATATTTCTACTGTGCACAAGGCAGAGGTGAGCTTTTCGGCCCCTATTCCATGCTTGTGTCCTCAAGCGTATATCTCAAGCTGGTGTGGCGTGCAGCTTGTGTTTGAACAGTTTCTTTAAAATAATCTGTATAGACCCATTTAAGTTGTAGCACAGTGTAAGGGTGTGATTCCTGTCTTGTAGAGCCTAAAGCACTCAATAAACATAGTGACCCCCCTGCTACAATGTGGTTTGCAAAAGAAACCCCCCCGCCGCTTCTGAGTTGATGTGTTGTGAATGGGGGGCAAACCAGAGAAATGTGTTACGGTGCTCTCCTTGAGTGAAAAGAGTTTGGCAAAGTACCACAGGCTACTGCTTTTAAATAGCTCATCTTTAAATAGGTTGCTGTCTCAGTTACTGAGGGCGCGTTGGCTTTCCTGGAGGGTACTGGAGGTTTCATTTTAAATGCAGTCACCTTGGGATTCTTTGGAGATGTTGATGATGTGTGGCAGGATGATCTCCAGTACGCAGCGTGCAAATGGTAGAGAAGGCTGAAACCAAAACTCCTGTGAGACTCTGCATGCTGTAAGCTTTAATAGTAAAGAAAATGAGGGGCTGCTTTTCTTCCCTCTAGATGCGGGCTGTGTCGATGTGTCTTCACGATCACCCTGCTGTTCCCCTTTCCTAGCAAGCCTTGACTTCCCCAATATCTGATATAAGCTCCTGGCATGTGCTGCAATCCTGTGCAGACACAAGGTTGGCTGCTCTGCCTTTATCTTAGCCATTGGCACCTTGAAAGCTTCTGGCTGGGCCCTGTGTGGTGCTGGCAGGAGTGTGTTATTCCCTGACCTGTATCTCGCCCGCTCTTTTCACGCTGACACTGCTCTTCTGTCCTTTGCTAGCCTCATCCTCCAAAATGACGTTCTGCTGGGCCTCTCGGGTTTGATTTGTGCCGGTTGCCGAAGGTTTTATCAAGGATGATGCTCCGTGTGCACTCCACCCTGGACCTGGACCACACTCTACCCCTTCTCTACTGCTGTGCTACAGCACATCTGCCCTGATGTGCTGCACTCCTGCTGTGGGATGATGAGGGATCAGGTGTTCATGCTGCACTGAGCTGGCTGCCTTGTTTTTGGAAGGGACGGACTAAGCAGGCCAGGCCTAATGCTGTGGTAAAGCGGTGTTAAAGTGGTGATCGTTTGGGGGCTTCTCAGGGCTTGTTTTCTTCTGAGCTCTGCCCTTAGGGACTGTGAGAGAATGTAGGCAAACCACAAAGTGGGTCAGTGGCGAACACCAGGGCCGTGGCAGTGTTCAGCCGTGCCCTGTAAATGAGCGAGTCTGCAGCTCTGGGAACAAACAACCTTTTATACCTTAATGGTTCTTGCAGATGCCAGGTCCCTGCTCGTGTCTTTCCAGGCATCTGCCTAGGCAGATGCTGTGCTCTGGCAGGGAGCAGGCCAGGAACTAGCTCCAGTGTTGGAAAGCTAGCCAATAATTGTGTGTGGAAATAATACTTCTGCTGGGTTTATTTAGATGCAAGCGCCCTGGTGCTCTTTTGAGTGCATGTGTGTGAGCAGGCGGTTACAGCAACAGGCTTTTTGTTATGCACCTGAAAATGTTTTTTTTTTTTTGCAGCTGCTTGCTTTGGGAGTGGGAGAGGTGGGCAGAGGAGAGGGGTGTGATGGTTTTGTAAGCTATGGATGTGGACTGATTGGGGGGAGGTAGTCTTAATTCTGCAACATAAGTGGGATTGCAGTAGTGAGGTCCATGCTTAAATTAAGACAGATGAGTGCAAAAGGGGTTGCTGGATGAGCTTGCTGTGTTTACTACAAGAGGGCCAAATTATGTTCCTTTAGTTGTGGCTATAAACACCAGAGATGCCTTAAGCTGTCTGGCATGCAGCTTTTTCTGCTGAGATTAAGTTGAAATAGGAGTTTTAACGGTATGACATTGAACTTTGAACAGGACTTTGGCTCTGTCACAACTTTCTTCTGCAGTCGAAGGAGGGAGCTCAGGCCTCTGTGCTTCTTTTTCTAACAATAAACCGTGCTTTGAGGTGTACAGAAGAGCACTAAAAGCTGAACTCCCTGCAAGTTATTTCCTTTGAGCTCTTGATTACGCTATAGCACGTGCATCCCCTGTATGATCCAGGATGGATGATGTTCGATCCTTTTCTTTCAAATACCTCATGGATCTCAAACATCTGTGAGCAATTTATTTTGGGTATAATCAGTTAATGTTTTGGTGAAGTGCTTTGAAGACGTACAGCACCCTCAAATGCTGAGTATTGTTTCATTATTATTACTATTTAACATCTCTACGTAGCTGAACTACTGTCAGACATCTTCACTTAATATACTTGGTGTCTGGATCTTTTCTGCAAAGGCAGATTTTTGGCAAAGGGGAAGGTGGAATGATATAATAGAGTTTGCAGTTATATAGTACCTGTCATCTGAGTCTCTCAACGTGCTTTACAGGCACTAGTTAATTCTCACCACTTGGTAGGGCAGTCTGGCTATCCATCCCTGTGCAGATGGGGAGGCTGAGGAGGAAAAGCCCGACCTTTCTGAGGTCACGCAGGGGGGGATTGGACCCAGATTCCCCAGAACCTGCTCTGCCCATTGCAGTTAGACAGGGCCCTTTCACTGCCACTATGCCACCCGTCTCATAGGAACCTCCCCTGCTCCTTATGAAGGGATCTGGCAAATACTACCTTACATATACTTATTTTGGATCAAGAAGCATGCGACTGGGCTTTGCTGCCGTGCAAAAGCTTGTGCACTGTGGGGGCTGAAGTCCGAAGTGGTATGAGGCACACAGGGTAAAGAGGAAAGCAAGACTGAGTGACTTCTGAAGTCATGCAAGTTCAGAGTAAGCTTTCTGTCATCAGGGCATGGCTTGTTGTCTTTGCTTTTTCTTTTTGTGATGCCACCTGGAGAATAGGCATTGATTACTTGTCTTCTGGCCAGCCAGGTTACTAGCAGAACTCTCCAAGGAGCTGTGGGAGAAGTCCTGTGGGAAACCAGTCTGACCAGAGGACACCCATCAGTATAAATCATCCGTCTGGGATGAGTCGCCAGGCAGTGTTTTCAGTCTGAGCTGGTCCCTCTGTGTCAGAGCAGAGCAGCTTTCCTCGCCTCTCCTGTGGCTGTTCAAACTGATTGCTGTCAATCCCCCACCTTTCACCAGAAACAGAAGTGCTTAAAAATTGAAAAGGTGATATTAGAAGATAGAGCCGGGGGACCCTAGCAGGCAGTCCATCAAGTCTTAGACATTAACATGTAGTCTAGAAGGCTTGGAAAGCGGTTCTTCCCCCACGTGCATCCCCCAACCCACCCCAGAGACAACATGTAGCATGGAAACAAAAAAATAATAATAATAAAAAAAATTAACTGGCGCTGCTATTCTGACAGATAAAGAGCAACTCTTCATAAAGGACCTCTGTGTTTTTCTCCCTGCCACGAATCATTTAAACAGCGGTCATTAGCGACTTATCTTTCCTAAAACACTAGCGAAAGCTGACATCCCAGTGAGAGACCCCATCAGTCAATGTGCTGCGGTGGAGAACAGCTGTCTATAGCTCCAGCTGTTTGCACCCTACATGCGTGAATCCCCCTCCCTTAGACACATGCTGGGACATGGTATTTACAGCTCTCTCCTAGGCTCATGTATTACTCCTAGCAAAGCTAGGGGTGACTGACAGTCCAAACAATTCGAACAGGGAAAATTCCTCCTGCTTACTCTTGGCTTTTTTGCAGGAGCTTTATCAAAGCCCTGCTTCTCCCAGGGAGAACTCTGCCTGATAACCAGGCATTGCAAACAACTATCAGCTGGGGTGAGAACTGCCCTAAACAGCCATCACTGGGACTGGGAATTGGGCTGCATATCCTGAGAGCTATGGAGCCTGTTAACCACTGGCAGCATATTTATCTTCCTAATGTGCTCGTTAAGAAAACAATGTTATCTGCATCTTAAAGGTAGGGAATAAAGAGGCTGTTAGCTGCCCTTAAAGGCTCCTTGGTCCCTGTGTCTCCAGTTGGTGCTTTACTGGGGTCTCTGAATTGCTCTTAAATGTCCCTTGCTCCCCATTTCACTAGGTGCGGGGACTTGAAAGGGATTTAAGCTGGCTAAATATGGCCCTTAACGACTGCCACAAAAGTGCATCCCAGGGAAGGGGATGCAAACCAAGGGGTTCAGACCTGGGCCCCTTGTGGAAGTTCATGCAGAAGGCTTGCAGGGTTAAATCTACAGATTTGCCAGCCGGGGATTTTCAGGTTCTTTGTGCCAGGTTTATGCTTTAAGATGTCTGCTGAAGGCAATGCTGTGCAGGATCATCTCTTCTGGTCAGTGAGCTGAAGTTCAGGACTGGCAGCCTGGTAAGCTAAACCGTCCTAGAATTTCCCTGGAACTTTAAAGGCTGGTTTATGACTGTTAAACTTGAAAACAATCAAGGCAAACTTGAAACCTATCTACTTTCTGAACGTTTCTTTCCTTGCTTGTTCAAATACTGGGAGGTAAGCCAGCTCTGGAAATGAAGTCACTTTTGAAAATGGCTCCTCTCCCCAGAAGGAGGCTCTGAAAATTCCCATTGTAATTTTACGTGATTTTTTTTTCTTTTTTTTTTTTTTTCAAAAAAATATCTTACAAACTTGGCCCCTGAATCAGTCCCTCCCAGCTGTCCTCAAATTAAAAAGAGGGAAGAAAGAGACACTGGCACTGCAAGACTTTTTTTATGACACAAATTTTATTGCGTAGGATTCAGCACATTGACAGGCTATAAAAGTTTATTGAAAGCAGATACAGCCTGTCAATGGGCTGACCAATGCCCCTGGCTGGGATTCATCCTCAGGCTTCTGGTGAAGGGTTCTGTTTTTGTGGGGTTTTTTTTCTGCATTTTGACTGGATCATCACCGGAGAGAATTTCCTGAAGGGGGAATGCCCACCATGAACCACCAGCATCGTCAAAGGGGTGCAAGTCATTCCAGTGCAGAGATGCGTGGCGCTGACAAGTTTTGTGGTGAGTCTTCTGGGGCTAAACACACGCCTGAGGTTATGCACGCAAGTAGGTCTTTCCCTGGCAGCTAGCTAGCACTTAAATTAATATTCCTATTAACGCAAGGGCAGCTTTCGCTACCTCTTCAGCGTCCCGTATGAAGTGTACAAGTTCTTCTGCAGAAGAGAAGCATCCATATCACAAACCCCACTAGACGGGGAGAAAAGGAGGGTCTCATACTGTTACTTGTGTGCAGACAGCACCTTCCCTTGGGACTCTTCTGAACTTGGAAGGGAGTTTTTCTTATGAAAATTACCCTTTGTTTCAAGGGAAGGCTGGTCATCCAACCGAGTTGCAATTAACTGGTTTTTGGAGCACAGTGCCTTCTGCGTGCCAGGGCAAAAGTAGAAGAGGCTCACAGCTTCGTCTGCAAAATAGGAATATGGCTATATCTGCTTATTGTGGTGGTTGAAAATCGAAGTGGCCGAGATAAGCATGTGTATGATTGCTAATAAACTCCTGTGATAGCACCTTGCTGGAGTGAGAGGCCGTTGATGCAGATCATCATGGCTAAGGTGATTGATCGGCGTGAACTGCAGCTTGCCCCTCTTAATTCCTGACTGCTTGCTTCTGCAAACTACCTGGTACACCTTTAGCATGCGTTTGACTTGCTGTACGTGCATAGAAAGAAAGAGTTGGAAGATGTCAGGGGTTGCCCACTAAAGCTGGTGCTAGCTAGCATCCCTCCGGGGTTTTGCGGTTTATTCCAGCGAAGACCTTTGCTGGAGATTTGGACTGAGGTGCCTCGTCATGAGCAGCAAGGACAAAGAGCTGGCTTACCTTCACAGCTGCTGCCCCTGCTAAGAAGGCAGCTTCATGTTGGTCTGCTGTAGCAAATTTTGTCAGAAATGGAGCCGGGGTCCTGAAAGTGGTGAGCAGGCTGCCAGATTTGCTGCCTTCGCAGGTCAGTGAACCTAAATAACTATATGCCTTTGAGACCTTTTGGAGACCCCTAGTAAAAAAGGGCTGTATCCAGTTGCCAGACCCCTCACCTTGTTGGCCCATGCCACTCTGGATGTGCTGTCAGAAATCATTTGCTAGTGGAGTAGCGTTAGGTAAGAACCCTGGTTTTGTATCCACAACAGTGTTGGATCAAGGTTGCCGCGTGTCATTTCATCGCTCTGGCAAATGACAAGCTCAGGGCTTGGAGTGTGGAACCTTATTTTTAATAAAGGAAAAATCTTTGCACTTCTATTCTGCATCTGTCAGCGATCTCACTTGGCTGAGCCCTGGAGGAGTTCATCTGGCCCTCGTGTTAAGGAAAACCAACAAATTAGTACAGATGTTTTTCTGAGAGCTACGGGGATCGGGGATCAGTGATTTAATACTGCCTGATATTTGATAGGGGACGCCCAGGGAATATGTGCTGGAAACCAGGAAGTAATATTACATGAAATCAAAATATAAATATGTTCCTAAAGGTTTAGGTAATATTTTGCAATTTCCCCTTGTATAGTCTTAAATGAGGTCTCTCCTTCTCCTCCTGTTCTTCCTGCACTTGTTCATGTAGGAGGCTTGTTCCTCTTGAGCTGGATTCAAAAATGCATTGAGTAAAATGGAGGCTTTCCATGTGGGTTTTTTGTGGGCTTTAGCTCAGTTGAGGAGAACATGATTAAAAAAAAAAAAAATTTTTTTGGAGGAAGGAAGGGAAACTCAGAGGTGAGGGAGGAAAGTAGCCTTGACCACCATGGGTATGAGTTTGCCTTCAGGAAGCATTCAGGCTTTGGGATACAGCATTCATAGTGCCCTCCCTGCTTCTTCCAACCCTGAGAATTCACAAGGACCAGCTGGTGAAAATATGTGCAAGTGGAGTTCTAAACATGGAGCTGAGCTGAATAAAACCTGAGACCAAAAGCAGCTTTGATGCTTGGCTCTCCGGAGTGTGCTTTGTAGTCCTCTGATTGACGTGGCTGAACAGGTAGTCCTAGCTTTTAGCTGCCCTCTAGTTCCAGCAGGCAACATCAGGCAAATAAGGGTGTGAGAGACTGGCTCTAAGTCCTTCTGAGCTGTGCTTAACTTTCGGCGGCCATTGGACCAAATGAGACTTCAGTTTAAAGCTCCTGCTGAGATATGTCTTTAGGAAGAGACAGCACGGTGGTGGGAGATCACGATGGCTTAGCTTTTCTTGTTGGTATGCCAACAAGCTATTTTTCTGAAGGATTTGGGGGTTTACTTGATTCCTGGCAGTCTGAAAGAGCACAAGTTTGCTGTCTTCTGGCATTTTTGTATTCATGCATGTGTATAAGGTAGGAAACCAAACATAGAAAAGGAAGGTAAATTCATTTTTCACAAGTTTTGAATCTGGGTAACTTATCCACATAGACCTATCATGACCATAAGAAGTATCTGCAGTTCTTGATGGTTCTGACTTGACATTAGGAGCTCGTGATGTGTCATACTGGTGAGTCTTTGCCTGCCACATGTCCGTCATGGGCCTTCTGTATTGCTCAATGGCCTCACCGCTGCTGGGTTGGATTTACTGATACCTAAATAACTCACAGCAAGAGAATTTATTCACACCCTCCAAAAACCACAAGATATGGAAAATTAATGTTATTCTTGACTCTCAAAAACATAACAGTAACTGAGATGAAGTCATATAGGCTCAGCAATGACCATCAGGGGGATTTTGAAATTGTTCCCAGGCCCTCTATCTGTCCCTGAGATGCCCAGGGTAGCCCAGCTGTTTGGCAGAGCTGGGGTGATACCTGATGTGCATTGCTGTGTGCTCATGATTTTAGAGTGCAGAATGGCTTTTTCTCCCCGACTTGCCACTGCTCCACCTGGAGCTGTTAGGGACTCCTGTGCAGGCATAAATCAAGGGGAAGATGACAGGGTTGTGGCTGAAGGTTTTTTGGCTCCTGGGTTGGAAAACTGGCCTTTTCATAAAGGTCACACCATAGCTGACCTCCCAGGAAGGGGTGAGGGAGGAGGGCTGCTGCTAAGCCTCAGGCAGGGCAGAGATGTTGCTGGAGATGAAGCTCATCCTTTGTGTAACATCGGACCCAAAAGCAGTTTGGCTGTTTATCACCCGTTGCTTCATTCCGGAAGATGACACGAACAGCAACTTTACTTTTTTTTTTCCCCACATTTCTCTTCTTACCCTTGGGCAAGGACCCAAAGCCTTCACGATGTGTAATGAATTTACTAGTCCCTTACCGGTAGGATATTGTTCTGTTCTGGCTCTCACTGCCATTTCTGAGTGTCAGAGGCACATCTTTTGGTGTGTACCTGGAAACATCTCTGGTATGCGTGCTTGCGCTTCAGTTCATGGGTTTGGTTTCAAATAAATGAAGTCTTTATGAATAGCATGTTGATGTTGCACCAAAGACAAAACTAAATAGAAGCCAATGGGCTTCTCGGTAGTGGAAGCGTTGAGCCAAGGAAATCCAGAGCAGGGAGTGATGATGTTCTGTATTCCACACCGGGGAAGTTCCCGTGATGGCTGCTCCTTTCCCTTCGCTCATGTGGTTGTGCCTTTCCGCAGCACACGGCGACTCAAGGATCGCTTGCCTGCCTTACCCCACAATTTCCTGGCTTGCGTCGGGGTTTCTGTAACTGTTTTGGTAGTCCTTCTACAGGGATAGGAAGGCTGAGGTTTTTGTAAGGCCTCAGTTGGCTTTAAATTGAATAAACTTTGTACTCTTTTTACATCCAGCCTGCAAGCTTAAGGAACATATTCAACTCCAAAAAAATTTCTCGACTTAGTGACAAATCTGCTTCCTATAAACCCAAGCTGTTGGCATTTGCTGTTACCCTCCTTTAATGCTTTATTAATGAAGTTCTTTTACAGCTGTTCCATTATTTCACCTGGGATAGAAGTCAGGGTCACAGGTGGATAATTATGTGGGTCATCCTGTTTCTATCCTCTTAAAACTCTGGCACAACATAAGCTTTCTTCCAGCCTGTACTGTTCCAAAGACTTATTAAAAGTCAACATTAATGATCCAGAGCACTCTTTGGCCAGGTCCCTTTTAAATCTTGAATACAAGTTCTCTGGGCTTGCTGATTTCAAAATACCTCATTTACTAGCTGTGGCTTAACATCCTTCTTAGTTACTGTTGGATTAGAAGCTATTTCATCATCGCATGATACAAATAAATCCCGTGGCTTCTTCTCAAGTATAGAATGGTTGCTCGTACGGTTACAATACCTTGGAACTGTGGATGTACCCCTTTTCTGCTTGGCTAACTGTGGTTGTACTCACTGCATTGAGCCAGTACTGTTGTTAGGGGGTTTTGTTCCTTTAGAGTTACTCAAGGTGTCTGTCCCAAAGAGAATGATGCAGAAAGTTTCTGTTTCCAGGTAGGGAAATCATCATGGTGAGGTGAGGCACTGTCCGTAAGCACAGAGCATCGGTCCAGGGGCGGAGGGTGAAGGAAAGAGGAGCAAGAAAGCTCTTCAGCAGTGAAGAATATGGCATAGTGGGAGGATGGAGAGTGCCTTCAGCTCCAGGCTCAGGAAACCTCTGTGAGGTGTTGAGAACGGCATATGGGCTATGTGTATGGCCCCAGGAGCAAGGGCTCTCGGATCACAGCAAGACAACCATCGGGTGGAGGAGGAGGTGTAAAAAGGCTAACTGGGATGGCACTGAGGGGAGGTCTGTGTTCATTACTGGCACAAGAGATGGCATCTGCACATGGAGAAGGGGTAGCCAAAGAGAAGACCAGTCTAACCCAGAGACTCATGGAGACTATCCTTGGAGAGATGCTACTAACGTAGAAATAAAAGGGTGAGAAGGGGAGTAAAGAAGCAGTGATTTAGCAGTAAGCCAGGGAAGCAACAGTGAAACAGAGGCAGAATGGAAGTCATCCTTTAATTGCTACCACATGGATGTGAAGAGCTTGGCTAACCAGTGGAGGAACTGGCATGACACATCTGAGTGAGCTTGACCTGGCTGTTACTGCAACGTGCTGGGAAGACTTGCAGAAGTGGAATGCAGAAAATCATTGGCCACAGACAGGGAGTGGAAGCGAGTGGGCAAAATGGTACGATGTGGGTGTTTAGGTCTCTAGTAATGGAAAACTTGGTGATTCCTGCATGAAATAGGAAGTAGGATATTAACTGGTGTCTGAGGCTGTCTGGCCAAACTGGTGAGCAGGGTGACTGCTCTGTACGTATGTTAGGTGGTTGTTTGAAGGCGAGCATCATTTTGGAAAAGTATCAGAGAGAAACATCTGCTGGATCATTTCTGTTGCTGCTGCTTATGCTTTATCACAGTCATTTTCTGAATCTCTTGAAACAGAGTACTGTATCCTATGTGGGAAATCTGTTTTCTGCCAGTCTTGGTAGGCGCAAAAGCAACTGTGTGCAGAATGAGAGCTCAATAACCGCTCAATAATAAGCTGAGGTGGCTTCCAGGTTCCTATAACAATGCTTTTTTCTCTGCTTCAGACAGTTTAAAAGTAGCCTGTGTGCCAATTGCTTGTGTGTTACTGCAGACGTATGTAGAGATTGTAAGCTTTATAGTGCAACAGGTGAGCTGTTTGGGGAGAAAAACATGCCCAGAGCTTCCATGCATGCTTCTGTTGGCTTTTCTGATTCCACATTAAGTGAATACCTGCTGCCCCAGGGTTTAGCCCATTTAATAGATCCAGAGTTAGAAATTTGGGGCAAGTCAAACATAGGTAGATCCCAACTCTGGCAGTGTCAATGCAAAGAAACTCTACCTCTGTGACCTGTGTTACTTGTGATGGCTCCAGAAACTCTTTTGAAATTGAATGCTTGAATTATGTAGTTGTTTGCCTGATATTTACTTAAGTACTTGCTGTGACATAAAAGAAAACAAGTAAATGTCAAGGAATAATGGCTCTTACTGGTGATTTATTCTCAACCAGGTAATTTAATTGCCTTTCCTCATGGGTAACCAGATATGAGGATAGGGAAGAGTAAACTTGTATATCTTCAACTCGAAGGCTGTTGGCACTTTGTCGTGGACCTTTCTCTAACTTGGGAAGCATGGTCTGGAGGCTGCTGCTAAAAGGTAGATGTAAGCGGGAGAAAACCAGACACGGAACAGTTGTTAATGGTTCACTGCCAAAACAGCAAGCTTTATTAAGTGAGATTTTGCCAGGCCTGAAAAAAAACCACTCAAACCCAAAGTGTTTCATAATCCCTGAGGCTCTGGATGATAGAAGAGGGAATACGTGTGTCAGTGCTGCCAGTCAGGGAGGTGCTGCGAGCCTGCCGGAGGATGAGATTAGCATTTGAGGTGACCGTCGCAGTGGAGAGAAACACCCTCCCTTCTGGGTGGGGAGCAAACCCTGGATATAATTTGTCATGGATGAGATTTGTACATAAATCACCAGGTGCATAAATAGAGGAGGAAAAAAGACTGGCCAGCTAACAGCTCTGCCTGGGAGGGTCTGGAGTTGACCTAGGCCTGGGTCTCGTGTGGTTTTCTATTGCAAATAAAAAGACAACTATTGTGCTGGGATGTATAAACAGGGCTCTTGCAAGCCTTCAAATTCCACATTAGCATGCTGTCGGCTGTGATTTGTAGGAGTTGCCAGCGTAGGCTGGGATGGTGGGGGGATTATCTTTAAGTGTGCTACATGTACATACACACTTAGGTGTCAAAGTCAGGAATATGCGCATCTTAGGCTCTCTATAGACTTACGAGCACCTTCAGGGGGTGATGGAGAACAACTAAGGTATATGCTGGCTGATGGCACCTTATCTCTCTCCGTTGACTCCTCTTGGGAGCTTTGAACTGGTGAGGCTTCTGCATGAGGAGTCTAGTCATCAGGCTTTTGAATAAAAGCCATCCCCACGTAGCAAACTTGATTTCGCTGCTGCAAACCCTGGAACAAATCTGACAGTTTAATAGGGAGCAACCTCCACTGGAAACCACCCTCTTTTTAAGTCTTCCAGGAGAAAATGATTCTGCTTAACAGTAACAACAGCTTTTAAGTGAGGAGAGCTATGTGGGATTTGAACTCAGACCAGACCCAAGTGATGAAGTTACCCAGCAGCACCCAAAGCATCAGGACTAGCACACGCTCTGGTTTGCTCAGTACCTCGTCAGAGGGCAGGTGACTTCCAGTGGCACAGCGGAGGTGGGAATTGGGCCCCCCCCTTGCCTCACTACCAGTTTGGAACCTGTGGCAGATCTCAAGCCTGACGAGAAGCGAGGATGCGCATTCCCTCTGTGCCACCTACTCGGTATTACTCATGTGGAAAATTTGGCAATAGGCCCACAGTGGGAATATAATACCTAAACACTGGGATGGGTCACTCTCTGTTGTAAAGGATTTGTTGAGTAAGTTTAAGGAAAACACCTTTAAGGTTTCCCGGAAGGTGTTGGGTGTTTTGGTTTTGGTGTAAACACTTTAGTGGTCCCATAGGATTTTAATGATGTGTTATAGAACAACTCGCAATGTCCTGTGTGCAGAAATTAAGACATCTGAGCTGGGAGTTGTCATAAACCAGACTTTGATCTCAAGTGTCTTGGGTATTTATGAAACTGGAGGATTTGATAATAACCTGAGTAGCAGCAGGACTCTTCCCTCCAGAAAATAGCTTCAGTCTCCAAACCTGCATGGTCCTGTTAGCGGGAGGTGCAGGGAGAAGAGCTGCTGAAGTATGGCATGTGGGAGGTATGGGTGTGGGAATTAGGGTGCTGAACTTCTTCCCAGCACCACTGCAGTCTGGATGTGACTTCTGGGTAAGCGCCTCTGAGTCATAGAAACTAGTGATAATGATAATCCTTTGCTCCGGTCTTGTCTGGCTGTCTCTTCAGACTATAAACTTTCTGGGAGGGAACGTCCTCTTTTTATTATCGTTATTAGCATAATTGTGGTGCCACTGAGGGGGCCCAGTCACAGACTTTATCACATATTCATGTGTTTTGCTGAACTGTAATGAAACGGCCCAATTCTCAGTAATGGACGTCACTAACCAGAATCAATGGGAGCTCAGCCTTGCTGAAAATGAGACCCGGGCATTTATTGTGCTGAAAGACAATTGGTCCCTGGGTCTCCCCGAATATTTCTGCAAGCATCTGACTGCAAAACTGAGTATAATATGCTTGCTTGCCTTCAGATCTGGGTGGGTGAAAATTGCCTGGGGGAGTCAGCTGAGATCTAAGATTTTCTTCAAGAGCTGGTGTGCGGGGTTCATACAAACTGCCATCCATCTTAATTTCTTGATGCTATCTTGCCCTGCACCCGTGAGCCCAAACCTATCCATAGATGTTCCCAAATGTTTGGGGTGGATAAGAATGCCGGGTGGTGTTGTGAAGCAGGATATAAGTTGGCATGCTCTCTCAGGCACGCAAGAGAAATCCTTCCTTGAAGTGAGAGGATCAGTTAATATCACTGCATGGAAATGCGACAGCAATGAAAAGCTCACGGAGGAGAGATTCTGCTCTGCAGGGTGCCAACACCTCTGTTACCAAAAATGTAAGCAAACAACAAATTAAAACCAATTCTGTTTGTTTCCCAGGCCTTTGTTTATACAGGGGATGAAGTCTAGCTTCAGCTGTTGGGGATGGGCAATTGGCACTGCTCTGTCACTGCGAACCACTGCAGAGCACAGCTCTCCGCTGGATCCGAGGTCTGCTCTGTGGCGGTGGAAGAATTGCTGGCAGAAGGAAGATAAGTGTAAACCAGCATAGATATAGAAGAGCTGATGAAATATTAGGTGTGCAAGGGTATCTGGGGGTGGCTGCAAGCTGTAGGCTGAATAAAAAAAATGTATTTTTTATATTCCCTGTCACTAAGAGTTATGTAGGGGATTGAGGCTGAAGCACCTCATCATCTGGCATCACTTGGCACTGTCAGCAAAGGAGTCTCCTTGGCTGTGAGGATGGCATAGTGGTCAGGTGGCAGGCAAGGTTTGCTATGTAGGATGAGAGCTATATGTTGAGAAGGTCAAATGGGAGATGTGAATGGTAAGGGTGGACTTTACAATGTGGATGTTTTCTACTGAGATAAAGCTTGGAACTTCGAAACGCTGCTCTTAACCAAAAATGTGAATTCAAGCACAAAATTAGAGGGTTTTATTCTTGTCACGTGGAAAGAAAAAATAAATCAAGTCTAAACCTTCTTGGTGGGATAACTTTTTTTCCTGATGAATTCCCCAAAGCAAGATTTCCCGTGGCAGCAGCACGATAGGACTGTGTATGTGAACTCTGTAAAAAAACACTGGAAGTGGAAGATTTGCCCCAAGAGGGAGCAAAGGAAAGGTGATTATCTATGCTGCTCCTGCAAGAGTTAAATCCATTTGCCTTAAATGCACTTGTTAGAAAACAACAACAACAAAAAAAGGAATACTGCCTTTAAAAACAAGTTATTCAACCTGGGAAATGCTTTTTGGAGGCTGGTATTTAAACAGATGCCAAGTTTCCCTCAGTGCTGTCCGTCCAAAGGCCTTGTTTAATTTCACAGACCTTCTCGAGCACCGGGGAGAGGAGCAGTAGGCAGATATTACAAGAATTTTGTCCCGAGCATGCAAATGCTATACTCCTAAAAGTAGCTGGCATGCTAACGCTGGGCTATGTGCGATTATCCCGGGTAACCCAGAGCTCTTAATATCCTGGTGCTGAAATACGTAAGCGGCGTCAGCTCGCTGAATGCAGCGCGCAAAGTATTTAAAATGGCTATTCTAGTTGCGTCTTTGTGGCTAAAGCCAATCCGTTAGTTGAACGTGCTGATAAAAGGGGAAAAATAGTGCTTCTGTGGTAGGATGCACAGGTAGGACCCTGCCGGCGATGTCTCTTGTTGCTAGAAGCTCCGTGTTAGCTGGAGGCGGGTCGCGGGGTGTACTGTAAACTCAAGCCGTGGCCTGTGTGTCCTTCCATGATAGCCAAACCTAAGGGGAGAAGCTGTTGAGGGGACAGAAAACGCAACGTCGGGCTGGCACGTTGCTGTGAAATGTGGTATTACCTGAGCCTGCGTGGCCAGGGAGACCTTTCTGGTTACCTGACTTGTATCTGGCAGCTTTGCAAACTCGAGTCTGCTCTTAATTTTAACATCAGCGCGTCGGCCTTACTTTAGTCCTCGTGCCCTCTCTTGCGTATTTGTCAACTTGTCAGAAGTGTGAGCCTGTTTTCCAGCAAAAGAGATGCGCTGGTGGAGCGGAAAGGATGATATTGCCTCCTGAGGAGCTGGGGTTAAGCTGCTATGTCCTGGAACCACCTGTACTCCAACACTGGGGTTTTGCTGGAGGCATTGCCTGCCGTTTGCTGCTTCTCCTCGCCCCCTCGTCCTTCCAGCCATTGGCTGCAGTTTGTATTTCCCCTTTTATTGCCTTTGGCTCTGTTGCAATGGGCGGTGCAGTATTTTTGTTCTTCACTTAATGATCTTTTGGCGGCTGTTGGACATCATTTCTCATTGTATTGGTGGAGGATTAGCTGAGATGATGGGAGATATTTCCTGTCTTAGCCAGCGGGATGGGCTTTGCAGGGCTTGTGCCTTCTTTTCACATAGTGTAATGCTTTGTTTGGGAATGTGCAGAGGCAGCTCGTCTATGGGAAGAAAGCGCAGCCCCTGAAGCATGATCGCTTTTATTTGCGGCAAGAAGCCACGGAGCAGGCAAAAGTACTGGTATTCCCAGGCTGGACGGACCACAGGGCTGGGAGTCGGGGGTCCCTGGTGTCTGCTCATGCCTCTGTGTTGCAACAGGGGGGCAAATAGGTTCCCTCTATTTATCCCAAGCTTGTATCTAGTCACAGTTCTTCCCTTAGTAAGTGTTGGTACCAGTGGCGTTGAAGTTTACTATCTGCTTTATACCTGTTAACCTTTCAGGGTGCCTGCAAATGGCCACGACTAACCGAGGAGCAGAGAGGATGCCGTCGTTGGTGCGGGTACAAAAGCACATTGGTGCGGGTACAAAAGCATATTGCAACAAACTGCCTGCAGGGCAATGGCAGGCCAACTTTTCTGCAAAGAAAACAAAGCAGTGCCTGGAAAAAAGTTCGACTTCTGGGACAGTGATTGGAGAAGGGTGGGTCTAGGTCTTGGTGACAGTATGAGGGTGTTATCTGGCATAGTTCAGTAACCACAGCCCCTCTCAGGTTACTGTTTATTGGCCCAGATGGTATCTCCAAGGGAAGAGAGGTATTCTCTTGCAATATCTCTTCAGCAATAACTACTGAGCCTTGTGTTTGCTCTCTCTCATCCAGCTGTAAGGCTTCACTGACTCTTGAAAATCCCTAAGGCTCTTTCTTCCTTCTGCTGTGTCTTATCAGAACACAAGGTAGTCTCCCTGTCCCATGGAGCTGAAGTCTGGATCCTGTATTTCTGTCTGCTGGCACTTCCGTGGCTCTGGTAGGATGGTTCTTCACTGGTGAGATCAGACGCCCAGCGGGGCTAGTGTTACCGGAGAGAGAGGTTTAATGTTACGCTGTAGATTGTAAGTGGAGACAATCTTAAGATGAAAAAAAAAAAAAAAAAAGACTTTCCTGGTTCCAAGGCGATTTAGTTTTCTTGTAATAATAAGTGATAGGTGGTGGGGGAGGGATTAACCATGACATGATCCCTTTGCAATGCTTTGTGAAGACAAGAACTACAGACTTCTTTAATCTTCTTGCCAATTCCGAGTATGGGATATGGTACCAAATGTTGAAAACCCAGACAGTTCAAGAGTAGAGGAAGGAAGTTAATGGCTGCTGGAAGAAGTTGGGGATAAAAATGCACCACATTACTTGTTGCGTGTAGTTTGTGCTGATCTAGTCCCTAGATATCGACTGTCTGAAATCAACTGCTCTAGCAAACCCGCTTTGGGTTTTACTGGAGTGCAGTGCTACGGGATTGTCATTTCAACTATTCCAGGAAAGCAAGGGTTTGACTTTAACAAACCCCTTATTTCTTTCTGTGGCCAGCTTTGCTTTCTTCTGCTTTTATTTTTGTTAGCTTCTTCCAGTGAACAAATGTGGGGAGGAACCTCTAAAAAAGTTACTTGGTGAAATTCCTAGCACGGTGATGTGACTTTCCTTGAAATATAGGAAATGGGTATCTCTTGTCAACCCCCGCTCTGTTAGCATGCCGCTCATTTTCAGTGGGAGCAATGGAGAGGACTGTCCTCTAGTAGCTGAGCTGTGAGGGCTTCATCCCTTAACTACCCTAAATACCTGAAATGGGACTTGCTGCCTTAAGAATGACGAGTTGGTGGAGGAGCGGGGCCCAGAAACCAGGATTGCTGATGAGTGATAACCAGCACATCTGCATCCAAGGACTCGGGTGGCAGATCTCTCCCAGTCCAGTGTGGAGTTGGTGGGACCTCACACCCATCTGAAATGGGGTAACGAAACAAGGAGGGGGGGATGATTTAAGGAGAGCCGTTGCAGCCAGAATGGTGAGACGCTTCCCTTGAGAGGGGACTCGTATGTCAGGGTTGGGGTTTTTTTGGACATCGGGCTGCTGAGTGGTTTGGAGTGGGTGTTTATAGCTGAGCAAAGGGAGCGGTGCGGAGGAATAGGTGGCTAAGAAGTGAGTTGATCAAGGTCCTCGGCCAAGGTTTGATAGCCCATGCTTTAAGTGGATATTGAACAGCAGAAAAGGACACCTACAAAAGCTTTCTCATCTCTCTGGGAATAATTAATAATTTGTCTGAGAAATATGGCAAAGGAAATGGCTTGGGGAAGGGAACGGGAGCTAAACTGTACTCTAAAGCTGCTACTGACACTTTTAATTGTTGCTGCTGTATCTCCCATTGACAGTTTTCTAAAAACTACTAATGACTGTTCTTGCTGGTCTTAAAATCGGCTCTATTAGGAGTTAGAAATACCAGCACTCTTCCAAAGACGCTTATTTTTATTATATTCCCAGCCTAATACTGGAAACCTAAGAGCTTTAGAATAGAGCTGGCTGCAACTCCAGCATTTCCCCTGAAAGAAAGTTATGGGAAAAATCCCTTTTTTGACAGGCTTCCACAAAAAAATTTTCTGATTTTCCCACAGGAAACTTGCAAGTTGTGGGTAGGTGGGTTTTTCCTCACTTTCTTGCTGTCTCTAACTTTTTCCAGCTTGAGCTTGACATTTCAAAGTGTTACTCTTCTTCCGAGCTGGCAGAAGTTGGATAAGGGCAGTACTGGGTGAGGCTTTTCCTCTCTGCTGGAGAGAGCCATCTAGAAGTAGGCAGGAGTCAAAAAAAAAGGGCGTTTTTGAACCATAATAAACTTTCTGCAACATATTCTTTTTCTGAGGGTTTCCAGAAGATGACAGCTGGCCCCTCAAAGGGTGAGGTGGCCCACGGTGGCTGTGTGGTGGTACCTGCAGGAACATTTAAGGCTTGCCTGGTTAGATCTGCTCTGTACAGCTCTTACTGCAGGGAATGTGCACCCTGAGGCTGAGGTTACTGGGGATGGGCTGACTTGTGGTCCTCATCTACAATGCGAGCTTGGAGATGCTCTACCAGTGATGCAAAAGGAATAGGACGGGTGGTCAGCTTTGGCTTTTGGTATGTAGATAAGTTGTCTTAGCTTTAAACAATGTTTTGCTTCATCTACGTGCTGGCATCGGGCACGGTTACAGCAGAAACACCACATCAAGGAAGAGAAGGTCCCACCGGGAAGATGTTACCATCAGTGCTGATCCTGCAGCCGTCCTGCTCTGCAGGCTGTCTTGTTTGGGTGAGAAGATTTAAGCAAATAAAGCTGTTTTCTCACATACAAGGCTCCAATTTTAGACGTGCAAGGAGAGGGGTGATAAAGAACAAAGGTCCCAACAGCAAGACCATCTCATTGCTCAGTCTGGCAAACAAGCAGATTGAGGATCCCTCGCATATATAATGTTAACAATGTTTTAATTTATGTGAGGTTTTTACTATTATTATTTTAGCTGCCAAAAGTTCCTTGCCAGCTTTCTCTGTTTCGGTTATTTTTAATCCTTGCTTATTTGTGCTCTCTGTCCCAGTCTTTTCAGACTTTTATGACTGTAACGCTAACCCCTCATGCCCTGCAAACACATGCTCAATAACTTCACTCATGTGAGTAGTCTTTGATGTCGAAATCAAGTTAAGTATGTGCTTTAGTGTTTATAAGATCGGGTCCTTAGTTTCTTAACCCTTGCCCAATAAGTTTAGTTTACCGTAGTTTTTGCAATAAATCCCTGTCTGTTTCATTTCGGAGAACAGCTCAATGTTTTCCTCCACCTCTGTTGAGAGACACTACAGATGTGTGATACTTGGCACTATGGTCGCCATCCACCCCCCCCCCCCTCGCCTTTATTTTTGCGTATGAGTTTGGGTCTCTAGTATCATGTTCTCCCTCCTATATGGCTCTGAATAATCAATTTAGAAAGCCAGGAAATAAATCAAAGCCTTAGATAGCAATGTAGAAAGAACGAAGGGAAAAGCAGACATATGGATTTCATCACCAATGGAGAATAACATGTATAATAATAACAACAGAGTGTAAATGAGTATATGTACTCACAGGAGGCTTTTCCAAAATGATTGTTTTTGTACATGACTGGGGAAGTTATTTTGTGGTTTCTGAGTTCTTTGGAACAATTGCATCCTGGCACCGCCTAAACTCCTTCCCAACTCTATTCTTTGCAGCACTGGTTTTGTTGGGCAATGCTAAGGCTTCGGTGCAACCGGCTGCGCCCTGGGAAGGGTTCAGCACTTTTGGGGACTTCTCTGAAGGAAGATTTCCTAGCAGCGCTTGCGTGCTCAGCGCTGGTGGTTTCCATTCCACGTGTCCCGTCAGAGCACCGTGGCCTGGAATTCACTGCTGCTCCCCTAAACAAAATTCATCGAGAGTGCACGTTTTTCACTAGCCAAGAAAAAGGACGGAGAGAACATTGTGCGATGGTGTAAAGCAACCCCAGATTTGTGTGTTTGCTTTGAAACCATAGATCCCCGCGCTTGGTCCGTGCTCATGTGTCGACTAACGCAATGGATGCTGGCGAAGGGACCGCAGAGACCCTGCGATAGGGACGCTTCCCTGACTTGAGGATTGCGTTGAAAGCAGCAGAACATTTTTGTTTTCTTTCCCATAGAACAGAATTCTTCTTTGCTTATGTGCTCTTATGCCTCTGTAATGGAAGGACAAGTAAAATGCCTGTATATACTGTGACTTGTTAGAGCTGTCAGCTGAAGCTGCTATTGCAGGCACTTATGTTGAAGTCAGTGATGCTTTAGCTAAAGATTTAGAGGTTGTCTCTACCCCACCTCCCTCTGTCATCATCTTCTCTACCACTATCAGTGCAGAAGTTTGCTTCCTTTTTCCCATTTCTCCAAAATTATGTATTAGCTGATGCCTTTTTGCTAGTAGGGTGGTGGGTGTTTAAACCCAGATGGCTTATTTAACAGCTTCTGGGGTAATACCACAAACCATTACACCATCAGAGGTGGGAAGACAATATAAGCAAGGGTGAGTCGTTCTTCATGGTGTACTCATCTGCAGATGTAAAATGAGGATTTGACCCCTGCTGAGGCTTGCTTGCTGTGGTGGCTACTAGCCTCTTCTAGAAGGATTTTGGTTAAATGTTTCTCAGTCCCTGAAAATTCCTGTAGGAAACCTGAGGTTTTTCTGCTGAGAAATCTTAGGGGAGAAATATGAACACTTTAATTTTGACAGTTCTTAAGTCAGATATTCTGATTTACAGTCAGAAGATGGTAACTTTTATCATCAAAGCTTATGTAAAAAATCCTTTTTTAAAAAAAAAAGGTACTTCTGAGTTCTTGCTGCTGTGATGTGGATGTGAAGAAATTCAGGATACTACAGAACCTCATCAGATAGAGAAATCGGTTCTCTCCAGCTCATTTCACAATACTGTGCTTCCTTTGAGTGCAAATCCACCACCTTTCACCAGCAATAAAAATCACACATTTTTCTGGTTTAGTTTTGTTTTGAAAAAAACCAAAATAAACTCTTCCTGGCAGAATCCACCAGTTGTCCTGTAATTGCATTTCATTGTGAAACAGCTTTTCCTAATCGGAGCTTGTGCCCTGCATGCCAATTTTGGCTGGAAGAGGCTGTACGTGGATGCCAAAGCATGATCTCGGATGGGCTCTGGATACTGTCAAAGCTTGGAGGTTGTGTGACCACCCTCCATGGCAGGCGGAGGGGGCTATGAAATTAGGAAAGGTCAAAATGAGAAACACGTGATGGTCAGAAGAACCTCTGAGTTTCAACTATAGTCCTTTTCACCCTGAAAAATTGCCTCACCCTGGCTCTAACTTGCCCTTCAGTGATGCCGTGTCTGGTTGTGACTGGAAGACACGATTGCACTGGAGCCTTTGCACAGTGTATGGGAGCGACCAGGGGTGGGTTTGTTTTGTTGTTTTTTTTTTTTTTTCTTAACAAATAACTAACAGCTGACCTGATGCGTTAAGCTGTGGCAAAGTGCTGCAGTGCTGGTGCTCTAGTAAGTGACTTCAAGGCTTGTTTTCAGAATGTGCTTATTACTGAACAGGGCTTGTTTTGTAGGTCCCAAGCATTTCGTTGAAAGAAAACTTATTTTTTGAGAACTTATTTTTTGAGGCTTCTTCCAGGATTATGTAGTTCCTGGCACCGTAAGATAAAACCATCTTAGGAGGGAAGCAGACGCTTTGGATGCATTTTAGTGATGGATAATCTCATATTACTTAGTTTCTTCTGCTGGAGTTTAACTATCTCATCTGCTTGACTGCGACGCTGCAGCGTGAATGCTGTCGGCAAGCAAGTGCCGAGGCATCGCTGCAAGGCGAGCCCAACCTGTAATACCTGCCTTGCTTCAGGTCTGGGTCCAGCCCTCAGTTTTGTGCCACGCAGAGGTTTAGAAACACCTGGATTACTCTAGTCGTAATTTGAGCGTCCGTTTCCCTTGCAGATCTCCCAGCTTCACGAAAGGCAACATGTGCTGCTCTCCTTGGTCTCTCCGTGGTGTAGATAAAGGTTGTTTCGTTATGCCAACTGTGTTCCGCTGCTGTGTTTTACCCAGAGAGTCCTTTGGAAGGTGCTGGAGGTGCGGATGGGGAACTCGGTTTGGTTTCTGATACCGTTAACCATGCATTCCCTGATTTGGGAAAATGTTAGAACTTGTTCAATAGCATCGCAGTGCAGGAAAATATGCTTTTGTCGGGCAGTTTGGGTTATGAAACCAGGACAGAAACTCTTTGCACTTCTATTTCACCTGAATTGAAATAGTTGCATCTTCTGCTCGTGTGCATAGGTTTAGTTCTGTATTTTGATATCACTTAGTACTTCTGTGTATCGAGCTTTGAACTTGTCTTAAATTACAGTGGGCATCTGCTTGTTGTGGGTTTGTGCCTCAGTTTCCCCACTCGATAAATGGCAATAACAGCAGCTGCTCCCAAAGCTAATCAGCAGGCCTCTTTGCATATTATTTGTGCTTAGCCTAGGGCAATAACACGCTATTAAGCCTAGAGCAGTGATACCTTGAGGTTGCAAATTTATGGAGGGGATGGACGGTCGTGTCAGGAGTACCTGAAGTTTTGCAACCCCTATTGCTGTAGACGTCGGCATTTGAATACTACAAAAAGCTCTTCCATCGGTCCATTCTTGATGTTAAGAAAATCCTTTTGGACCCCAGTGCCTCTGTCTCCCTACCTGTGAAAGGAATAAGAGCATTTTTTAGAACAAAAGGTGTTGTGTGGGGAAGGAGGCTGTTGTTTTGTTACCATGCGGACCGCGGAGCCGGCCGTTTTGTGATGACAACATGAGGCAACGGAGACCCTCACGGGCTTTTCCCGAGTTGCACTGGCACCGTGTTGGTCAGAGGAGTAAGAACATGTGTTTGTGTTTCTGCTCTGTAAATGGAGCAAATATGACTCACCAGAAACATGTGGGGCAGATGTTTGTGGTAATGAGGTGTCATTTTTATACAGTTACTTTTCTGAATACAGCCACATTTTAAGGCTACTTTGCATGCCTGAGGAGCAGTTGTGCTGAAATTGGGGAAAAATGCTGAGGCTGGAGTGGTCTAGCGTAAAAATTTCAAAAGCACCCGTTGAGTTGGGAGTCTATGCTTTCATTTCAGCATGGCTTTAGGGACTTGGGAGCGTATGCTGTGCTGGCAGTCAGTGGGAGGTAGATGACAGATACTCAGGTATTTTGCAAATGATACCTCTGGTCCAGTGCAATCTATTTATATAGTTTGAATACTTAGAAGTTTTTTAATCTCCCAGAGCTTATGCGCATACCTCACAATAATGCAGATGTATTGGATAAGGAGAAAACAAACAAACCCAAACCCAACCGAAAAAAAAAAAATCAAGTAAAACCTCTTTAAGGAGCACAGAGCACAAGAAGTCCTAGGGGTGCTTTTGACTATCTTGCCAATGCAATATATGTTTTATTGTCCTTTTAAAATTGTGGGTAGCATAACTGAGGTCTGTACATGTTTGTATTAGGAGCAGGGCTAAGGAATTAACCCTTGCAGCAAGCTCTGGGCCACATTTCTTCTGGGCCACCTTTCTTCTCGGCCATAAAATGTCTAAATGTCAGGTTTCTAAGAGCAGTCTGTAAATAAACACTCCCTCTCCGGGGCCTGTGTTGGACCTCTTCAAAAGCCCTGTGCCATGATATGACTGTGGGTCTAGGAGATGGCTTGAGAGTGCGGTCGCAACTCCTTCCTCTCGTGTTGCCAGCTCCTGGTTTCTGTGTTGTCTTGGCTAAGTCCTGTTTGCAAGGGAGGAGGAAGGAGATGATCTTCTAGGGCATCCTAAGTGGGTTGATTCCAAATTCTTTTTGCCTCCGGTATGGCTTAGTATCTTCCAATTCTGTAGTTAGGTTTTGAGAGAAGAGCAAAAATCTATTAGTTTTATTGGCGGACTCAAACGTCAATGAAGATGGGGTGAACTGTGCTCCGTGATGCATCTGATTATTCCCTAAAGCATAAAGACTGAACAACCGTGTTATTTTTCTCCTAGCTAGCACAATAATAATGCTGAAGTAATGCATTTATACCCAAGCTTTGGTAATTGTAACTCTTGGGCTCTAGTCCTGATTTTAAAGTTTCTTATATGTTCTTACTTGTACAAGTGGCCACTGCTGTTCGGTGTATGAGCCTCTTAGTTGCCTTTCTCAAAAACATTTCAGAGCTGGTTTGTGAGGATACTGATCATCACGACCCAAGCTGACACCTCTGTGAAATGCAGACACTGAATCCAGTGGGGAATTCAGGCCTCCTGTGATATTTTTTTTTTTGTGTGTGTGTGTTTCGTCTCCAAACGTGCAGGCTGTCTTCTCAAAATATGGGCTGGAAAAACACCTCTCTGCCTTGGCTTCTCCTATAGTGAAAGGAGGAATCCTACCTACCTCGCAGAAGGGTTGTGGTCGATAATGTTCGCAAAGTGCTTTTTAATCCCCTGCTGAAAGGTTCTGTGCAAGTGTGAGTTATAATTATTACGTAAATGTGTCTCATATTTTCCTGTGCAAGCCTTCAGCTTGCCGCAGAGATGTTTTCCCAGTCTTTATGTGGATGCCATTGGGTTTGTAGCTTCCTGGCCAGTTGTAGGCAGCCGTAGTAAGGCATGGTTTTCCAAAAGAGAGAATTAGTCTTTTCATCAGCTTTGAAAGCCAAACCAAACCCCAAACCACTTTCAATAAATCTTTCTGAAAGGAAAACTGATTATACATCAACAGGGAAGAGATGCAACTTCATTAAGGATGGGCGAACGGCTCTAGTTCCTACCTACAGGTGTCCACCTCTGGACCAGAGGTTTAGCCCACAGGTCAGTCTGGTCTCCTGGAGGGGCCACGGACAGCTGAGAAAACACGTGCTCTTCATCGCATCAGATCATCCGGCTAAAGTAAACCCATGAGGTCATGCTGACATCACTTGCGTCGCCCTGCAATAATTAAGACCGCTGCGTGGTTACTTTGCAGCCCCCAGCCCCAGCTTGCGTGCAGGTGTGTTGTTATTAAGCAGCTGGTATAACAAGTCTGTGCCAGTGCAAAGTATGAAACAGCTCAGGACCTGTCCAAAACTAACACAGCCGGGCCTTGAAATGGAGTCCGGGGGGTGCAGTTCTCCCTCCTGGAGATAAAAACAAATCGTAAAGGTTAAAAGGCAGGAATTGGGGCTGTTGCTTTCTGCAAACTTAAAGGAATCTCTGCGCCTTGTCCCAGGAGAAAAGGAGTTAATAGGTAGTCAAGGTGAAGGTTTAAAAATAGAGTGCTCTGCATAGCTATTTGGTGATGTCTCTGTCACGTTGGCCAGTGTTTGCTGCTACAAATCCCAGTGTGTTCGCAGCAGGTTTTAATGTTGGGTGTTTGCAGGGTTTTTTTTTTTTTTATGGCAGGGTGGTGAATGGGGAAAACGGGCTTTGGAAAAAGTGACTTTGGAGGCGTTGGAGTCCAGGTAATGGGCTGAGTTGGGTCCTCAGTCACATTAGCATGGTCCCACTGGAATTAACAAGGTGGATTTGAAACTAGGAACATCCTTCATTGAGCCCAAGGTAGGCTTTAAGTGATGTGTGTCCCAAGAAGTCCTCCTCCCCTTCTCACATGAGCTTATTTCTCTTGTTCTGTTTTATTGAGAGACATGGCGCTCTCAGTAAAGGATGGGGGTGATTTTCCTATCAGTTGGCATGTGCTGACTGATGGCTTGTAAGATCTGGCCATAGAGAGTCACTTTTGGGAGTTGAGGTCCCCAGAAGAGCCCATTGCTCTGAAATTGGAGTTTCTACTGAAATGAGCTGTTCCTGCGAATGTGTTACTGAGCCGATAGCAATTACTGTGTCTTGAGCAGAGGGTACGGTTGCCAGTAAACAGGAAAGCTGATGCTGAAACTCTATTTGTTAGCTTTGTAGGTGCTGTGACTCATTAATACACACATCCCTATTCCAGAAACAGATTTCACAGTGCCTGCTGTGGCAGAATTGCCTGTCTTTGCCAATTTGACAACGCACGGGGTAACTGTCTTGCAACAGCATGTTTTCCGATATCTAAAAAGCCCCAGCAAAGCCCCAAATCCCTCACTTTCAAGGAAGCTTTCCTTTATAATTTTTAAGACACGTGGGCCAGAGGATTGCTGTGAATTTTTTTCATGTTTTTCCATTTACTTAGAGCACATCTCTGAGAGCCTGTTCGAAGATGCACTGGGGAGATGCGGGATTAGATAGGAAACTGGATTAGCCCCTTAGGATTTCAACAATGTGGCTTTGGTTTAATATAGAAGATTTTATTTAATATCCTCGTAGAAAAATGCAGTGTTGCATAGCTGAGATCTGATTTTCCCACCCTGTTTTCTCCCCAGTCCTATTGCCTCGACTTTTTCCCATTAGAGTGGTCTATAAATACAGAGCAGGTGCAGCAAGCACTCCAGGAACACGGTCTGATTTGGGGCAAAGAGTGGGGCTTCAGCTCCCCCTTTCCCTCTGTCCCAGCACAGACAGTTTAGGGGAGCAGGAGGAAAACTTGGCCCCCAGCCCTCTTCTCCCTGCTCAACTGCGAGTCCTCTGGAGCAGCGCTGTCTTTCTGCTGTCTTCTCTGATAGGCAGGTGTCCAGTTTTAAACTGGGACTTGTTGACTCTCTGGCTTCGCTGCAGCTCGGTCCTGCTCCCATCAGAGAGAAGATCGGGCTGGGGAGAGGGAGTCTGACCTGGCACAAGGTCTAATGCTCAATTCACGCTATCCTTGTGGATCCTGCCATCTCTGAAACTGGGTGAAGGAAGCAAAGATCTTGGCTTGCCTGTGCCAAAACATTCAAAAAGGTTTTTCCTGAACTAACTGAAGGTGTTAATCCAAGAGGGACAGTCAGAACACACGAGAGGACTGTGTAGACCCCAGGCTTCCCAAAGCCAATGAAGATTTGAACATAACACCATGTAGGGGTTTGATACCATTAAGCTAATACAATCCAGAAAGATTCAGATGACTATTCCTTAGTGTCCAGTGTCAACAAGCCTTTATTAGATGTTGGGCAGGATCCTAGAAGCAGTTGAGACAAGCATCTTCCGTGTGGAGCAAGAAAGAAGCATCCAGCAAGACAAGCCCCTGGCCCCCTCCAGTGTTGCTTTAGTCCACACTGCACTTGATAGCAAAGACAAGAACCAGCTGTTTTCTATGGTACTGCACCAAAATGGCATGCTGGGAGGCTGGATGTGTGCATCAGTTGAGTGAGGATGCTCTGCTCTAGCTGGCGGGATTTATAGTGGTACCAGCAGTAGGATTGCTGCCGTGGAGCGTCGTTGTCATTTATTTCTGGCCACGTATAATATGTGCGTCTTTGCTGTCACGCCCCACCTGGCCAGCAGGGAAGATTATTTCATAATCCCTGACCACGGTGTCACCTGGCTGCAGTGACATTACGAGGCACAGAGCAGCAAGAGCGAAACCAGTGAACATCCCAAAGAGACGCGAAGGGACCGGGCCGCGCTAGGAGTTTTGTCAGCCCCTTTCTCCCGCCGCAGCGAGGGCTTGGCTGCCCCAAAAAATGTCGTAACGGATGAGGAGAGGGAGATGCGTACGCAGTCCCTGGAGACTGGGAATGGGGGGATTCTGTGGAAAAGCATGGGGAATGGGAAACATCCTGCAGAATGGCTTTCGTTGCACCCATGGATTGGATGCAGTTTTGTTTTCGGTAGGCTTTTGAGTGTGTAGCTAGGATTAGAAGACCTAAATTCCTTTAAAACTCAGCTTTGGGTTTGGAAGAGTCAGGACAGGCACTAAGAATTTCGCAAGTTTTAGGCTGTTCAGATTTTAGAATTTGGGTCAGGATGCCCAACTAAAAATTAATTTCTCCGTTATCGAATGACTACTGGGCATGTGGATGTGAGTCAGGGCCCATATTTGAGAATTACCTTGTTACAAGTAAATAAGGTGGGACAAACTAGCCATGCAGCTCAGAACCGCAGTATCATTTAAGACAAATAGTGGTGAAAACCTTCTTCTGGTCAAAGTTAGAGGGGAAGATTTTGGCAGCCGGAGTGTGAAGGAAAGGGCAAGCAGTTTAATTCAATTATCCAGGGTTTCTGAATAACTGAGTGATCAGGGAAGGGGATTGTACATCAATAGCATGAAGTAGGGCAGCCCGGAGGTGGCGGGATAAAGGTTACCTGGTGTCTCTGAGATCCAAAGTGGACAATACTTTGAATCAATCCAAAAGCTTAACTAAGAGAGCAAAGGAAGATGTGGCTTTTCAGAAGAAATATGAGGGTCTCTAAGCAGTGGTGCCCTTCCAGATGCTGGTTGAACCTCCATCATTTGGTAAATGAGGAACAGGCAGAGCAGAAGTCAAGAGCAGAAGGAACCGGGAGGCTCGCTTCTCTTCTCGTGAGTGCAGAGGAGGGCTGGGGCTTCTTAGGACCCCCTCCAGCTTCAAACTGCTTGGACCCGACTACCTCTGCCCTGATGATTCCCCAAACAGGAGTGCCACTGAAACCACTACTGGAAGGACTCGGACCGTTTCCCGTCCATGGGGCCCGTTGCCTCACCTTGGAGGAATGCGTTCGCTTCACAACCGAGATAAACGGCCTGCTGTTTAAATGGAGTTTGTGTTGAGAACACCGAACTCGTGCTCCGGGACGAGAGTTTGGCATGCCTCCTGCTTTCCTGCTGCCTGCCGGGTGGGACGGTGCCTCGCTCCGCCGATTCAGGGTCTGCTCTGCCGAGGTTGGATTTATTATTGGTGACTGGCCTCTGCTGTTGACTTGATGATTTCTGCTCTGATCTCAGAGGATAACTCTCTCCTAGGCTGTTCTCAGAGGGAACTTGCATTCCTTTCTTATCTCCCACCAGCATGAGTTATGCTCTCAAAAATTAGTCCTTATTTATTAGCACAGTCCAGCCAAAAGCCATCTCCAGGATTTGCAGTTGCATGTGCAAAAATTCCACCTCCCTTTTCTCGCTCCCCTGGAGAGATTCATTAGGAATAACCTCACCTTGCAGGGATTCGAATGCTTCTTCAAGGACGTTGACTTCCAAGAGGTTTGGAGACAGCGTCCCAAAGAGGTTAGTGTGTTCGGCTCATCTGTTTTCACTTAATGTAGCACTGGAAGAGCCCCTGGAGAGCTGTGAAATAAACACAAGGGCCCTTATTTCTCCCTTAAACTGTAAACTGGGGCAGCAAAGCTAGGATGCCGGGTATTCTCCACTTTTCCCCCCTCCAGCTTCAAAACAATCTGGAGAAATTTATAACCTGGTCCTGCTTACGGTGCTTCCGAAACGAAGGAGAGGAGCACGGAGCCTGACCGCAGCCCCGTGGCAAAGCATCTGCCTCATCCCCATCTGCCGGAGCAAGATGGACGTGAAATTAAAATAAAACTAATGGCAGACCCAGCTGGACAAGGACAATTTTGGCTTCGGTTGAAAGTCAGAGGAAGCCTCTGTGCTGCTGATGCGCAGAGGTAAAGAATTACAAAGGCAATGGGAGGGACGGCAGGCAGCAGGAAAAGCACAGAAAGGCGCTGAGGAGAATCCGATAGATGATGATATCAAATAGCCTGAGAAGAGAGACACAATATCAGCAGCTCCCAGAGACCAAGAAATCACTAGGAAGAGAACCATCAATGTGGAGGTAGTTACATTGCAATTAATAAAACCTGAGCAAGCGCCGTTTGTTGCTGCGAGCCGGTGGAACTTCGCTATTGCAGAGCTGCCATCTAGGAGCTGAAGCTATTGCAAAGCTAAAGCGGTCGGAAAATTCATCCCGGAGCAGGGATGCAGCAGGGCATTTCTTCCCCTTCTCGTTTGGTCCGACGCTAGTGTAGCCCCACCAGTTTGTGGGAAATTATGCTTGATTTGTGTATCTAAGAGGAAGGAAGGGAAGTGGTCTCTTGAGACAGGATCAGACCCTGGATTCAGCCAGATTCAAGGTGTTTGCAAACTACTCAGGGGGGATCTGTTAAGTCCCTGGTTATATTCCTTGCTGGGTGGGTTTCCATGCCTGTGGCTCCTGCTGCAATCAATGGAGACTTGTCCTGGATGCGCGGTGTGTAATATCAGGTTTTTCAGTAGGGGGGTTTGCTTTACTGGAGAGAAGAGATAACTGAGGGCAGAGATGTTGACTGGTTTAAGAAAGCGAGCAATTGTAAAGGGGAAGAAAAAAAAAAAAAATCTCCGAGCTGCCAACAATTGTAAAACCCAGATTATTTGACCTGCGCTTCACAGACAAGACATTTTTGATTCCAGTGCAAAGAAATATGGGCAAGACATCAAGTTATAAGCCAGAAATATCATGTAACCGGTAATGGCCCTTTATTGACATAGGAAGTGGGATGGTTTTGATAAAATAAGAGCCCACACAAATGATTTTTTGTGCGTATAATTCACAAGGAAACTCTTTGAGGAGTTTTTGAAGGAATGTGGTCATTATTTCCCCCCCCGTGTTCTTTTTGCTTGTTCCATTATTAAACAGAGAAGGAGTTGATCGCAGGAGGAGCTTTGGCATCCCCTTTGCTCAGGGAGGCTGTGTATTGCCTGCACCCCATAGGTTTTTCTTAAAAACCATCTGGGTAGGAGCCTGGGTGAGGTGGAAATGGTGGAAATGGCTTCTCCCTGGTGAGGAGCACGTGAAGGAGGCCTGCACAGGTACTGCATGGTGGGCCAGTTGTCAGACTTGGTCCTCTGTCTACAGTAAGGGTTTGGCGGGACAAAAAAAAAAAATACAAGTGCCCTATTTCAGTGCTGACAGGTAAAAGTATAACTGGATACAATTCTTGGGATGCTTTTGGTAGTGTCTGCATTTTCAGTGGATGCAGGACTGAAAAATTTGGAGACATCGATGCGCTTCTGTCCTAGTGGATCTCCAGACTGTCTTTTCAGAGTTTGCATTTTATGGTGCAAAGAAAGAAGGACACGCTTTGCCTTCTCTCGTGTCTATTTAGTGAGTGCTTGGGATTTCTTCTGTCTCAAAACCGTGTCCCATGAGGCTGCCAGCGTGTTTTGTACCATGTGAGGAAAGAGGGATCTAACACTCGACCACTGTGGGCTTACATTGAACCCAGCAGTCCCATTTTTGCGGCGTATCTTGTTGCCAGTTTTCTTCACCCGTTTTGAAACCAAATGGTTCGTGAAGACCTAAATTAATTTGAGGGGGGGAAAGTAAAGTATCATTAAACTTGATTAATCTCTTGCTGCTGCCAATCCCGCAATCATTTCTGGAGTCTTGTGGCTGGATTTGTAGTTCGAATCCTTGAACTTCTTGCAGACAGGCATCACGCTAACGAGGTTGTTTGTGTTCAATTTCCTTAGTTTGCTTTGTTGTTGTTAGTTTTGGGCAGGAGGATATTGAAGAAAGAAATACGGGGAAAGGTAAACAGGTCTGTATGGGATTTGTGCTCCCTGGTTATTTGGGTGTGTGATGTTAGAAAGAAGTAAACTCTCGGAGTACCTTTATCTCAAAGTTTACAAATACAAATAAAAGTCCCACACAGAAACTTAGTACATGATGAAAGATTCAAATATACACAAGGCGAGTGTTTATTTGAATGTGCTCCGAGTTCCTCTGTTCATTTTCGGCAGTGGCTGTTTCATTGTAGGAGGTCCAAAAAGTTAATTCACCAAAAGAAGTGGAGTTTTGGAAACAGCAGGGAAGGGACTGAGGCTATTCATGGATCTGGTTTTCGGATTCTGCATTCATTTTTGGAAAAAGTTTGTTTTGGCTTGAGCCAAACCAACCTTTTCCTGAGATCTTCATTTACCCAGCTCTGATGCACAACCATGTACCAAGCCAAGCTCAGTAAATTTCTCAGACTTTTATATTTTCCAGGGCTGTTTTCCTCCCCACAGACCTCCCGAAGCGCCTGCACTGCGGGGTCCGAGCCATGGACAGGTTTCCCCAGGATTCTGCTGGGTTTGGAAATGGTGTGTTGAACTCTCCCGAATCTGCTGGAAACACTTTCTCCTTGCTTAAACCTCTGCTGTGTGGAAATGCACAGGCCTTACAGATTACGCTGAGCTTTCACAGACGGACTAGGAACAGCCGGTGATGGAAGTTAAAGCCGGCGCAACCGGAGTTAGGGAACAGTTGTCCCGGCAGGGAGGGGGGATTTGCACCCCGTGAGTCTCAGCTCTGGCATTGCCGCCGTGCCCGTACCCTTCCCCTTCCCTGTCCACACTCCTCCCTGTCTGCGCGGGTTACCTTCTAATGACGAGTGTGTAATATTTCCCATTTCATTTGCTCTCGGCTGCCTCCAGCCTTTCGTACCTATTTTAAAGGGCAGTCCCGCAGCCGTAGGCTGCCCGTGGCCAGGAAATTGCCGGGGCTGGCATTACGTTCCCTGCTACCTTCCTGATGAGCATGAGGCTTTTACGGCTTTCCTTAGCTTGGTTCTTCCTCCCAAAGCTTTTCATGTCCAAAAAGTGTCGGGATTTAAGACCGGCTCCTGCAGCTTCAAGAGGCACCTCTGTTTTTCTTCCTTCAGCCCCATAGACTATTTTGTCCCGCAGCGCTGGGGAGAAACGGGGACCAAGGAGAGCATGTATGTATGCAACGTTACGAGAGACCTCTGGAGCAAAGTAACGGGGACTATAGATCTATAGATTAAAGAGAGAGCGAGGGCCAAGTGCCAAAATGGTTGTGTCACTTTGCGAGAGCCAGGGCCAGGAGCTGGGCTTAGCGGCACAAGTCTTTCCATCGCTGGTGACTCACTTGCTGACATTTTTGGCTGCCCTCCTGGGCTGGAAGGGGCTGAGGGGAAAAGTGGGGCCGTGTAGAGCTCACTGCCCCGGGCAAGGGGGCTGCAGGAGAGGGGCATCGCGGGGGGGGGATGCCGGTTGCCTTCTGCTGCCTGGCGGGAAGGGTCTTGGTCCAGCGCTAGGACTTCTGGTGCTGCGTTACTGGGAGTCATAACTTCGGGCTGCACCTAGGAAAAAGATGGAAGGTTAGTTTCTCGTTCTCCGTGAGAAACTGGGAGTTGTTAGAAGCAGCATCCGCTAGGAAAAAGTAAAAGGATGTTTCAAAACGCTTCATGCAGTTAGTGAAGTCTGAAAGTTTTCCAATAATTTCCCATTTAAGTGTTACAGATGTCTTTCCTATCTGCTTCTCAAAGACAATTCTCTGTATTTTCTCTTTTCTTTGTTTCCCTGTTGCAGTTGCCAGTCTGTGTTTCGGTGGGAAAATATTGAATATGGCATATAGGAATTGGCTCTTAACTCTCAGCACTGATTACGTTTGCGTATGCAGAAAGAGAAGCTGTTTTGGCTGGCCGTATTGCAGCGGAATGGATATAATACCACCTGAAAAGGTTAAATGCAGCTTGTCTGTACGAAGTGGTTTGGTGTTTTTAGCGCTGTGCTTGTCGGTGTGATGCCTGAGATTTGTACCTTCCCATCTGTGGATGCCCTGTGCATCTTCTGCCTCTTGCACCTGCAGAGCATGGTTTTTAGAGGGTAATGAAATTGGAAGCGTTTTCTGTCACACTTCTAAAATAAGCTTAAAATCTGCACTTTGGTTTAGGCTTTTCAAATTTGGGAGTAAGGAGTTGAAAGGATCGGAACTACACCTCTTTGTTTTGGTACAAAATACCAGATTTCTTATTTTTCAGCAACGGATGTGTTTTCAGGTTTGGTTTTGTTGAAGGGAAGGAATTTTCTGTTTTTAAAGTGTCTTTCCGATTTCTTTTCCACATAGAGGAAATCAGGAGAAAAGCAAGAGGAAAAAAACAATTTGGTGAAACTTGTGGCAGTGCTATTTCTGTGGGGGATTAAAACCGCAGACTTTTGACCAAAGTGAAAATTCCCCTTCGGCAACCTCCCGTGCAGCAGCGGTGCCCAGGCTCTCCAGGTGGCAGCTCCCTGTATCATCTCTCTGATCATTTCTCTGCAGACATCTGGTCTACAGCCTCTGAAATCAACAGAAGTCTTGCCATTAATTTCTGAGGCTCTCAGATAATGTTCTGTATGCATGCAAACTAACGTGAGCATTAAATATCCTGTTAAGTCTGCTTGGCTTTTTCCATCAAACGTGTCATTTAAATAACCTAATTAAATGAAGTCCTTTCATTCTAGATGATGTTTAGATGAGGCATATAATTGCCCTGAGCACGCAGCCGTCCAGCTGGCAGAGAGGTTATAAAAGATGTAAAACATTTTAATAAAAACAAGACCCTCCTTGGATTTGGACTCCATAGCTAGGATGGAAGGCCAGTGCATTGCACGTGGTTTAAAAACAGCCGCAGGCACCGTGGAGCTGTCAGGGATGCTCTGATGGCAGAAATCCTTCTCTGACCTCTTCTGCTTTGAATTTTGGCTTGTTTGCACCACGTAAAGCTTGGACTAGCGGGATGTCAGAGGGTTTTATCTCTCTTGGTTGGCCCCTCGGTGCAGGATAACTTGGGAAGGAATGAGTCCTGCTGCTTTCACACCTCATGCCTGACGTGATGGGTGAGCCCTGGGGTCCTCCTTGCCCCGCCATATCGGAAGAAGCCTTTCTGGGGTGCAGGAGACGGCCGATTATTTTTTCTGCCCCTATCTTATAGATGCAGCCTGAGCCAAGAAGGACAGAGAAGTGCTCTTTGCCATGTCCTGCTGCCTGTTGAATGGCTTCTTGGCTCCTTCTTCCCTCTGTCCCCTCCAGTGCATCCATCTGCAGAGCAGACGGCCGTGAGGAGTGGCTCCCTCTGCAAGGCAGGACCGTCTTTGGGAAGGGGCCAGCTCCATGTGTATAATATTTCCATTAACTCAGGGAGCGAAACTCTCGGGCTCCGGGCCCGGGCTGCGCCGGAGAGGCAGCGTAGCTGGAGTAATGGTGTTCATCTATCACCCAGACGTCAGCGAGCAGCCGGGAGGACGGCGAGACCCCGGCGTGGAGACTCACACCTGCTTTGATAGAGGTGATGCCTTCTCGTGGTGTGACGGCTCCTGGGACAGCACGTCCCAGCCCTGAGCTTTTCCTGAGCTCATCATGGGGCAGGGAGCTGCAGACTATGCTAAGGATGCTTTCAGTAATGCTCGGTGCCGCCGCCTTGCCGGCACAGGGCAGCTGCCGCTACGGCCTGTGTGTCAGCCCGCCCGGGGTTGGCAAGGCAGGGATAGGTGACAGCAGCTCCCTGGCTCGGTCAAATTAGCCGGAGTTTCTTTTCCTGGGCATGCAGAGAGCGCACATCTGGTCAGCAGGGATGCATGTTTCTGGGACCCTCTCTTCTGCACTGAGTCTGTCCCAGCCGGAGCCAGAAATCCTTTGCCCTAGAGACTTGCTGTGCTGACACATCCGCTCTGGCCACAACAGAGCAAATTCTGGTTTGGTTTGTTTTGTTTTTTAATCCTGCTCCAAGCCAGAAAGCGCTTAGCGTTTCCCTTTTCCAAAGGGTTTGAGCCACGTCAGGTCCTGCGGGGACAGTGGCTGTCTTCTCTCCTCCCCATGTGCACCAAGAGCCTCGGAGAGGGATGCAAGTGGGACAGGTCCCCTCTGCACCTAAAACAAGTGAGATCCCACCCAGTTAACACCAGTGAAGCATCCCTACTTCTGGGGAGAAGCAGTATCTCCCCGCCCTGCGTGCGACTCCCCTTTCCTGCTCCATCTCTGGATCAGTAGTGCCCACCAAGGACTGTTCCTTTTGTAGACCTCGACCTTGTCTGTGTTCAGGCATTATTTGAACCCCCCCCAGTGCACAGGCTACAGGAAAACGATCCCAGCAGAAACCCCCTGTGCTGTCACTTCCACTTACAGATCGCGATGGTGACGTTGCTGCGGTGATGAGCAACAGGTTTTTGGCCATGCCGCAGTCTGGGGGACCTGGGTCTGGAAGAGAGGGACCTTTCTCTTTCCAGCGAAGCCCTCTGGAACCCTCAGGGAAAGGATGGCCAAGGAAATATTGATGCCCCCTCCCTGCCTTTTTGCAGCCCGGGTTGTTTTATTTTTCCCCTTGCCCCCTCTCTCCTGCAGCACAAAAGGACATTCTTGTACCGAAGTATTTTTTTCTGCGTGCTTGCAGCGTGAGCAAAACAGGAGGGGTGAGAGCAAGGAGGGGGAATTGAAAGGTTTGGGAAAAAAAAAAATCTCACACAGGGCTTAGTTTACAAGGGACAGCTGAGCGTATAAACCCTGTCTCCAAAGAGGGTTGTTAGGAGCTTTTTCTGGCAGCGTTTCCCCTCCTACCCCCAACCTCTGGCTAAGCTGCTTCAAGGGAAAACAGAAAGGGAAAGGGTGGGGGGGAGTGTTTTGAAATGCTCCAAAAGCAGACCTCAGGGAAAAAAAAAAAAAAAAAACAAAAAAACACTGACAGACACAGCAAGGCTCATTGAGCTGAGCAAATAAACCTGGACAAGTGGGTTGGGGGGCTCTGAGGAGGTGGGCAAAGCGGCACAGATGGGGGTTCATTACTTGTGCATCCGATACATCGTTGTTGGTGGGGCAAATGGGCTCAAGGAGGGACAAATGTTCCCCTCGCAAAATAAGCTGGTGGCTAGCCTGGTTGGTGGATCCCGAGGCATTCAGCAGGCTGTTGGGCACAGAGCACCCGTGAAATTCACTGTAAATCACCATCCCAAACGGTTCTCCTGTTGCGGACTGATTTCCCTCTGGTGGCTCAGGACGCGGGTTTCGCGTGGTATTTTGGGCGCACGAAGCAGAGGGGTGGGTGCTGAGGTCAGATGCTGTTCCCAGCAGATTGCTTGTAACCCCACCTCCCTCTTCTTCTTGGTGTACTTTTCTCATCTGTGGTGTGGCAAAGAATCTCGATATTTCAATAATTGGGATTACGGTACCAAAATCAACAGTCTCTCTTTATAGACGTGGAATTGAAAATGCAATTTCTAGGATGCAGAAGGCTTTTGCTTCCTATAAGTCCTATTCATAAAATTCAGCGCTGCCAGTTTGCCTCTCATTAATATCAGATTATTTCGTATCCTTGGTTTATGTGAAACACAAGGCCTGGTGTTTGTGCAGGACTTTATCCCTGATATACTCTCGCTGGATCTCAGCGAGTCTGTCAACCTCTTGGGATAAAATCCATTTTCAGGCCTGCGGTCCCAGTGTCTAATTAGGGGGCAATGCTGGGCGGCAGGGAGGATGTAGTGGGGTTTGGACCCTGCCCTGCCCATCACCCATACTAACCATCTTTAAAACTGTTATTAATATAGGGCAAAACCTGACTTTTGCTAGGTGTCACACTGTAATGTGTTTTCATCCTGTCCCAAAGCAACCGCTAATGCTGTCAAAACACAGTTTCTAACTCTGCATTTCATTTATATCTTGTGTCGGTGCACATACAGGTATGCGTGCGCGCTACCTCAGCCGAGACGCAAGTGCTTATTAGAAACATACTTGCTGTGAATTAACGGCCCCATACACATGTATCTCTCATTAAACGCTATGGGGTGGAGGTAAGGATTGTTGCCTCGGGCGCGCTCTGTGAGATCTCTCAGCACCATATGCAATAAATATGTTTTTAATAAGCAGTCATTAATGACTGGACAATAACAGCTTTATTAAGCTTAAATTAAAGGCATGCTTGGGAACCTTAATCTGAGACTAGATGTTGTAATGGAATATACTGGAATTCAGCCTTTTTTTTTTTTTTTTTTTAAGACTTCTTGCAAGCTAGTATTTGCAAGCCATTGCGGGGAGGGGGAAGATGCATTCTCCAAAGATCTGATCCTGCCCTGCTTGTGTTTGCCTGAAGCTGGGGCACCTGAGCATCCTTTGGAAGGAGGGATGCAGTGGGGATGCAGCCACTATTTCGGGACGAGAATAGCTGGTGCGGGATAAGAAAGAAAACTGAGGTTGCTGCAATATTGTCTTAAGACTTGCTTGCAAGAGTAATTTGGGAGGAGGGGGAGGCTGCTTTAGCCCTGCTACCCTGCCCACTGAGTGAACCAGAGCCTCTATTCCCCCTGCAGCACCCAAAGGAGGGAGGCTCCTTCTCTCCCCCCCCCCTTTAGCAATTGCAGCGTGTTGCAATGCGATGTTAGGACCCGACTTTGCAGTTGCGTCTCCATGGGTGGGCATTGCAAGCAGCAGGCTTTTTCCCTGCTGTTTTAATTCCTAGTGGGGGCTGCGGCTCCTGGAATAGCCAGATAAAGGCCATAGCACTTAGGCTCTTCTGCTGCTGCTTAACCCCTGCCTACCAAAATCACGGGGGTGGCTTGCGCACCCGGAGCCGCGTGTGTTTGTGCGGAATCGGGCTGTAAGTCTGGGCTGGGGTACCCCTCGGTTGTCCTTGCTTTTAGGAAGCAACGAGTTATGGAAAGCGAGCCAGGGACCGTGCGTCGCTTTGGGACTCGGGCAAGCCGTCAGGAGCAAAGGATGCCAAAAAGGTATCCCGCTCTTTATTAGATGATGATAAAACCATGGCAAAATAATAATAACACCTAGGCACAAATATCCGAAGTACGTTAAGCACAGGGGTTTGGCTGGAAAAATCTCAGGACAACCTACAACAAAATTCCAAGCCATTGGAAAGCTGTTACCGTAGCCTATCCCACTGCTGTTCTACCACCCCGACATCCTCCTGGCTGCCCGGTGCCTGCTGAGCTCTGCAATTGGCTTTCTGGGATGGGTTGGTTTCCATTTTGTGCCATCTTCCTGGCACGCTTTTGCAAACTGGCTTTCAGCTCCAGTCCTTCCCAGGAATATCCAGCCCATAAATGCAGTGGGTTGCACCTCCCTGGCTGTACGGTGTTTCGGTTGCGTCTCCAAAGCTCTGTTTGCATGGATGGAGCTGGCTTTGGAGATGGTCCGATGCAGGAAAGCTCAGACCTTTCCTGTATCTGGATTGTACCGGTGTCCCTGTATCAAAAGGCAGTCGGTAAAAGGCATGACAGGATTGCTGGTCAGCCTGCTTTCCAAGACCTTAGGCTGACCTGGAAAAATGACTCGGCGTTGGGATGAATCAGACCTTCCTCCAAGCCCGAAGCATGGGACTTGCATCAACTCTGTTCCCTTAAATCCACTTAACGTGTCCCTCTGACCTGGACCCCTTGAACTCCCTCTGCTCCTCTCCCACGGCGTTGTAATCCTCCACGGCCCAGCTGCGTCCCTGGCCAGCCCTCACTGCCCTCTTCCAGCTTCCCTTACCATCTGGGCTGACTTGCCTGTGTCTTGTTGCTTCATTGACTCCCCAGCTAATTTTTTTTTTTTTTTCCAATTTACTTTTGAGAACTAACATCATTCCCGGTTGTCTCTACTTCCACTCTAAGCGGATGACTGCGTCTCCAGTGTTTTAAATACAGTTTGGACTTAACGTATTTCTGAAGAGTTATATTCTTAAGTCTGCCCGACGCGTGTTGCACGCAAGCGTGTATGAGCACAGGCCTGACTCCGATTTCTCTGCTAGCTCAGGACACTTTGAAATCAGTGCGATGATGCTTCGAGATGAGAATTGGGCTGTGAAGTGGCTGCGTCTGTGCCTTCTGATGTTTCTGCCTTATAACTGGACAAAATGATCCAGATTCCTCCACGAATTCAATGGCTCCTTGCCAGGGATGAACAGGATCCAGCAATAGGGATTTTGCTGTGGAGCTGGCTCCCTGAATATTCCACTTTACAGTGAAATGGGTTGTGTATGTTTCAGCACCAAGTGTTGCTCTGAATTGGCTGGAAAATGTGAGATGTTTCTGCAGAATATTTCGGTGTTCAATGGAAAAAAAAAAATCAGCTGTGATTTTATTTGGGGAGGGGGCCTGTTGAAAACAACAGAAAAGAAAACATGATTTTTGTCTGAAGCTATTTGTGTTGCTCTTTTGGGCTGGACTTTGAGGATATTCGTAGTGTTATAGAAAGGTAGAGTTTACTTGCACGAGTTCCTGTCTTGTGCTTGAAACTGGGTTAAGTTTTGCTGCTCTAGTCTAAGACGTGTTGGGTCTGTACCACTTCAGCGCCAGCGAAAACGCGGATGTTTTTAGATCCTGCTGTGACCCCCAACACAGCTTACCTCTGGCGGACTTCTAGACTTCCACAGACAAGGCAGGCAAAAGGCACTTTGCTTCAAAGCCTATTCAACAAGAAAAACAAACTTCCCACCTCTGCATTTTACAAGCTAGTTGCTCCAGACGCGATAAATATTTGGCTCCAGCAGAGAAGCCGGAGTATGGAATGGCATCCCTAAATAGCAAGCATAATAGTTGTGCTAAGTAGACATAGTTTTAGACTCTGATCTCACTCCTCTTCCGAGCCATCTAGAAAAGCAAGGAGATAACAAATATTTTGTGTAAAAACATCCTGATGGGTGGGGGGGGTTTCCCCCCTTCTGGTTGTATTCCTGATCAATGAGTTTAGTGAGGCTCTAAAGTATCAGCTGGAAGCATCAAAGAGATCAAAGTCCCCTGTGCAGGGTGCTGTGCAAATACAATAAAATCCTTCTCCCCGCACTGAAGAGGGAGAAGGTAAGAGAAAGGAGGTTTTACAGCCACTTTCTCATTCCACCCGGAGCCTGGAAATCCCGTTTGGGCGTTAGGAGGTGACTAGGTCTATGCAAAGAGTTGCTGCTGCTGACTGCTCGTCCAAAAGATACCAGGGCAGGACTGGCTTGTGTGTCACCAGCTCTGGGCAGAGATGCTGTGATAAAGCCCTGGAGTGTGAAAACACTCCCAGAGTCTGTCTCTCTAGGTATCTCGGTAAACCCAGGCACCAAAATAATGTAAAAGCAGGATAACTGGTTTGCGAGTGTGTCTTTCTGTGCACCCGTGTGCATGCTTGTGTCTTAAAGTAGGAAGAGCTGCTCCAGCTTTTTGTGTTTTGCTTGGGCTTTACTAGCACAGCTGTAAACAGGACTTAATGCCCAGCCCAGCAAGAGCAGGTTGTGTTCGAGGCTTTACTGGCAAAGTGGGGTTAACTTGAGTAAGGCTGAGCTTTTTAAGTTCCTAGCTAAGCCCTTCTCCTTCACGCAATTACTTTCTCATGTCAGCTTGCAAAAGTGTTTTGCTTAGCATTAATCACTCCATTTCCTCCAGATCAAGAAGTGTTGTGTAAGCCGTTGGGTCAGCACGCGGGGCATGGGAGATCAGGGTAGGGGCCTGTTTAAATATGAAATTAGCAGCCTCTTCCCATGTAAATATGCCGAAGCGCTTTGTAGAATCTGGACCTGAAGAGTAAGGATGTCTGTCGAGCAGAGGATGGAGATCGTGGACCTCAAAACAGTACAGGAAAAAGAGACAATTTGGGGCCAGGCTGCAATTACCTACCTGTCTGTTCCCTCTTAGGAAAGATCGCCCCAGTATAGAGCTGGAGTTTAAAGCTCTCATCAGAAGGGAACCTCCTAAAGCAAAACAACATTGTGAATCCTGGTGGGACTCAAACCTTTGGCTCCAGTATGTCTAGGGACTGAAAAGCTGATGATTAGATAACTGTAAACCATCCTTATTTTACAGCTTATGCTGGCTTTGATCAGAATCAAATGAAGCACGCCAGGCTCCTGGGGCCGAGGGGAGAAATGGTTTTGTGATTAAACGAAGTCTCGGATTATTGCAGCTGAAGTACCCGACCTTGCCGCGGGATTTGCTTCTGGTTTGGGGCAAGCCTCTGACTCCTTCAGTGCCTCAGTTTCCCCAGTGCTGTTGCTTTGCTGTGATGTACCGGTGCAAAGAGTAATTCGAAGAGCATCTCATGTGCATCTTGCTCGGAATAGAGTCAGCGGGGACCGGGAGTCTCCAAGGCTCCCGCAATTTCATTTGGCTTTGGCTGCGAGGGGTTTAGCCTATAACCTGCCATCTCTTGGCTGATATGGCCCAGGGCTGCAGAGATTTACGCTGCGTGTTGTCATACCTTCTCGGATGGAGGGCTGGGGTGGGTTAATGCCCTGAAGGAGGTGGGGTGGTCCATTTGGAACCCGGAGCCTTTGGAGAGGAAAGCTCATGCAAAGATGTCAGGCGCTGCCATCCCGCTCCTCGACGGTTTCTCTTGTGCTGTTTTTCCTTTGGGTCAGGAGCGAGAAGGAAAGACCTGAGCAGGTTAGATATTTCTATCCTGTCTATACTGGGAATAAATCGCAGGGTTTGCTGCGTCCGTGTATGAGCACCCGGTTTGTTTGCTGGGTGCTGGTTCCAGCTGCTTGCAGCCAGATCTAACGCCCTGTTGAGCGCTGAAACATCAGCCCATCAGGGAACCCGTGTACCCCAGCAAGGACAGGTTAAAATACAGGGTGCAGCCACCTTGCCCAGAGGAGATGGGACAGGTAGCATAACCTGCGGTGAAAACATGGGAAATTGAGACTAGGAATAGGGGAGGAAAAGGGAGAAGAAAGGTGGGTAAATGTTTAATTGGGGTTTTTTCCTCAATACCCAAACCAGTGATCAGAATTTTCTGTTGCTTGACTCTAAATTAAGTAAAAAAAAAAAAAAAAATCTCCCCGCATGGAGACTCTTCTGCCCATGATGTCCTTGAAAAAGCATTGACTGAAACTGGTTAGTCTCATCCCACAGCTGCTTCTACTGCAGCAGACAGCCCAGAAATGGGGAAGATGGGACAAGCAGCAGGAAGGAGAAGGAAAAAAAGAATGGAAGAGAAAAATGGGATTTAACCAAGTCTGATAAAGCTTGTCAGGGTGGGAGTGAAATCCCCAAGCACTACACACACAGCCCCAGCCCCATGTGAGCCTCTTTCATCTCTCCTGGTGCTGATGTCCTTATCACCAGGAAAGATGTTGTTGTTTCCTGCCTTGCCTAAATACTCAGAAAGTCCATCTTTGTCTGAAGTGGTCTCCAGCTTGGGCTGCTGTGTTTTGCCTGGTTGCTAAGCTTGTCTCATGCATGGTTAATGCCTGATGAGATCATGGTGCCATTTAGCATTTCATGGATAATTCAGGATTATTCATGACCAAAATCAAGAACAAGCAGGTGTATTCATAGGCTGCCTTCACGGGAAGCAGAAAAACAGCAACCTTGGGAAAAGACATGGATTTTTCAGGGGAGACCAAAGTGCTGGTTGAGCTGAGGGAGCTTCAGGGTGTGGGGGAGATGGAAATTTGTTCTCAGAACAGCTGAATCTAAAGCTTTTTATGCCATTAACCCTGCAAATGGGGGGGGAGGGGGGTGTTAATCAATCTTAGTGAAGATAGCCTCCTGTCCTCTAACAGCAGAGTGCTAGGAAGACGGATTTAGAGGAAGGCTGTGTGTTTATATTACATGGTGGGCTAGTCCTTGTGAAAGCAAGGGAGCTGGAGAGCAGCACAGGGTCTGTTTGCATCCGCAGCATCTCTGTACGCGCAGAGGTCTTGTCCTTCCTCCTTTGCGAGGAACTGTGCTGTTTGCCGTCTGATCCGCGAGCAGATGATGTGGAATAAACCCAAGAAAGCTTTAAAGAGCTGCCTGGTTTGGGGGATGGACGTTGACGTCAGCCTACGTGGTCACGGTGGCCCCTCTCGTTACTGCTTGCGAATAGCGCAACTGCTAAAATGTGCTTTTGGGGCAGGCTGCAGCTCTGTGGAGACAAACTGTCCTTGGTACGTGCTCCAGTGGTCCTGTAAGCGTGGCCCAGTTTGAGCATTGCTTTCAGGTCTTGGAGCAGGCAGCTGAAAACCATAGTCCTCTGTGTCTCTCTGGTCTTACGCAGATGCCTGAATGCAAAGTTAAGGTCCGCGTGCTGCCTGCCCGGGGAAAAAAAAATGTTCATTTGTGATGTGCCTGGGGGAAAAAAGGAAAACATTGACTTTTGTTGGAAAAGAAATAAGGTATTAGTGACCAAAACTTGATCGTTGTCTGCTCAAAATGGAATTTCTCAATGTTCAGGTTTTGGTCTTTTTTTATTTTCCAATAAAACAAGTCAAACACTTTCAAGGAAATCAGATGCTTTCTGTGAGCTTTTTCTATTTAAATGAAAGCACAATCTTCCTTTGGAAAAAAGATTGAATGGACATTTTTCAAGCTGTCCTAGCAGGGATTTTTGTAGTTCAGCCTGAAGGGAGGAAGCTCCATAGAAGAAACATGGAGCAAAGCAGAGCTTGGGAACTCCAGGACAGTGGAGCATTATCAGAGACCATAATTACAGTTCTTGTATTTACCACCTTCACTGGATGTTAATTTGTTTTTTCTGGACTGTTCGGACTGGTGCATGTAAATCCTGGGGGCAAATCCTAGCCTGGGGAACTGGAGGTTTTGCCGTGCATCCCATACGACTTCGGGCTGATTTGAAGAGGTGGGCTATTCCTGGGCCGTGAATGCTAGCAGAGTCTTCCCCAAAATGCTTTTCACTTGCATGGGTGTACAGGGAATGGGAATGGACCAGAAAGGTCCATTTTACACACTGGAGCGTGGGCTGATCTCATCCTCCACAGCTGCCCAGAGTTCTTTGGAGATGACAAGCGTGAAAACTTGTGGTTTATTAAGTCTAGAGGCTGGAGATGCTTAAATTTTCAGTGCTGTTAGCTGGACCCTAGTTGTTGTTGTCACCATTATTTTTTCCTTCGTTAGAAGCAGAGACTTCAAAAAACTACTTTCACCCCAGTGGCAGAGAGGTATAGCACTTGACAGCTCACGTGTAAGGACTCCCCATTTCTTCTTCTAATTTAGGCAATCAGGAGCTCTTATTTAAGTCGATATCTCGAAAATCATTTGAGGGAGGAGAAAACTGCCCTAAAGTAGAAGGGCCTTTTGGGACAATGTGCAGGAAAGGAGGAAAAAAAAAATGTATTAACATCCTGCTAATGGCTGGACTGACTTGCTTTGGAAGAGAGATGCCAGCACTACCGGTGGCTTTTTTTTCCTGAACAATCCCGTTCACCGTGCCCCACTTTGATGTTTAAAGAAACCTAAAAGCATATCTGCTGAAATATGTTACCCGAATCGCTTTGCTCCGTGGGGCTGGCGTGTAGTTCCCCAGGTCTTGCTGGAGAAATATCTATAGGAAGGGAGGTGGGGGGTGTCTGTATTTTATCTCTGCGCCTCTATTTTACACCCAATTTGTGCAGGGACAGACGCTGAAACAAATGCAAAGTAAGTGGAAGATCTTTCCAATACCTTTTCTTCTTCAGAAAGTATGTTTATGTGAACCCAATGTATATGTGCTCTCATTAGAGTAAGGTTAACCTTTTCTTTTTTTCTTTTTTTCTTTTTTTTTCTTTTTGACAAATAGTAAATTCACTAAAAAATGTGGTGGAGAAGTGACTCACAAATACCAGTCTAATTTGGCAAGTACGTTTTGGCCAGAAAGGGGTACTTTTTTTTTGATGTAGAAATGTTTTGCTTTGACATTTTTCAAAATAAAGCCTTTTGACCTTTCTTTCTATATAGGGGATTTTCAAAAATTGACCAAACTAAGAGAATAGAATGTTCTACTAAACTGAAAGAATAAACTGCCAAATTAAAAGAATGAATCAAAGTGAAACAGAATACTGTTTTAAATCAGAGAAAATATTAAATTGACCCAAAGCAGTTTTGTTTGTTTGGCTTTTTTCTGAAAAATCTCCAAAGAGTCAGTTACTTTTGACTCAAACTGCAAGTTTCTCCCGCTTTGTTATTTTTCTTCCTTCCCCTGTTTTAACCGCTGAGGCCACAAACCTATTATGTTCAGCAAAAAAGCTCCCCTCAAATTACAGACATGAGCTCTGCATTTGCTCTCTTATTTCTTCAGGGGAAGCCAGCTTGCTCACACCTACATGTTTTAGCTTATTTTCTGGTTGAGCAAACCCACTTTGAGGGCAGTAATGGTTTTTTTAAAAAAAAAAAAAAAAAAGAACTCCTGGTTACTGGTGCTACCTTCAAGTTAGTGGAGTACTGGATATTTCCTAAGTATTTTGGGGAAGAGCCTGCGATTGGCGGCTGCACTAAGTAACCCCTTGCTTTATTTACCTCCCTGGCTCGCCGCTTGCTCTGGGGTTGTTTTGGAGGCTCTTCTGGAATTTCAGCCCCGAACCCCCGGGAGGAAATTTCGGGCTGGCTTCCTCTAGGCAGCAGCCCACCGAATTAGCACCCAGGCCCACCCAGCCCCACGCCTGCTTTAAATCATCTGCAACCCACGTAAGCGGGGGTGATGTCAGCCCCGCGGTGGCTGCCCATCCACCTTTTCTGCACGGGGTCCACCCAAATTTCCCCTCTCCACCTCCGCCACTGCCAATTCCCACACCCCGGGCTTGGATGCGAAGGGCGAGCGATCGCCTCCAAATCACGCGTAGCGAGGATGACCAAACCTCGGTCCCCAGCCCATCTGTTCTTCCCATACTTGCAAACGTGACGTGAAAACAGCTTAAAAACTGCCTTATAAACTGAGCTAATACTGTCATCTCGTTAACTAGCAAGTTCTCATGCAGCTGAGTCCCAGACCAAACCCCCTGGTGGCATCTGCAGCTCTTTAGGCTGAGGTTAAAGTTGTTTTCCCCGAGTGCCCGGTGACTGCCAGGGTCCATCTGAAAAGCTTGGCTTGACAGAATTTGCAGGAAGTCTTAAATTCTGCCTTCTGCGAGGTTTCCTAGGTCAGGTATACAAAGCCTGACCTGTGTGAATAATGGTTTCTGTGGTTTACGGGCAGTTCCTAAAAGCTTAATAATTAAGAAAGTGCTTGTGGCTCAGTCCAAATAATTCTGTTGATTTTTCTCAGCTAGTAAAAAAAATCTGAAGGGCTTCTTATCGAATCAAGACTTGCTTTGGTCTGTAGGGAATTTTTTTTTCCATTTCCAGTCTCATTCTTTCAACTAAATTTAAAAGGTGAAAATTTAGAAGTGGCCATCTACTTTGAAACAGAAAATCATAGGCGTGAGAGAAACCAAACCTCTGCCTAGGTTGTCTGAAAAAGTCCAAGGGGACTATTTTTACTCCCTCAGAATTGTTTCTTTTTGGAACAGTTTGCAAAACCAGCGTGACCTTGTGGTGTGCTGTGCTATTTGTGGACCTCTGAAAATGTTTCAGGAAAAATGGCATATACAGGTGTACCCAAGATGACAAGGCCAGCCTTCCCCTTGCCTTTATTTCTCCTTTTCAGTTTTCAAATATCAGTGATTTGCCTGCAGGATAGCTGGTGGGTGCAGCAAACCCCACGTGTGCCGGCAGAGGCTGGCTGTGAGCGGCATGACACCTATTTTTTGGGGTGATTTTTTTTCTGGCCTTTCCTGTTTTTCTGGCTATCCTGGCAGGAGAAAAACATTCTGCTGCGGCTGGGAGCTGCCGAGAAGATGAAAACAAGGGAAACTTTTACTGATGACTCGAGGCATCCAAAAAAAATCATTTGTGTAGTGATTCGGAGCTGGAGATATGTTTAGCAACGGGCATCTCAATAGTGCCATTCATGTGGGGAGCCCAAAACCTTTTTCGGGGGGGGGCTCCTCATTTCCCAGTGAAGCAGAGGTGACACGGCTCACAGCCGCTGTCCCCTGGTCTCACCCCCAGCTTTATCTCTGTCCTCTCCATTCGGCTGCTGGAGCAGACTGGTGGTAGGTAAATTGGGTTTAGACCCCGCGAGGTGGCCGGGGAGGGAGTGCGTGAGTCCCTGGGCTGTAGAAGTCAAGAAATGCAAGTTTAAATCTGGACCGACTCCGAGCCGGAGAAAGTATTGCATCTCTCCAGAGCTGCCTTTATGGATCAAGCCCTTGGAGGCAGCAGGATGGTAAAACCGGGATTTAAGTGTGGGCTCTGAGAGGTCCAAGAATACTTAATTATTACTTGCATAAAGAAGGAGAGCTCAAACAAGCCAGTTGGAGAGAGATTCTGCACACAGCAGCCTCCAGGTCAGGTTATCTGCCTTGAACATGCAGATAAAAAAATCATCTGAATATTCAGATCTTTGGCTGGAGTCAGGAAGGGCGAGAGCTGGCCCAGGTATTTCCCACCCAACTTCAGGCAAGGATCCTGACCCTATCCTAGGACGTGCCATTATCTATTTATAATTATCTGTATCAATTTGTAATTATCTGTATAAATTTATAATTATCTGTCTCTTTACCAGAGATGTCTGGCAAGTTCATCCTCCGGTATTCCTATTTTACACGAGGGCTGCAGAGGGGATTAGGAGAGAGGGAGGCGACTTGGTAAAGCAACAGGTACCTTTGGGTTGGTGCTAATAAATGTTGAGGGGTGGAACATCTTCAGTGAACTGGGGGATCTTCCTCTAGGTCTGCTGGTTCTGGAGGAAAACTGAAACTGCACCTGGCAGGAATGAAGGAATTAATCTGGACCGAGTATGTGCTAATCTGGAGATGGAAACAATTTGCTGTTCAAGCAGAGGGAGGGGGAAGACAAGATGAGAGGGATTTGGGGGGCAGGGGGGGATATTATTTTCAAATAAAAGTTTTCTGTTGGAAATGTCCAAACTGGATATTTCTCCTCTTGCAAGGTTCTGGCATATTCTTTTCAAAGGAAGCCTGAAACCTTTTAAAGAGAAATATCAAAGGAAATGGTTTTTTTCTTTCACTGACATTTTTCACAAAACCAAAATATATTTCTTGACAGACTACGGAGTGACCCAGATCCTCAATCCAAATGCAAATGGGCGTTTAGGAGACCTTACCAACATATCAAAGAGCTCTAGGCCAGGCCTTTCTTTTCCACTTTCACTGCAGCTGCTGCCATTCCTGTCAAGAAATGTGAAAACAGGGTAGGGAAAATGCCTCCTTGTGTGTTTTTCTTTTTGTGTGAATGCCTTGGAAGAACTGTTCTACTTCCCTTGCCCTGAGTATATTTGCTAGCTGCAACTGCAGCGCTCAGGATGGTAGAGATTTTGGCCCTGAGTTGGGTGGTTTTTCTTTTAGAACCCTTTGAAAAATTCTCTTTGAGGCTGTTGTAGAAGATGGGGTCCCAGCTTGGTAACTGCGATCAGCAGTAAAACCTGAGGAAAGAAGTTGTTGGGGAAGAAATGGGATTTTGTGGACTGGAAGTGGCTTTTGCAAAGATCTCTGCCCCAGCGTTTTCCGGAGCGAGTCCTTTCCCTCCCTGACGCTTGAGGCTTTTTTTCCCCAGGATATCTGCAATAATCCTCCATCTAATAAGCTGAAGCAGTAGCGTGCCTGCAAGCCTTGCCGATCAGCACACAGAAGGTGTTGCACAAGCTGGGAGAGCGTGTTTGCTTCGTGCCAAGCGCCGGCAGGTTTGCGTTGTGCCACTGGCAGCCTTTCCCCTATCCCAGGAAAACAGGGCAGGGAAGAAAGAAATGGGCAGCAACGTGAACATTTGTTCATCTTTCATGAAAATTCATGAAAATACTGTGCTCTCGCACAATTTTTACCTCTTAGCCCTTGGTCCGCCCCCAGAGGGATGCTGTGACTTGTAAATAACTGGAGCAAAGGCTTAAAGCACGGTATGCACCTTTATTTTCCGAGTCACTCCAAATGCACCTTGAAGCCGTAACTGGGAGGGTTTATGGCCAATGCTGAGTGCAACAAAAATACAAAGCCCGGCATTTAGACCCGGGGTTTTCTCCAGGGAGTGCTGCAAGCATCTCCCTTAGGTTTTAGCTCCCCATCTGTAAGCGAGGAAGCCTGAGGTTGATGTTTGTGCTCCTTGGGATGGGAATGGCTGCTTAATATGTGCACCCATAGCACCTAACGGCCTGCAAACCCGCCCGGCACGCCTGTAGAGAAACCGTCAGCATGAAAACATCCCTGTTACAACCCCTGGTGAGCTCTTCTGCAATGCCTTTGGCGTCAGTTTGGAGCTCAGCTTAACTGGAAAGTTTGTCCCCTTCCAGTTAATCTGAGCTCCAAACTGATGCCAAAGTACCTTCGCCATGTGCCACTTGTACATTCAGCTGCATCTGGCAGCACAGGCAGGGATTAGGCAGAGGTTCTCTCTGTAAATCATGGAGATTGACATTTCAGAGTACCCATTATTTTATCTGCTTGTTATTTTTTTCTTCTTTACAATGGGGCTAGGAAGACCAGAAAATGGGTCTCTTTTTGCAGGGGGGGAAACAGCCAGTCAGGAATTTGTGTGAAGTCTTTTTTGCTATAATTGACCTAACCTTGTGCCTGATGTTTTTACCAAGTGTTTAAAGGGGAGCTGGGCTTACGGAGCACTTTTTCCAGGAGTAGGGAATCTCCCTTGTGTTGTTTGTGTATATACATATGTATGTATGCATGTGTATGGTTATATATGCAGTTTTTACAGCATTGAGTGCAGCACAGGATGTCAAACCCCATGTCATTTGTTTCCTCTCCGAATGATGTATCTCTGGAATCCCGATTGCTTGAGCTATTCCAAAAATGTAGTTGATGTCTGTGCTATGGATGGATGGAAAGCTTCTCCCGTCAAGGGCCTTTCCAGCTCCTCGGTAGCAGCTGTAACATTACAGTAGCCATTAGCAGCTCATATCAAAGAGGGGGGCCCGGTAGCACTGGGACCATTGAAGCAAAGACCCAGTCCCCATTACCTGCAAGCATCCATGTGAAATAATTCTTGCAGAAGAGGAGGAGGAGACGGTCGGTGGTGTTCCCTAAATCCACGCCAGTCCACGCACGAAGCCTTGCAGTGATATGTGAGAATCATTCCTGGGACGCGTTTCCAAATTGCTTAAGAAACTAAACCCTAAATCCCATTAGGATTAAAGGCTTTTTGGCACTTGGGAAAACGTTACCCTTTGGGAGCCAAAAAGAGCCACGGTTTTAGGCTGCGTCCTTGAGCAAAGGATTCCCTTCATAATCATCCCGGCCAAACCCTGTCTGCTCTGTGCCGCGAAGGGCGTTGCAGTGCTCAGTCTGCCCCTTTGATTTGTCTGTATCTAAAGCCGTATCTCCCCAGCAATGAGATCCATTACGTGGGAATTAGCCTCCCAAGAGGAGTTCTGGTGCCAGAAAACAAAATGGTTTTGGCTTTTCTGTGTTCGTTTTTTCAACAAGGGTCTGAAAAACTTGAAGGGGGGGGAACAAAGTTAATCAAACTTTGCCATGGGAAGAAAACATAATTTCCTGAGCAGGCTGGAGATGTTGGATGGATCCAAACCTGTGGTTAGTCTTTTCCAGTTTTCCAAGGTGTTCAGGACTAGGATATAGTCAGGTCACTGACTATATATGGGACACTTGGTGCAAAATCAGATTATTGCAGCTGCCCCAAGGCTGATACTCGGGGTTTGGTTTGGGACAGCGGGTGCAGCTCACGCTTCTTGGGAAGCCCCCCCTGGACATCGTCCCCCCGATGTCACCTCGGTGGAAGGACCGGGAGATGCGCCTACCCCAAAAAACCACCTGGGATACGCTGAGACGTGACCAGCAGCCTGGGGAGCCTCTTTTCCCAGCCCCACCAAGCTCTGATGGTAACAAGGAGGCTGCTTTTATCTCTGCTGGTATTAGCGCCGCTATAAACTTCATAACACTGGATTTCCCATAAAAATTCAAGAGGTGGGACTCCCATGAAATGGACACTTCCCAGTGTCGGTGCCGCATATGGAAATAGTGCAGAGGCTGCATTTCTTTTCTTTTTTTTTTTTTTTTAGCCGCCACAACTGCAATTTGAGGAGAGAAAGAGAGGTATTCCAAGTATTTTGTCTTTAAAAGGAAATACTGAATAACTTATGGATAAGACATTAACCCAGGCCTAGACCACTCGTGGTCGTTAAAGAGCCCTCGGCACTATTTGCGAGAGGGGAGGCGGGGGGGGGTGTTAGTCTTGGACTCCTGCCTGAATTCCAGTTTAAGGAAATGCATCCCAACTACCTAAAATTCCACCTGCATTTTAACTCGGTACCGGGTCTGTATTCCCAACCATCGATCGATAGGTCTGAATTAGTACCTCTGCCCTTCATCAGGGCTACCGGTGAGAAAATAGCTACTGCTTTAGCGAAACGGCTAATTCAGCTGGGAATCTGGCATTCATCCCCTTTAGGGGAAGCAAACCCCTTGCTTTTGGGGTAGGGTTTGTGGTTTGGATCTCAAGCCTTTCTCTTTAAAGGGAAAAGACTTGTTCAGAGGTGGAACAGCTCTTGCGGTGGAAACCCAGGATGTTTAGTTATCAAAAATACAGAGCGGAGATGGGGAAAGTCTAGCGGTTTTCTAACATAGAAGATGCTCTGCCCCTGGATCAGGCCTCACCTTCATCTCTGCTAGTCTCACAGCCAGTGTTTCAATATAGTGTTTAATTACCCATCCAGAGAGGTTGTTATCAATAACATCTGCAATGCCAGCTCATCGTCTTAGTGGGATAAATAAATATTCCTCCCCTCCCGCAGCATGGTCCTGCCTCGGGAAGCTGCTGCTGCATTCCAGCCCAAAGGTGGCCAAGCTGTATCCATAGAAAAAAGCAATCCCTGTAAAACAAGTTAAAAACAATCCTGGATGAAAGGTGGTGATATTTGAAGACAGTTATTTTATCTTTCTTTGGCTTTAAAGATAACACGCTACCAGCATGTTAAAGGGCATCATTTTTCTTCTCTGGGAGTTATTTATGATCTTAATCCTGCTCCACCCTACACATTACAGTTTGTAAGGCTTTTTGGTGAAACTGTTATTGCTTTAAAAAGCAGATCAAATCACATCTTCCCACCCTTTTTTTTTTATTTTTTTTTTTTCCCACTTCATCTTCTCTGTACCCCAGCACTGGCATGTTTTAATAGCAGAAATGAGCTTACCTTCACAGCCATTTCCACAAATATGGCTCAGATTCCTGAGCGTGCAGGGAATTGCAAATTTGAGAGACACTTTGTGTTTGGATATAAATATTTTTCACACTTTGGCAAAGCGTATTTTGCCTTGTCTTTATGAGTAATGATGTGTCGTCCTCCGCTATCCCAGTTTTGCATTTCAAAGTCACCCCCGAAGGAAGTTTCCCGGCTGCCTCGGCAGCGGGTGGCAACGCTGCTGTCCCAGTTTTGCAAATGACAATCTCGATGTGAGATGAGGTTATTTAAGACCAGGTAGTGCAGTTGGGAAGCAGCCGGGGATCTGGTTATACCCCTGGCACAGGGGGCCGTGGGTTTTAACCATTAAACCATTTGTCTGATGGGGCAAATGTCAGAAGAGGAGCTTTATTGAAAAAGATGGTGGTGGGACTGGAAGCAAGGAGTGATTTCTTGGCTCCGCTGAGACCTGTGGCAAAGCCCGTGCTGCTTTTGACAAAGCCGGAATTTCACTTTAAGCTTATTTTCACAGCATCCCAGGCACAGGACTAGGTGTCCGAGCCGAAGGAACGGCTTCCCAGGAGCCTCCAGCTCGACTCGTGCTCAGCTGTAGTAGGATAGCGAAGGGGGGTTTTATCTTTACTGCTCCATCATGACGGCAGCCCCTGAATCTCTGTGCCTGCCCAGTCCAACCTGCTTCTCACTTGCGGTAGGAAAGGTGTTTCCCATCCTCCTCATCCCTCTGCAGAGCGATATCTCCTGGATACAAACTCATGACCTATTTTGCAGCTGGGGCATCACCATGTCGTGGGCACTGCCTGCCCGGGCTTTCCCAAAATACCGCTATCGCTGAATTACACTGAAGCGCTGCGTGGCTGGACAGAAAAGAAGTAGTGCTTGATGAACACGGCCCTGGTTGGGTGGATTTAGGGAAGGATGCTGTGTATGTCTGGAGGGAAGCCAGTGGTATCCACGACACGCAAGCGGCCCTCTACACCCGGCTATTTTCCTTGTTTTGGAGCCCTCCTGTTATTTGCGATAAGTTGTTCGTGTTTTAATCAATCAGGCACATCCTTGCAGGATTCCTGCCTGTTGAGGGGACCGACGAAGCGATTGACTCCAGATGGGAAACGTCTGAGTAAGGAGCGCTCCAATAAGCCACAGTTCACAACAAAGCTCGTAGGGAAGCGGAGAGCGGTGCCGAGGTGGAGTGGGGGGAATTGGTCTTTTCATCGTGTCCTTTTGCAGCCAAGACATCACAGGGAGTTCATGAGACCCGGTGCGTTAATTGCTTGCAGGTCAGGCAGGTCCTTAGGGTATGGGGCTAGAGAGGAAAAAATGCTGATAATGCAGATGAAACTTCCAGTATGGGGATTCATTTGGCACAGAGCTAAGGGGGAGTAATCCGCAACAGCGCAGATGCCGCTCCGAAGAGGGATTGGAAAGGCAGATGGGGCTCGTGGCGATGGCTGCAGCGGCCCACGGGAGATCTGTGAGCACATCCCTGTGTTCCTGTGTTATTGCAGGACAGCCGGCTGGGAAGGGAACCATGCTGCCCTTCCAAGGGGACCCTGGGCTGCAAAGGGTGATGATGCGCAGAGCAGCAGCGGGACTCGGAGCGGGATTTAAAGATGGTATGGGATGCCATATGGCGTAGATACTCTGCTTGGAACTCCTAGCGTACTTGATGCCTGCTTATTTTTCATGTACACACAAGCCCCGGGACGCAGGAACTTTTCAAAGATGAAGCGTGGCACAGATGGGGCGCCGATGGATGGTGTCTCAGCAATAGCCCAGCTGAGCAGAGTCCGTCTGGTCCAGCCTAGACTGAAAGCTTGCTTCTTAAACTGGAGTTCACAAATGAACACGAGCTCCTGGAAGATGGTGGGATATGCTGGTTTGTGCGTGCAAGAGAGAAAAGGCCTTGGGGCAAAGTGTGTGTTTTGGCGAGTCTGCGTGTCCTGAGCATTCTCCTGTGGGATGAGGGAACAGGTACATCGGGGGGGGATGTTGCCCATGAGAGGATGGTTATTTATGGTCATGTGGGAGCTGGAGGTGGCCCATTTAGGAGCAGGTTGGGGTGTGAGTGTGTCTGGTACAAGCTGACATCGCTTTAAGACTAGAATAGGTTTACATTTTCCACCTTCCAGGCAATCGCCGAGGAAAGAGATTGTCTCATTTTTTCATGTACATATATCTCGTCTCCGAGTTGCCGAGGCAACGCTGTATATGTTTGCAGGCTGGAAGGATCTGGGGATGGAAAATGAAGCCAGGGAGTGGACTGAGAAGTCCAGCAGGAATTTTCCTCTGGTCTTTTGCGGCCGATTGGTTAGCGCTAATTTAAGCTGGTCTCCTGGGATTAGTCATCAAATCTGAGATTTCCATTTTTATTATTTTAAATCAACCGCAGTTGCTCTTGGGAGGCCGTTTTTCATGTTAGAAATTAACCTCGCAGAGATTTAGCCGGTGGGGGCTGTAGGATGGAAGCCAGCAGGCAGGGTAATACCATAGAAACATAAACAAGGTACAACATCTTGCTCTACCGGCTGGTGGAAAGCTGAGCCCCCGGGGAGCAGCGGCTCCGCGGCGGTGCAGCCCGCTGCTTCGAGCTTGGCGGGAGGCACCGGGATACCTAGATTTTCTCCGTGGCCATTCGGTGCGTGATCGTGGCTTGTGTGTTGTTCCAGGGCTTGTTTTTTTTAGGATGCCCCAGGCACAGGGAGAAGCCGCTGCAAGGATGCACCTGGACGAACACTGCCTGTAGCCGAGGAAGCTCCTGGTTGCAGTCGATTGCCCAGAGAGTCCTGTGTTACTGGTGAAGGTTTTTATAAGTTTATTCTCCTCCCAGGTCTGCGGTCACTGTTTCCCACAAGCACCAGCTACTACGGGATCTTACTGCCTCTGTGCCATGGCCTCAAGTTTGCTCTTAGTGATGTGCGAACGTGTGCGGATAGACAGACGCTGCCCCAAAGTTGCAGCATCCTTCCTACCACTGTTTCCCCAAATCCATCCGGCACCTTGCCCCTCCACGGGCTGCCTGCGTGATGAAAAAGCCCCTTCAGCTCTCCAAAGTGTTTTGGGCATTTCCTTAAGCAGAAATGACCTTCTCTCTACCTCTTCCCCCGCCCCGTAAAAGGCAATTTGTGCTGAAACCTCAAAGTGTTTGGCAAAAGGTTGGTATTTCTGCCAGGCGGCTTCCCCTAGTTTTTCTGATCTCAAGCAAATAAATAAGGCAAGAACTTCACAAGGACAGGGAGAAGTGGTGGAGGTGATGTTGCTGTTCCTGTTGGAAAGCTGGCATTCCCCACCTCTGCTAAATGAGGTTCAGAGAGGCCATCTGGTATGTGTATTTCTAATCTCATCATTTTATTTCACTGGATCGGGATGGTTTTTTTCATTCTTTCTTTTTGTCAGTCGCTTGGGAACAGACTTATAAATAGATGAACTGTCCCATGTGCCAGGAATTGGTGTTCAAAAATCCTCCCTGCAAGTAATATAAGATTTGATAAGAAGCGTGTGGAAGGAGTTGTTGATGCTGAAGTCACCCTGGGGTATTTCTCCAACCTCCCCCTGTCCCCTCTCCAGTCTCTGAGCCCTCCCCTGCAGGTGACACTTGGCTTTGGGGCAGTTGCCTAGGGACATAGAGGGGTGACATCCATCCATACCTAGGGAGAGCAGGCTTAGCTGGGCGCGGATGTGTCTTGGCGCAGCATGTGGAGGGTGGTTACAGCCGGAGCGTTTTCAGCTGTTGGGAAAAAGGCTGTAAAACACGATTCCCACCATAAGCAGCCCTTCGGGTTTGGAGTACATCAAATTGGGTATTTTGCCTCTGGCAGAAACCAAAACCTGATGCGCCAGAGGATGGTAAAGCCCTCGACTAATCCCTTTAATTGTTTAATACCACAGCCAGCAAGGAAATGTTTTCCGATCCTGTTAATCTTTGCTGTGAAAGAAAAGCTTTTGTAACTGTATCTGTAGCTAGCAAAACCCCCTGGTATTCCCATAGTCTAAATATGCAGCCTTTCTCTAGCCATCGCCCTGCGCAGAGCCTGCAACAGCACCTTCAGCAGGTTAAGGGGAGAGAAGGAAAGATGCCGGCTTCAGCCTTTAAACCGCCCAAAAATAAAAAACAAAAAGAGGTGAAGCATGAGACCAGCCAAGGTCCAGCTTGGCAAGAGGCGGGAGCGGGATGGCAGTGGGCACGCAGCGAAGCGAAGGGGCTGCACCCCATTCAGGGGATGCTACGGGGAGCTGCCTGGCTCCCTGCCAGGGTTTTTTAGCCTCTCCAGTTTCCTAAGCGCCGCACTTCATACAAAGGGGAAGAGAGGAAAAGCTCAGAGGGAGGGAGAGAGGGTGTTTCTGGTATTGAGCAGTGGTGCAGTGCTATTTCTCTCGGCAGCTGACAGTGTAAATGCATTTCCTGGCAGGCAGCTCGCTCTGTATTAAAATTCTTGATGAAGATTATTAAAGTGTGTTTATGAAAAGCCTGCGAGTGCTTCTTGGACTCCGCTCTGCCTTTTCAAAATGAGATGTTTGGGTGCGGGCTGAGCGCTCGTGGGTTATTAAAACCAGCCTCTCCAAACCCACCCGCTCCATTGGCAAAGCGCGATATCTTTAGCAACCTGGACGGTCCCAGCCTCTTCCAGCTGGGGACCGGTGTGGGGTGACTGCGGCCGGTGCAACCCCTAGCCGTTCCCCAAAACCTCGCTGCAAATATATTTGAGTGTGTTGCACAATTTAAGGACATGCTCATGTCCCACTGACCCGGGGCAGAGGGATGATTAGGAGCCGCGGTGCTGCGTTGAAGCCCTGCTCTCAGCCCCAGTGGGTGCTATGGGGAGGACATGGGGACGGCTGCAGCAACCAGCTCCCAGTTTGTGCTGGCAAAGCTTTTGGGGAGACGTTTCTGTGCTGGAGACGGACCCATCCAATGCCATATGCAGACAAATATCCCACTGGCGTTGACACCTAGAGGTCCCTGTCACCCAGAGCCAGGTAACCACCCGCGTGTGCTTTTGGCCCAGCTGCTGCACACCCCTTGCACACGCACACACACACACACGTGCACAAACATGCACCCAGCTACATACATGCCTTGCAACATGTTTGCACAGCTCTGCAGCACACGCCTCCTGCCACACGCACCACGCACGCCTCAGGCAGCAGCCTTGGCCTGGGGCCTGGTTCCCTTTGCTATATGCTCTTCCCTTTCCAGCCTGAGGTAGGATTTTTAATGTGGGAGACCAGGTTGTATATCTAAATATATGTCCTTAAAAAAAAAAAAAAAAAAAAAAGTTTCCAAGAACAATGGTGGAATCAGCCCAAAAATGTGCTAAGAAGGACGAATGCATTAGGATTGGAGTCCAAGCAAAATATCAGAAGGGTGAATCAGAAGGAAGGAAAGGAAAGGGGGGGGTGGGGAGTAGAAATGTATGGAGTTTTTAAAAAGCTATTTTTTCCTTTCGATGTTAATGGCAGCTTTTCAATTTGAGATTTGGGTGTTGGAGAAATGTGTCAACTGCTCCTGCCCCGAGCCATACTTGGGGGGGCGGGATGCAAAAGCATTGTTGCGGTGACACGTTCAAGCTGGTTTTGGTCCAGCCCCATTTAGAATCATAGAATAGTTTGGGTTGGAAAGGACCTTTAAATGTCATCTAGTCCAACCCCTGCTGCAACGAGCAGGGACATCTTCAACTGGATCAGGTTGCTCAAAGCCCCATCCAACCTGGCTTTGAGTGTTCCCAGGGATAGGACATCTACCACCTCTCCGGGCAACCTGTGCCAGTGTTTTGCCACCCTCATTGTAAGAAATTTCTTTGTTGTATCTAGTCTAAATTTACCCTCTTTTAGTTTAAAACCATTACCCCTTGTCCTATCGCAACAGGCCATGCCAAAAAGTTTGTCCCCATCTTTCTTAGAAGTCCCTTTTAAGTACTGAAAGGTGGCAATAAGGTCTCCCCGGAGCCTTCTCTTCTCCAGGCTGAATAACCCCAATTCTCTCAACCTTTCTTCACAGGAGAGGTGCTCCATCCCTCTGATCATTTTTTTGTGGCCCTCCTCTGGAGCCACTCCAACAGGTCCATGTCTTTCGTGTGCTGAGGGCTCCAGAGCTGGACACGGTTCTCTGGCAGGGGGGGCTCATAGGAGGTGAGTAGAGAAGCAGAATCCCCTCCCTCGACCTGCTGGCCATGCTTCTTTCGATGCAGCCCAGGATACGGTTGGCCGTCTGGGCTGCGAGTGCACGTTACCGGCTCACACCCAGCTTTTCATCCACCAGTACCCCAAAGTCCTTCTCAGCAGGGCTGCTCTCAATCCCTTCATCCCCCAGCCTCTATTGATACTGGGGGGGGGTGTGTATGTCCCTGGCCCAGGTGCAGGACCTTGCACTTGGCCTTGTTGAACCTCATGAGGTTCACACAGGCCCACTTCTCAAGCTTGCCCAGGTCTGTCTGGATGGTGTCCTGTCCCTCAAGCGTGTCAACCCCACTACTCAGCTTGGTGTCATCTGCAGACTTGCTGAGGGTGCACTTGATCCCACTGTTTCAGGTCTTTGATGAAGATATTAAACGGTACTGGTCCCAATACAGACCCCTGAGGGACACCACTTGTCACTGATCTCCATCTGGATGTTGAGCTGTTGACCACTACCCTCTGGATGTGACCATCCAACCAATTCCTCATCTACCGAACAGTCCACCCATCAAATCCCTGTCTCTCCAATTTAGAGAGAAGGATGTTGTGGGGGACTGTGGCAAAGGCCTTGCAGAAGTCCAGATAGATGACATCTCGAGCTTTTCCCTTGTCCACTGATGTAGTCACTCCACCATAGAAGGCCAATAGGTCGGTCAGGTGGGACTTGCCCTTGGTGAAGCCATGCTGGTTGTCTTGAATCGCCGCCATGTGCCTTAGCAGAGCTTCTAGGAGCTCCGCTCCTGCATCTGTTCCATGATTTTCCCAGGCACAGAGGCAAGGCTGTCAGGTCAGTAGTTCCCAGGGTCCTCCTTTCTTCCCTTTTTTAAAAATGGGTGCAATGTTTCCCTTTTTCCAGTCACTGGGGACTTCACCTGACTGCCATGACTTTTCCGATAACATTGAGAGTGGCTTGGCAACTACGTCAGCCAATTCCCTCAGGACTCTGCAATGCATCTCATCAGGTCCCATAGACACATATGTTCGGGTCCCTCAGGTGGTCACAAACCTGATTTTCTCTTATAGTGGGAGCAACTTTGCTCCCCTAGTCCCTGCCTGAAAGTCCACCCGCTCGAGAGGTGTGGGAAGAGAGATTGCCGGTGAAGACTGAGGCAAAAAAGTCGAGTACCTCAGCCATCTCCTCATCTGTTGTTACCAGTTTGCCAGTCTTGTTTATCGGGAGGGTACGCTTTCTTTGACCTTCCTTTTCTGGCTCACATACCTGTAAAAACCCTTCTTGTTATTCTTTGCATCCCTTGCCAAGTTCAGCTGCAGCTTCTCCTTGGCCTTCCTGCCCCCATCCCTACGCAACCGGGCAGTGTCCCTAAACTCCTCCCAGGATACATGTCCCTGCTTCCACTGCCTCTGCATTTCCTTCTTGCCCTTTAGTTTGACCAGCAGGTCTGGACTCATCCGTACTTATCTCTTGCCTTCCTTGCCTGATTTCTTACACCTGGGGCTCGAGAGCTCTTATGCTCTATGGAAAGCATCCTTAAAGATCTGCCAGCTCTCTTCTGTTCCCTTGTCCCTGAGGGCAGTTTCCCGGTGGTCCTATTGACTGACTCCTTGAAGAGCTGGAATTTTGTTTTCCTAAAATTCAGGGTCCTGACTTTACTCTTCACCTGACCCGTATCCCTCAGGACTGCCAACTCCACCAATGCCTGATCCCTGCAGCCCAGGCTGCCTCCAATCTTGATGTCACCAATTAGCTCGCTTATGCTGGTGACCGACAGGCCCAGTATCGCATCCCCTGTGGTAGCTTAAGCAGTTATCCTCACTGCATTCTAGGAGTCTCCTGGATTGCCTACAGCTCGCCGTGCTGCTTTCCCAGCGGATGTTGGGGTGGTTGAAGTCCCTCAGCAGGACGAGACGTGAGCGCGATGCCTCCTGTAGCTGGAGTAAGAAGTCTTCATCAAAAGGCTCCCCTTGATCGAGTGGCCTGTACTAAACACCAACCACGAGGTTCCCTTTGTTGCCTCAGTCTCTTATTCTTACCCGTAAACTTTCAACCTCCTCGTGGCTATTCTTCAGGGACAGCCCGTCACACTCTATCCATCTCTTGATGTAGAGGGCAATGCCTCCACCCCTCCTTCCTCCCCTGTCCCTTCTGAACAGCCTGTAGCCGTCGATAGCCACACTCCGGTCATGGGATTCCTCCCACCAAGTTTCAGTAATGGCAACTAGGTCATAGCTTTCTAGCAGCACGGTGGCTTCCAGCTCCTCCTGTTTGTTGCCCATGCTGGGTGTGTCGGCGAAGAGGCACTTCAGCTGGGCCATCACCCGTGTCATCTTCTTGGAGGAACACCCAGCACGTCTCAGAGCAACGGGGTGAGGGCCCTCGCTAGCACCCTGTCCTCTAACCTTGGCGTGTCAACCCATAGCTTGTCACGGGCAAGCCTGCTGTCATCCCCTTCCCCCTTCAAGTCTAGTTTAAAGGTCTGTCGATGAGCCCCTCTAGCTTGTGAGCAAAGACCCTCTTCCCCCTTTTGAGAAAGGTGAACCCCATCCCATGCCAGCGAGATCATTGCCGTGTAGGCCATCCCGTTATCGAAAAACCCAAAATTGTGGTGGTAACGCCAGCCACGGAGCTATGTATTAATAGTCTGGGCCTGTTTGTTTCTTCCAGTGTCGCTGCCCACAACTGCAAGGAGAAAGGAAAAAATAACCCGTGCTCCAGATTCCTTTACCAACCATCCCAAGGCCCCGAAGTCTCTTTTGGTCGCCATTGCAAAGACGTCTTTGCTATTATTATTATTAATTGAGCTCATTGATTTATGTTCTGCCCTTTGTTACAGCTTCCTCGTCTCTATTCAGCATGATTACCTAGTGATGTTTGATTAGTGGGGCTAATGAGCCACCGCACCCGTGGTTTAGACCCCACGCCTCTGGTTTTAGCCCTCGCTTGCCAGTCCCTCTCCATCGTGCTGCGGCGTGGCTGTTGGAAATAAAGCGTTGGGAGTGTTTTACGGTAGTTTCTTGAAGCGGGAAAAGCTGAGCTGCTTTGCGGACCTTCCCTCTCCAGGAAAATGGGAGACGCGCCGATGGGTGCCGTGTAGGAAAGGTGTTGGTTGAGCAGGTCAGCAGCCCGGCAGGAAGAAGTTTGTGGGTGCTGCTGAAGTTGTAAGTAGCGTTTTCTGGAGTAGGGACAGCCCCGTGTTCTCTGGAAATGCAATCTGTGCCTAAAACCTACTGGTTTTAGGTTGGTTTGTGATAACTGGTTGTGGTGTCCGGCGGTTGCTGTACTCTTGAGCATCCCTGTATGCGTCCTGGCAGATCTTTCTCCCGTAATTCAGTAGCATGCTTTAGGCAGGCTAAATGCAAGTTGTCTTCTGCCTTACTTCTCTGGCTCCCTCCTTTATTTGTTGTTTGATCTGTCCCTTCACTTCTCTCGCAGCTCAGACTCCCGTCCCATATTATCATAGGTTCCAGCCAAAAGAGGGCTGTTTGCAGAGGGCAGATGAAGAGGCCAGAAAAAAACCCGGTGTCATAAAATCTGGGGTTTGATTGCATGAACCGGGAAGAAAAATCTGTTCTCCAGGCCAATCAGGATGGCGTGGTGGCTGCAGACAGAGGTGGGAGGAGAAAGGGGGAGATCAAGCCCGAATTCGTACTTACCCCTAGTGACTGCAACATCCGTCAGGGCTAAAGACAATCTGTGTCTCATTAATCATCTGATCTAAACAGAGGGGGACTCACTGGAACAGAGCGGTGTCACTGGATGAATGGCCTGGAATTGGAAAATAAACATTTCAAACTCTGCCTCGGCGTTTATTTTTGCTAAATGCCTTCGCCGCGCCTGGACGTTTTGCTAGCCGCGGGGTACCGCTGCCCCAGATCCATCCCCAGGAGCGTGGCTGGAGTGTGAGCTCGCGACGCTGGGCGAGAAACGCACCAAATAGAAGTGCAAGGGAAATTTTGGAGCAGCCACGGTAGTAATCTGTCCTGGGTGCTTTCATGCTTTTAGCTCCAAGCTAAAGGTTTTCTCCTGCCCCGGGGGGGGCTATGGGGGGGTTTCTCTCTTGGCAGCACTTGCTTTTTTAGCAGGTGGGAAATGCAGCAGTGAGGCAACATGGTTGGGCTTGCAGGCATGATGCTTTTCCTTACCTTAGTCCCACAAACCTGTGGTCAGTGGTGATCCAGGGAGATGGCACCTGCAGATATAACTGACGTGTCTCCATCAAATGCTCTCCACGTTCACACCCTGCTGGGTTTCCACAAGCAGCACTTGCGTTTTCTTCAAACCTCTTACGCCTGTTGAGGTTTTTTCCCCCCACTTCCCCTCTGCAGAAACCCACCAGGTGCAGTCTGGAATCCACGCTCACCCAAATATGCCTTTAATTCTGGTTTATTAAGATGGTTATTGCATAGATGATTAGAAACATGTTCTGGGAGATTTAATGGCCTCGGAACAGACACGTAGCCATTACAGAGCTGTTAATCCTTTATAAATATGTTTTTAATCACGCCGGTATTTAACATACAATAACTGTCCTATTAAACGTAATGTATAGTTGGCAGCCTTGTTCGGAAGAATTGCAAGCTATTTTTTTGTTTCTACAGGCTCATTAACTTCTGCTGCTCGGGAGTTATTAGCAAAACCACAGGTGGACATCTCAGCTCAGGTATCCAACTCTTCCCACATCCCACGAGGATGCTGGCTGCTGCTTGCACTTGCTGTACGAGGACCTTCACCAGGAGGGGGGTTTGCTGAGACCCTAGCAGGTGAGCAGCTTTTGCTCTGGCCGTGGACTTGCTACCTGCTTATTTTTAGCATTGCTCAGTGCATCTTGTTCCACCTTTGCCATGCTGTCTGTTCCGGTTGTAAGAGCAGCAAGACAACGTGTATAAAGCTATGTTAGTGCTTACAACTTCAGTAGCTGGGTGAGCTCTGCTAAAATAATCCCTTTGTATCTCTGCATGCAGTGTGGCAGCAAAAGCAGTATTTCCAGCTGCAGACTGGGAGCTTTGCAGAATTGCACAAAATGTATGCATGCATACTAGCGCATAGGCAGCGTAGCATACCCCTCTCCCGTGTATCTGCTCTGACATCAGGAACAGTAAATTCCATTAGCACTGACATTTTGGGCCTTATGTTTCTGGTGGCGAGAAGAAAACAAGCACCCCCCAGCTACGCTCGGTTGGAAAATAAATGACATAACCTGGGCTGGCTTTTCAAGTGCCTTCTGACTTGACATGCCATCCAGCTTGGTTCCCATCCAACTGACCAGCCATTCCTGAGGATGGGCTGGTTGCAGGAGAAGACAGGTTGAGAAGGGGAAAAATTTCCACTAAATTAAATTATTTTAGCTGCAAAAATAAACTCTCATCGCAGCTTGAAGCCAACGTCTGCCTGGTGCCTCCCCTGCTTAGCATGAGATGCTGCCAGGCAGCAAGAGGACTCGCTCCTATCCAAACTGCTCCGTGCCGAGCCAAGGAAAGGCAGATGCGCGCGATACTCCCCCGACATCCCCTCGGTCCTGTCCCCCCAAAGTGTCACTCGGTGCTGAATAACCAAATCTTCATGGGGAAGGGGCAGCAGCCCTTTGCCTTTTGGAGTGCCAGCACCCTGGCGCGAAGCCATTGCTCCGGTACTGCCGGCTATGGGCCAAGGGCTCGGGCAGCCCTGTCTGACCCCCTTTTGTGATTCTTTTGTCTCTGGGTCTCCAAACTAACGCTTTTCGTCCCCAACACCATGCTGCCCTGCCACCCCCGGCCCACTTGGCCAAGGGGGAGCCATCGGGGCAGGACAAGGGGCTATTCTTTGCGGAGAACAGTGGGAGATCTCATAACGGGGCAGCTGGCCCTCGGCCATCGCCCACCACCGTCCTCCACACCTAGGTCACGTCTGGGCACTGGCATTTATTGGGACCGGTCTGCGTCGGGCAGCACGAGTGAATTGCGCAGAGAGGGAGGATGGGGGGGACGGGGTCAGCGTTTGGGGAGCGCAGGCAGCAGCCAGGGAGATGGCCCCTGCGTTTGCAGAGGGGTCCTGGGCTCAGCGCTTGAGGGCAACCGGTGTCAGCCACGGAGTTTTTAACATGTTTTCCTAAAACCGGTCCATTTAAATGTTGCTATGGGGGGGGCAAGGGGTGGGTGCTCTAGGCTGGTGGCTTGGTTGCTGCGAGCGCAAATGAACCATCTCGCTGGAGCCTCCTCCAGCAGCACCGCAAGCCCAGAAGCAGCCAGGCCAGCGAGGGTTAAGGGACAGAGTTCTTTCCAGTTCCCTTCGCTGTGTCCCCCTCACACCCCGCCATGCCTCAGCGGTGGCTGGGAGCCCCGCAGCCCCGTGTGCCGGCGCTTGGAGCGGGCGCTGTTTGTTTTGGAAGGAAGCGGGCTTTGTCTGCAGAGCCGCCGGCCAGTTTTCCGCAGCCCACCTTATAAACTTTCCCAGCCTCGGCGCTCCTCGCACCCAGCAGCTACCTGGGCTGCCGGCACGGCCAAATATTTTCATCGCCAGGTGCTCTTTCCGTGCCTGACCTCCCTGCAGTGGCAGATGTCGGTGCGTGGGTGGGATGCTTGCAGGGCTGGAGGGACCTGCCACCCCCATCCCGTCTCCCCGTGATCCCATCCGACGCAGCTGTTTCCACCTGGCTCTCCCTTCCTGTGGGATATTTCCCCGCCTCGCTTCGTGTGTCTTCTGCAAGGTGACGGGCTCTGTCTGAAATGCTCCGCAGTCGTCAGGGCGTGGAGCGTGGTGGGTACCAGGAGCCTGGGGAGGGTGCCCGAGAGTTGCTATGGGCAACGCGGAAAGAAAAGGGGGGAAAAAAAAAATCAGGGCTTTGTCTAAGCCCAGTCAAGGATGGCGGTTCTCTCCATCCCCACAGACCTTTTCCTCCATGAAGTGCTATTTTTACTTTTAAAAAATGAAAAAGTGCATTTTGCGTGGCTGAAATCCCAGAAAGAGCAAGGTATGGGGGAAAGGGGGAGCTGAGTGAAGCAGGGCTGTGCTGGTAGCGCTGGGCTGGAGGGGGGTTAATGGCCCCCCAGTCACCCTGGGCTACCAAAGACTGCCTTTGGGCTAGTGCTGGGCTCTGTTGTGGGGGAGAGGGTGAGATCCCATCTGTGGGAGGACCTGGGTCAGGGCTAGGAGGCAACGTGCAGGAAAGGCCGAGAGCAGCTGATGGGCAGTCTTAGCAAACCTCTGCAGTATTTTAAATTTTTTTTTCTTCTTTCCTGTTAGAAAAAATCTCATCTGGGGAGTTTTTCCTGCCAGCCTTCCTCTGAGCTGCAGGAAGGCCAAGCAGAAACTTCCCCGAGGGTGGCCGACTTTCCATAGCCGCTTTCCAGGGGATTTCTCCCCCGCTTCTCCAAAACTCTTCTCCCCGTCCGAGCAGCTGTGGAGCAGAGACGATGCAGGGCCAGGTCACCCCTCCCGGACCTCTCTCAGCCCTCAGCAGCAATCAAGCTGTCGGCAGAGGCAGCGGCACGGTCCGGCTTCCCTTCGATCGCCGCCTGTCTTGCCCTCCATCACCGCCGCCGGCGTGTGCCAGGAGACAAAACTGGCGCTTCTCCCGCCAGCGAAGCGGCGAGCCGTCAGCCAAGACGTCTGGTGAGAAGGAAGAGCCTGTCTGCGAGCGCCAAGGGGAAAACCCTCCGCCGACCCTCTCCGCGCAGTCGAGCTTCTCGCCGGTGTTTCGAGCAGCCCGAGGCTCCGTCTGGATCTCCGCGGCCGTCTGGAAGGGAACCGTAGGGGATCGGCAACCCCGATGCGACGCACGGGCCGGAGACGAGGTCGCCCCTTCCCCAAGCGTAGCCTCGTCCTTGCTTTGCGCGTGGGGAAACTGAGGCAGGAGAGTCGCGGGGTTGGTGGTCCCAGAGTGGTTCTGTCTCCCCTGAGGACTGCCCACCAGCAGAAAGTAGAGGGGTTTAAAGAAATAAGGAAATTCCATCCTGTCAGAAATTCAAAAATTTCTGACTGTCGGGATCTTCTTTAAGTTTGGAAGTTTGGAATTTCACCTAAAAAGAAGTATTTGCAAGAAGAAATATTTCCCTTTGTCTTTACAAGTAAGACCGAATGTGAGAGAGGAATAAGGGCACAGCACAAGGCACTACACCTCCTGAAATCCAATGCTTTCATAATCCTGAATAGGTGTTTTCATCAAATTGAAACATGCCTGCAAAATGCTGTCTGGCAAAACTCTATTCAGCTGGAAAAACACTGTCTAGTTCTCTTTCCCTTCAAGTTATCTCTCTAGACCTCATACAAAGTCTTATTTATTCACTCCCGTTTCAGCTGGTCTCCTCTCCTCCATCTCTAGGTGCCCACAAATCGTGATTTGCCTCTTCAGCATCAGGGACTCGCTGAAAAAACATTGAAGGACTTTTTTTTTAATTTCACTTTTGTTGCTCCTGTTCCTTCTGTGGTTCGATTCGCTCTTGGATGTCTCTGAGCTCAGTGAGTTTGGGAGCCAGATACGTGTTTTCTTCTTTGAAACTTCAGATGCTAATGAAATTATTCGGCCCCAGCACGTGAAATCAAGCGACCATTAGATATCTTTGAATTTATCAGCACTGTTATAGGGTCGTCTATGAGTAGGGTTATAGGGCAGCAGCGAGAAGCTGCTGTTACCCCAAAAACCCTGTAGTGTGTGAGCGTGGGGTGTCTTATGGCTGTCTCCTCTTAGTCTTTCAGGCTCTGGAGGTATTTGGGGTGCGAGCAGGCTGAGTTTTGTGAGCAATCCTATCTGTCTATGCCCTCGGTTTGGGAAGGGTGTAGGGGGGTGTCTGTAAAAGCAGCTCTTGGGGCGCAGCCCTGAGAGGGTGCGCACGCGCGGTCTGTAACGCTCTCGGCACAAGGCATTCCCGGGAAGCGTGTAAAGGGATGGAGACAGTCGCGTGCAGGGAAGCGGCTCTCCGCCTCCTGTCCTGGGACACGGGGGCAGTCATTTGGGACCTTTCTGCTTCAGTCCCTGTCTCCCGTGCTATTTCTGTTCATCCCGGTACCCAGGGAAAGGAGGGGTCAGGAGAAGCTGTGTCCCTTTCCAGTCTTACCAGAGGGCTTGCTGAGAGGTATTTCTGAACTTAACTGGGTTCATTGGAAGCTCCAGTCTGACTTTCTCACGGGAAGAGCAGACTTGGCCCCTCCGAATAGGCCCAGGCCTCCAAATTACCCCCTGCCTGTGTGTATTTGTGCATGTGCAGCCTCCCTGACATCTCTTCCCCCGTGGCAAATGCTGGCCCTGGCCCAGCCCCTGCTGTCCATCCCCGTGGCCTCGGGTACCGCAGTGATGGGGTGTGAGCGCTCCAAGGTGAGTTAGTATTAGGAGGGGGGTCCAGCAGTGTGCTGGAGGCTGTGTGATTTCACATTTCCCTTTCGAGGCTGAGGATGCTTGTTCAGTCAGCGGTCCAGTGAACCCAACAGCCCCCAAGACCAGCTGACAGCTCAATTGGAAATAGATATGGTCCCCATCCCACCCTCGTGTTGTTGTTGGCAGGCGGGCTTGGAGGCCTCCAGGTTGGGTCTGTTAAGAGCACAAGCGAAGGAAAATTGTTCTCATCTGAATAAACACGATCAGCTGTTGCCAGCAGCTCCAGTGCCCCAGCAGAGGATTCACGTGGCCGGCCATTTTCGCCAGTCTGGGTAACTGGCTTGACTGGCAGGTCAGAAGGACTTGTCTCTGTCTCTTTAATGGACATTTTCAGGGGACGTTGCATTGCTCATCCTCCCTCCAGCTCCCATCCAGGTGATGGATTTGGGTCGGTGCGTTGCCCTTCTCCAGGGACCACCGCTCACCTCTGATACAGGGAAGGTTTCTGCAGGCGTCGTTGCACTTGCCCAAATGATGGGAGAACAGGAGCTCAAAGCAGGAGGAGGTAACATGTCAGGGCTCATGGTCCTGGAGTGAAAATGCTGCAACCAGCACAGACTTTGCCTTTTAGACCTATTTGCTCCAGTTTGCTGTGTTGGCTTCGTGTCAGATTAATCAGTGTCTATCTCTGTGCAGGCTTACCTGTTGGCTGCTGACTCTTCTGGAGGTGAGCTGCTGGTGGACAGTATCTTGCAAAGCCAGCTACACGCTGCTGAGCTTACATCAGGTAATAACCTCTGGCTTATACCTCTCTCCAAACGCTGTCGCTTATGGCCCTTCTCTACGTGTCACCGAAAAGCAGCTTACGTTCTTCCCACGGGGCCTGTTCTATATAGCCTCGGGTAGGGGACGCAATACGCCACGGGTCACCTTTACGGAGCCGCGTTGCCAAAACCGTGCGCTTAAAACAGCTCAAGCCGCTCCCAGCAGATAAACCTGCGGCTTCCCCCACCGCAGTGCTCTGCAGGGAGGACGCGGGTTTTCCCAGGGCTGCAGAGCTGGGCGATCCTGGCAGATGTGCTAACTCCGCGTCACCCAGCCAACCTAAACAGGACCAAGTGACCCACTAACATATATTATACTCTATCTCCTGTTTGCAAATGCAGGCCCTGGGGCTGCTGCCTGCTGGGTGTCTGCTGGAGAGGAATTTCTCTGCCCTGAGCAGGGGTTGGCTCTGGGCCCCAGGGGATCCGCTTGGTTGGTTGGGGAGGAAAATAGCTTCTCTCTGCCTCGGCCAGATAACACAGCACAGACTTTTGCTTCTTCGTGTGCCACGCGAACATCGCTAGCGTGAGATGGGATTGTCTCCGTCAGTACCGGCTGTGCTCAGCCGCGCTCGGGTTTGTTGCGTGGTGGCTGTTTTAATGCGAAACCTTCCCTAGAAAACCCCGCCTGGCCGCCACTCAAACCAGCCCTTACACCCTGCTGAAGAGAGTCTCGTATAGCTTCGATCTCTTCCTAATTGCCATAAAGCAAGCCAAACCCCACCTGCTTCCTACCACCCACGGGCAGTCCACCAGGCCCACTTCTCCTGGTGAACTGCGCAGGTTTAAACTCACCTCTTATTGCTACCGTCTCCTGTAAGACGTTTCCAAAGCATCGGACCGAAAAAACTTCACAAACCTCCCCAAAGTGGGAGCCTCGAGTGCTCAGGGCATGGACGTCTGTCATTTTCCAACATCTTCTTCACCTTTCTGGATACCTCCTGGCACCAAGAGATGGAGGGGGCCAAGAAAGGCCACAAAGCTCCTTAAATTATAAGTAATTTTTCCTCCTTTAAACCGCAGTGCCCCGCACAGCGCGCATACCCCATCAGTGCAAGGAAATGGCATCTGCGTTCCTCTTTTACTGCTCACTCGCTATTTGGTGATTAAGAAAACGGGGGAGCTGGGGGCACTCATTCTTGACCTTGGGGAAAGCAGGAGGCTTATAAAAACTCTAAGCGCTGCAGGAATTACGAGGCAATTAAAAAATCAGGCCAGAGCTGGGACCGTGTCAATAAAACCAGGAGGAACTGATGTCAGCTCTGTGCAGGATGCAGGGACCGATGCCTCTGCCCTCTCCTCCGGGCGTTGAGCCCCTGGGGTCAGTGGTGCTGAGGCCTCACGCTTCCCACCAGCATATATTTGGAAATGCAGGAGAAAGAAGAGATTTTGGGGCTGGCGTGGGCTTTTTTTTTTTTTTTTTCTCGGTGGATGCAGCTGACCTGAATCCCTTCCCCCAAATGCAAATCCTGCATGGGCCCAAGCGGTGGGTGTTTTGTGAATGAGAGACGAATAGTCATCAAAAAAGCAAAAATCAATATTAAAGGGGTGAGGAGGGGTCCCAAGTCACTGTTTGGGGATGTAAGAAGCCCAGCTCTAAGGAGGGAGCGTATTTTGCTTGCCACTGGGTCGTAAGGTTTAAACCCAGGGAAGCTGGGTTTTATTTATCTAGAATTTTATCAAGACTCAGCTTGGGTTTTCTGACCTGATAAGAGCAAGAAGAGAAAAATCAGCTAGGATCAGTGGGAGTTAATGTGCAATGGTTTTCCACTTCTCATTGCAACGCTGATCTCTTTCAGATCTGGGTCTTTCCAAGAGTGGTGACTAATGTCCTCAGATGGGGTTGCGGCTCAGGATCATCAGGCTGGTGTTTGAATGTTTCTCTTAGGTGTAAGTGATTTCTTGTGCAACCCACTTGAGTTAAAGTGCGTGGTGACAGGGAACGAAGCCCGTTCTCTGCCTCCTCTTAGGAAAGTCCCAGAGAAACGTCATCTGGCTCTTGGGCCACAGTGAGAGCCTTTGCCTATGTCCTCTGACCCGTTTTAAAACAGGAGGAGGCAAAAAAAGGAGTCTGTTTTTCTGTCTGCCCTTGCTAAACTCCCATTCAGTAGGTCTGCTTAGCTCTGGTCATTTATTTACTTGTCTACACTGGAGTGCTGGCTGGATCGGAATGATGCCAGCGTGTTTCTTTAGGGTAGATGGGGACTCAGAATAAAACCCAGAGCTGACCCAGATGTCCGAAGAGGGTCCTGGGGTGCAGCGCCAGCTCCCTTGGGTTTGGGCTCGGTTTGGCCACGCACCACTTGGCCGCTGCCTCCCTATGTTTATCTCTTCCTCCGGGGAGAAGGAAGTGGATGCACTTCACATGAAGTGAATTTACATAAACCGTGGGGGCCGATGGGGATAATTTGGAAATGAAGCGGTCGGTTGGGCTGGCAGCCGGACGGGGGTCAACTCACACCATTGCTTTTAGGGACCGGGCTGTCTCAGGAGCAAAATGCCATTGGCGCCCACTAATGCGATAAAAACCGTCGGTGCTCAGCTGCTAGGAAGAGCGGGGCTTTGGTGTTTGAAAGCAGAGTACCCAACACCAGCGGCGGACCAAGTTGCCAAGCTGAGAACGAGCACAGCTCACTGCACCCAGTGCTCCCCATTTCCAAAGCCCTGGAAAGATTTCCGTGGCAGAATGGCATCGCACCGCCCGTGTTCGGAGGGAGAGGGTCCGGGGTGCACGGCGTGTGTGTCGCTGCGGTGCCAGGCTGCTTTCCACACAGCTGGCTTGAAATTTTTGTAAAACCACACGTTTGGTGCGGTTTGGGTGTTTTAGCCAAAAGCATTTGACTGGTGTGGGGGATAGGCGTTTGGGGCTAGAGGTGAAAATTCAGGCGACAGCTGAATTGGGGAAGATGCTGGGGACACAGCGGGGAAGTGCCTCAACCTCCCGGCTCAGTCCTTGCTGCTTTTGGGGTCAGGTCCTGGGGGACACCAGCCTGATGCTCAGGCCTCTAAGAGCTGAACGTGCAACCCCCAGTCAGCATTGCGTAAATGTTTCTATGGAATATTTCTATGGAAATAACTGGAGTTACCCCAGCAGAAAGCGAGTGAGCGGGACGCTTTGACCCTTCTGCTCTCCGCCAGCCTGGCTACGACTTCAAGGGAGCAAAGATCTTGTCGAGGTTTGGTGTTCGTGGTGTCCCATGACTCCGCTGATTCCTGGCTGGAGAAATTAAAAGCCCGGAGGCTCCTCCAGCGTCTTGTGCCGCTGATTCAGAGAGGTGGGGATGGCAAACGTGGGCTTGCTGTCAGGCTGCTCCCTCCGCAGCTGCTGCAGCGAGCAATACTTCCAAACCCTAACTCTTGCCTGGTTCGCACGTGTCTGCTGGGAGAAGCTGTCCTCCCAGTAAAAGCTCTGCTGCCTGAGACGACGGCTGGGATGGAGGGTGGGCGCGGTACAGACCCCGGAACCTGAAAGCACCCAACCAGCCCCAAATGGGACCACATAGACTCTTTTCTTAGGGGTAGAAACGCTCTGTGCGTGGGGTCTGGCATCTCACGAGCTCGGCACGGTAGCCCTGGTTAGCAGACCCTCGCGCCGCGGGGGCCGTGCAGGCACCGGTCCCTTGCCCCAGGCCAGCCCTTGCCTTTTGCGGCTTCTTTTTTATGGGCAGCGAGGCCTGAGAGCAGCTCGTTAGCTTCCCTGCTTGCTCAGTTTCTATTTGCTGGCTTTTCCCTCCCTATAAAACAAGAAGGCGCAAGCACAGGCTCTTGCTGAGGGAGCGGGTTAGGGGGCTGGAGGGGAATGACCCTCGCAGGGAGGCTTTGCCACCTCTGCTGCAGAGAGCAAAGCTTTCCCTGCCCTCGCTAGCTTGTCGTGAGGCCCCCGTCATAGGAAAGGGGCATTGCACGTTGACCCCACCCCTGCAAAGAGGGGGGCCAAACCGGGCAGCAAAGGGCTCTTCCCCTGGGTTTTGCCCTCCTTGCACACCAGAGGCGGTGTCTGGGTTGTCCGCATCTCCTGACAGGCGGTTGGTTTTGAGATAAACCTCAGAAGCCCTTTAACGGAAGGGTTTGCTCTATCCCCGTTTCAGAGATGGAGAAATGGAGGCAAGAGGCTGAGACAGGACGCCCTCGCTGTTCCCTAAGGTGCAGGGAAGAGGAGAGAGGAGTTTATCCTGTGTCCTTACTGTGCCTGAGCCTTTCCCGCTCGTCCGTGATGTTCTGCCTTCCTGGCCGGAGATGGCGGCTCCGGAGCGCAGCACTCAACTCTCTTATCTGCCTGTCCCGTCCGGTTCCCCCAGTGCCAGCTCCAGATCAAACACGAGGAAGCCCGGGGTCCGAGCTATCGCCGCTCTCCTGGGAAGCAGATAGCAAACCGTGTATCTGCTGACGTTCACGGCTCGAAAGGCAGCAGACGTGGCGGGGAGGAAGGAGTTTGCTTCCCGGGGGACAGTCCCCCATCCTCTCCCCCTCTTCCAAATATGCAGGTGCTCCCCATCCCTGCTGACTTCAGGTTCGGGGTATCCCACAGGTAGGACGTCTCCAATAAGCTGAGCAATATCTGTGTTTTCGCAGCTTTGGGAGGGAGCGCTGGTAAGGGTACCCGTCATTGGCACTTGGCTGCCAAAAAACGGTGCAACAAGTCGCGGGATCCCTCGGAAAGAGCAGCTGCCTTCTCCCAGAGCAACCCACGGGAGGTTTCTCGGTGGGACCTGCTGCCACCCGCATCCGTCTCCATCCCACGGCGGTGGTCCTCACGCGGCAAAGCAGTAAGGGTGCAGATGTTGGGTAGTAAATGCCAGCAGCCGTGCTCAGCTGTTCTCCCAGGCTTGGCCCTGGTAGGAGTTAAAAGCTCTGCCTTTAACAGCCCTACCAAGCACATTCCCATCCCCACATAACAGCTCACGTATCCTTAGAACCCCTTTTACAGCAAAACATCTTTTGGGCGGTCAGCAGGGAAGGGAAGGTTTCCCCTGATCAATGCTCCCGTAATAATTTCTGGCTTGATTAATACATTTTACCTGTCCCCTTCTGATTGGGACCCGTCTGAAAGCCAAGCTGTGATTTTGCCCTTGAGGGAATCTCAGGTTTTTGCATGTTTCCAGGAACTGTATTAAAATGTAAGGCCTTAATGAGAATGATATGGCCAAAGCTAAGAAATCCAGCCTCGCTGCTTTGTTTCCTGAATTATTTTCATTCCAGCTGATGGTATCAGATTGGCAGGTGGTTTTTTTTTTTTTTTTATTTTATGAATGAATGTAAGCCTTTTGCAGAAAGGGAGGTGTCAGCTTGGATGCTTTGGTCCTCAAATTTTAGTGATCATTAACAACGCCTGCAGTGTTTTCTCTAAGTGTGAGCCAAAGGTTTGGGATGTAACGGCTTCCTAGTGGAAAAAGTGAGTTTCTTCCAAATCAAAAGGCTTTGCAAAAATGACACCTTGTTTCTGATATCTTCTTTCCACTTTATTTCCAACACTTCGTTTTGCTCTTGTAAGAAAACTGCCGGTGTAAATTATTGATGCAGGTCATTTGCCTTGGTTTAGGTGAGATTTTATATTCAGATACCTATTTATAATAGAGATGCCTACTTTTAAAAAATGATTAGATACTAAAAGGAAATATTTCTACCTGCTTAACAGGGAACAACCAGAAGCTGCCCAAAAGGGGCACTGCAGCTACTTGGAACTGAAACAGAAGATGCCATGAACTCCTCTTAGATCCAGGCCATGCCCAAACTGGGGGAGCTCCCTCAGAGATTCGCCACGTCCCCCTCACCACCCCAAACCTGTGAAGTGCAGGAGATGGGGGTACCTGGGGAAGCGGCTCAAAAGGAGGAGCTGGATTCTGCATCATGCCCACAGGAGCGACGCTCCTGTCCGTGAACTCGTTGCAGTTGCTTGTCTCTACCTTGTGATGAATCCCAGATGATTTCTCAGCCTGAGCTGTACAGTCACTCGTGTTAGATTATAAACTGGAACTTTTACAGGCTGTATGTGGGGTTTGTGGCTTCCTTTCCCTCTCTCGTCTCCAAAGTCCATGATTCTTAATAAATCATCCTCTAGCCTGAGCTGACTCTTGCTGTTTTAAGTTTAACTAGCTTATTTTTTTGCTGATAAGCCAGACTTTGAATTCTTCCCAAGATCACGGGTTGGGGCCAGTAATATCACGAAGGAGAGACTGTTAATCATGATATATCACATGCCAATGGGAACAGCATTGAGTGCTCACTGCTAGCAGTGCTTTTCCCTTATATCAGCATTTACAGGCAGAGCACTTGTATCTCGCAGAGTTGGTGGGAGGGAAGAGTCAGGGCTCCCACTAGATATAAATCAGGTTTATTATCGGAGCCAACTCAACAGAATCTCAGGGCAGAGCTCTAAGTAATGTGCAAAGGGTAAGGGGAAAATAGACACCGATGGCAGGAAAATGTTGTAGTATGCACCTATTTCTTACGCTGTATGAGTGCGAACAACTTCTTAAGGCTTTGATCCTGACTTCCCTCCAGATTCCTACTCTTGCACCGCCTTCCATCCAAAGAGACCCAAATCAACCCAAGGGTGGGACTGAAGGGTGGACCAAAGCATAGAAAGAACCTGCTACACCCTCTTGTTGTTTCTCTTATTTTTTCTTCCTACCACCCTGTTAGCACATAAATTTCTTTTCTTTGACAGCTCCGGGCAAACGTGGTACGTTTTCAGATCCATCATGGTCTGATCCTTGTTTTTGCAGATAGCATCTGAGCTCCTCTCCCAGTATCACTGTTGACTTTGGCCAACTGCTCCCATGGCTGTGCCGCTCTGTGGATGTGTCTGATGAACCCTCCTTCTCCTCAGGGCATAGACCAGCTCCCATCACATCCCATAGAGATGGAGGTCTCAAAGTTGTGTTCCTGTAGGGTTAACCCTGCAAAGACCAATGTAGCATGCACCATAGGTCACCCTTATCAGAAGAGGGACCAACCCAGCTCTAGGTAGAGCAGCTCTCTGAGGGGTTTGCACCCAACAGGCTTTACTGGTATGAGGTGGGAGGTGGGGGAGTCCTCCTTGAGGCACATCGTGTGCTAACAGTCTGTGGAAAGAATGGATTAATCAAGATTAAAATTAGTCCTGATGAGAGCAGCCGGGAGAGCTGGTCAGGAGACATGAGACATGTGCGTGGGGTTGTGGTTACCACAACGCCTGGTACTGGGCAGCTCAGCTCCTTCCACCCTGATTTGCCTTTGGGTCAGCCATGAACCCTGAGCCTGACTCATCCTCCCAGCTTAGCCAAAAAAACCCCATCCCCTCAGTCCCAGCATCCCCCAGAGAAGCCCCTCCGTGCCGCGTGGTGACGGCACATCTTTTATCTCGCTTGGCCCAGCAGGCCACAAATTCTTGCTCCTTGCAACGGGGGTGGGCGAGGGAGGGAGCATCTTGCTCGGTGCCCCTCTGCTCAGGAGGCAGCTCCCTGCGTCACGTGGATCAGCCAGTTTGTTGGGTTGGAAAATTTTTGCTGCTTGTCCAGCTGGGGTCTGGAGATCAGCCAGGGTCCCTCTGTGCCTCCGTGGGAAGGCAAGATGGGAAGACACGGTGAAGACGCACTCAGGTCTCTGCTGTCTTCATGGGAATTTGTCTCGCTTTCCCTTTCCTTTTTTTCCTTTTGGGGGGATGTTTTAAACCTCAAGGATACCATTTTTGTTTTTCTACAGTTCAGAAAGGTCAATGGCTGGGAGCTGACGGCATCTGTCCCGTCCTTGCCGCCTTCTCACCGAAGCTACCAGCACATGCGGCACCAACACCTTCCCCTTGGCAACTTTTGCAGAAGATCACCGTGGCTGGCAAAGGCTGGGACCACCTCAGAGGTGGGCTGCGCTCCTCCCCAGTGAATCGCGTTGGCAGGGATGCTGTGGCTCCATGGGATTTGCAGGGCTGATCCATCTTGGTGAGCGCTGACTTCCCTCCCACTCCGCCTCGCTACAGCCGTCGCTTTGTGCTTGAACTCCCAGGGTGAATCCCTCAAAGAGGGGGAGAGCTTCGTCATGCATCTGCCGATGGATGGATGCCTGTTTACCTTGGCCTTCCCCACCTCGTGGCTGCTGGATAGTTATCTGAGTGATGAATTCATCCGTGCAGGGACCCCCGAATCGTGGGGGCAGAGGAGAAGCATCTATTATAGCGGTTTGGCACGAGGGAGAAGGCGTAGCAGAAAGGAGACGGGCGGTGGTTGCACATCAAAGCCGGGCCTCTGCTTTCCTAGCCTATCTCCTAGATTTCATCTGGCCGTGGTGAAACCGCAGGCGTGAGCGATCTTGCATGTTGGAGGCTCATGTCTCTGTCTGCGGGGAGGGAAGGGGATTTCTTAATTCTAGCTACGCCGGGCATGTTACTTTCTCCCTCGCCTACCCTGCCCAGGATGATTTTTTTTCATGGGGTGGAGAGCCCCGCTGCAATCGCTGGACATGCTTCGGCTCCGGGCCGCCACGCTGCCGCAGGGAAATCCGGCAGCTCCCAGCTCGCGGGCTGCGCGGCGGCTGCTGCTGAGTTTGCAGATTCCAGCAGCGGGGAGAGGGGAAGAGCTGCGACCCGCGGTCTCGGCCGCGGCACCTCCTCGTGCCTGCGCGTGTGTCGGCGTGGGACAGTCTCGGGGGCTTGCAGGGATCTGACGGCAGGGCAGGATGGAGAAGAAGCTGTAAAACCCCCACGAGAAACCTCCCCTCCTGCGAGGTTTCCTTGGAAATGGACACCAGGAGGTTAGCCTGGACCCGGGTCCTTCTTCCCCTAAACCACCCAGGACCCTCAGCCCTTTTGGGGCTCACGGGTGGTTAGGTCCCAAAGATGCAGGGAGACATTGCAGAGAGACCTGGACCCCTATTCGTGGTTGAGCCCTGAAAACGAGCCCTCTTTTGTATCTAAACCCAAGAAATCCCAAACTATACCAGCATCCCAAATTGTCCGACAGAGGAGGTGTGGGGAACAGCCTTGGTTTCGCCTGAGCTGCCTGTCCCCAGAGCAGGCTGTGTGACAAGCAGGGTCGTCAGAGAAAGCAAACCCCCCCGTCGCCTCGTCCCTTCGCGCTGACAAACTCCAGGGCCACTGTTGGAAAGGTCAGCAGATCCACCTGGACCTGCTGGAGGCCGCCTGGGTGGCACAGGGGTAGGAAAAAAAGCTAAAAATGGGGTGGCAGTTCTCCTCCCCCACATCCTCAAAGCTTCCAAAGCGTTCTCCGCAAAAGGGGACCTTTTGCCAGCACTGCGCAATGCTGGCTCACGTTTTCCTTGAACTTTAGTCCTCCTTTAATCTGTGCCACGGTAACCTCCGGGGGGAAAGAATGTTGCTGATTCCCGATTTAAGCTGCTGTCAAAACCTTTCAGCTCCGTCCCAGGCCGTTGTTCTGTGTCCCGTCACCCGCGTTGTCCCCGAGGCAAAGGCAACCCTGTACGTGGATCAGCGCGTCGTCCTCCGTCGGAGCCAACGCTCCCGTCTCTGTCCCTGCCAGCAAAGCGATCTTGCAGATGGGTTGTAAAATTAGCGTTGTCCCCATCCCTTATAGTCCCACAAAAAGCCGTGCTGGACTTTCAGGTTATTTGTTCGTTTGCTTGTTTTGGCAAGAGGAAAAAAGGTCAAATTTTAAGTTTGGGGAAATGCGTCCCGCGTCCTTCATCTCTCGTTATGGCTCCGACTGAAAAAGCTGTTCCCTGCTTCCTTCCCCTATCAGTTAATTAGGTGGTTAATGCAGGAAAGGCAGTTGGACGGCAAAAGGCACAGTCCACGTGTTAAACGTCATTGCTGCCGTTATTAATAGCCTAACTCTCAGGCAATGTTTCTGGGCAACGCCGGATCCAGGAATCGCGGTTTTGGGGAGCACGTGTTTGCTCGCCCGGCTCTTTCGGGGGGGGGGAGGTTGAGGTCTGCTTTTGGGGGGGCTCTCCCTGCCAGCGCTTGGGCACTTGTTTCTTCCAGCTGGTGGTAGTTCGGCCAGCAGCTCCGTTCTCTCAGGGTGTCGAACTGGAGGACAGCGTAAACCCGCAGGCACCGGAGCAGGCAGGAATGGAAACTTCCCACCTTTTGGGAAATCGGGAGCGGGGAGGAGAAAGCAGAGGGGGTTCACGGAGGCAAGGAGGGTGCACATGTGTTGTCCAGATTACAGGCACCCAGATCCCCCTCTTTCCAGGAAAGCCCGTCTCTCTCACCCCAGCCTTCCCAGGCCCCTTTTTCATTGGAAATTCCATCAAGCTGCGTGTAATAATCTCAGCTGGCTCTTTCCTGGAAGAAGCCTTTGCCGTCCCACCCTCCTGCTGCCCTTCCCCACCCCGGAGTGCTGCTTCCAGGGACGCCTCCGGCCCCGCCAGCTCTTCCAAGACCTCTCAAGATCATCTGTTTCATATGAGACCAGTCGCCTGCAGCCCAGTGTCCGTCTCGGCTGGAGCCAGAGGGTTTTTAGCAGCAGGGGATGCGATACCGGGCATCGGGACTGGGGTCTGGTTAGGGTATTTTCCCCCCTCCTAGGTTTTGGGGTTTTTTTTTTGCTCAGATCTAGGTTTATTAACCCCATGGGGTCAAGCCATCTCCGTGTGCTTGTGGGCAGCAGTAAAGCTGTGTTTGCATTCGAGTTGAAGGGCTTGGAAGGGGCCAAGGAAGACAAGGGCTGTATTAAGGACCTTAATTTAACTGGCGGGACAGTTCTGAGTGTGGATACAGGATCCCTACTCGGAGAGCATCCTTGAGGGCATAAAGCAGGTCCTGCTTTCTCTCCAAAGCTCGGAGACAAACCCACAATTTTTAAGCTTCTTTAAGGCATCTGCAGATGAAGCAGGGTCATCTAAGTGAGGCAAAACCATCGAAAGTACACAAAGGCCCTTCCCAAACTTACCCTCAGTTGGAGAAATCCTGATTCGTATCACCAGTCTTGAATGCTACAGGCACCCTTGAAGAAAACTGGAAGAGAAATTCGATCCCATGAATCTATAAGGACTAAGTTTGGGTGGATTTAAGTACTGTATTTGCGTGTTACACGTTAAACCAGGGTGTCCGCGTCCTGCAGGCTCGACCAGAAAAGCGGGAATTCGGCCTAGAGGAATGCATCAACACGAATAAAAGCAGAAAAATACGAGACTCCTACAAACTCCCCTCTGTATGTCTGAATTAACGCGTGCATCCCCTTCCTCCCCAACCCAGGAGTGACCACACTGTAGCTCTTGTCTGCACGGCCATCCTCCGCCGGGCAGGACACCCACCGGAGCATGGTACCACCGTCTTGCCCGAGGCCGGGGATGGCCCTTGTGGTCCGGACAATGGTGGTGGAGCATGAATGGAAAATGATCTCCTGTGTTGGGCTGACAACCGGCTCTCTGTTCCCTGGGCAAGTTCTCCCAGGCAATCCCCGCTTTGATCTTCCTGCTGGCTGCATTGCTTTTTCTTACTGCTCCTAAATAATTCAGTACGTTAAGAAAAAAAAAAAAAACGAAAAACAGAGGAGAGGGAGAATATTCTTTTACAGCACTATTTACTGGTTGCTCTTCAGGAGTCCTCCACAAAGCCTGCTTATAAGAGCCCAGCAAAAAACCAAGAGAGGACGGAAAGCCCTCTGGTATAACCCAGGCTGTCGGCCGATGCTCGCGCAAGACTCGTGTTTACCTGAAACCATCTCAGCCGCCTCTTAGAGCGGTGAGAGCACAAATTCAGCCTGGATGTGTAGAGGACAGCGGGTTTTAGCATTTCCACGTGCCACCTTTTGCACGTTGTCGAGAAGCAGAGTGTTAGTTGGGGAATACATGCGTATTGGGGACTAGATATGGTTGTGGGAGTTCGGGATGAGGTTTTTTCCTAGCTGATGCTATCCCAAAATTGTTATAGCCTCTGTCCCCTCCTTACCCAGCCTGCAAACCCCGTATCTGCCTGTCTCTGCGTTGCATCCCGTGGTGGCGCAGAGCAGGGAACAACCGTGGGAGAGGAGCTGTAAAGAAAATTATCTGGCCTGTTTCTCTGCAAAAGTGCCAGGAGGAAGGGGCTGGGACGAAGGAGATCCGAGTCCTCTTCCACCTGGCCCCTCCGCGGGTCTCATGCGGCTCGCTGGCCTCGTTATTCCAGTTTGCACACTGGTGCAGTCTGGCTGACCAGAGCGGGGGCGGGGGGCAGAAGGGTTTGGGGAAAGTGGGGGGGCAGGATTTTTGCATGACAAAATACGTGAATTGCCGGACCCATTTTCTCAGTTTTTCTACTTTTTTTTTTTAAAATGTACTTTTGAGGAATGTCCAAACATACAAAACTTTAGCCCAAAAGGAATTTTATCCAAAGAATTTATGAGCAACTTAAAAAGAGAAGGCAGTGAAAAGAAACTGAAAGCCAGATGTAACTACAGCTTTAGATGGCTTTTAGTTTAGTTTCAAATTTTGTAGGGGCTCTGACTGGGAACCGTCGGATTTCTGCAATGTCTGTAATCGGGTATTGAGGCAACTGTGAACTTTTGATCACTTATTTCCTGGTCTTCTGCCCGTCTCCAAAAGTGACTATCTGACCATCTCATTAAACTCTTGCTTTCAGATGCTGGTATGAGGAAGAGAGCAGCAGGAATCGGCAAAAACCCTGTGAAATCCTTGGCTCGGGAGCTGTGAAACACCCCGAACAGCCCAGAGACCTGCTCCTCTTGAAGGCACGACCTAGGCGCTTGGCTCCGGAGAAAGAAATCATTCAAAATAAAGAGGTAAGCAATGCCTCACGTGTTCTACTTCAATACACGCCTCATACTCTGGCACGAACCGATGCAGAAACGCAAGCAAACCTTTGCTTTGCTAAGGAGGGGGAGATGAAGACAGCTATGGGTTGGGGAGGAGAGGTGCAATGCTCCCAGTGGGGGCAAGTGGCTTTTGAGGAGGAGGGCGAAGCAGAAAACCACCCACTGGTATACTGGAGTGAGCTCCTGCAAGCTTCCCTGTGAAATAATAAGGGATAATTAGGACAGGGCGAGACATTAGCACCCACTTGACTTGGCATCCTCTGCCACCCCTTCTCTTTTGCTTTGAAGAAGGGTATGACACCTTGGCAGTATCCCTGGCTAACGGGGGGATGTTGGTGCACGAGTTGGGGACAAGCAGCCTCCTCCTCCTCCTCTCTTCCCTGCCCTGTACCCCAAGCAGCGTCAGGGCCTGGTGCTCTCCAGCGTGTTTAACTTTGCTCTGTGTTTTGCCAGAGGCTGTTATTAAGAAATAAGGCTCTGCCTTTTTATCATTCCTCTGAGCGTCTGTCTGATGTCATTCTGTCTGGCAACCGAGCGATCAAAAGAAGCTCCCCTGGGAGAAATTTCTCAAACAAATAGCCAGTGAGAAAAAAATAATACCCCATTAAATATAATAAAATGCAAAAAACACAGCGTCTCCCTGATAAATGAAAAGGCAGTGTAACCTAGACTCCAAACACGGAAACTTGCGTCCTACTATTCGCCCAGAGCAGGGATGTAGTGTGCCCTGTGCTTACCTGGATGATTATCCTTAATTGAAGCTATTTCGGAGTCTGAGATCACGAGGCTCGACTCCAGCATCTCACAGCACACACGTTCTGGCCAGCAACGCCCGCTACCATCACCTCCACCTGTGCAGAGCCTTCGTGCGTCACCCCGGCACACTGGGACCTGCAGATCAAGCAAGTTTAGCTCTTGATGTTTTTAAGCAGGTTGGGGCGGGGGTTTTGCCCTTGGATAAGGCATATGTATACCTGTAAAGCAAATTCTGGCTCTGCTCCTCCATATTCATTCCTTCTTGCCGGTTGCAGGGGTGACAAACACTTTGCCAGCCGCTGGGATGTGTGTAGGCTTCTAGTTTTGGCAGCTCTGATTTCGATTTGTGCAGTGCTGGTGGAGACCTAAGAGACTCGCTCACCGAAATGGCTAAGACCAAAGGATTTTAATGCGACCTGATGCAAAGCTTCATCCCTCCTCAGATTAGGGAAAGAGTCCCCTAAATGCCGAAACAAACACTTCACGGCCACGTTTTTGAAAGGAGAATGACCAGTGACTTGACTCTGGATTTGGAAAACAAAGATAGGAGGAATGGGTTTGAATCTGTCAGAGCAGAGCGTTTGAAGAGGAGCTGTCGTGGAAGGGAGCGTATGCACTGATGAAAAGCCGCCCATTTGAGCTGGATCCCAGCTGAATTATCTTGGATCCATCACTCGCACATCTGTCGCTGTGATCCTCCTTTCCAAGCTGCTTCTCCTCGGAGCACTTCGCAGAGGTCATTCCTCTTTGCGAGCCTCATTCCCTCTTGCCTTGCGAATCTTGCTGCCATTTTCTTCCCTCCTGCTGGGAGGTTTCGGGGCCTTCAGCAGAGCCCCTCTCCTCCTTTTCCCCCACAAAACCACCTGCTCTTCGCTCAGCTTTGCTGGGAAACTTCCCACGAGCAGCTCTGCCCGTCGGCAGCCGTAAAAACCAGGTCCATTTTCACCATAGGGTCCCGAAACGGCAAGTGGAGCTCGCTCTTGCTGACAGCCTGAGGCTGGGGAGAACATCCCGCAGCCCCAAAATGAGGCGTCAGTGGTTTCTTTGCGGTTTCGCAGGGTCGCTGCCGCAAGGCTGAGACGAAATCCAGCGCGGAAGCTTCCCAGGGAGCAGCTCCGGCAAATCTGGGAGAGGGCGTCGAGACGTACCCCCGACTCTAATGAGCGTTCGTGAAATACGGCAGGATTGTACCAAAAGAATCCCTGCTGCCTGCAGGATCTCAGTCCTGGTCCGGGGCTGTCACGCTGGGGCTGGGGACTCGTGGCTTAGGGTAGTGCCAGCAATCTCAGGGCACACATCCGCTGTTTCCATTTTTTCCCAGGGTGGGAAAACCTTTGGAAATTCCTGGGAAATTTCTTTTTTTTTTTCCTTGCTACTTGAGGCCAGTTTCCTTCCTTGCAGATTGCAGGGTCCCAGGCAATAAAAACAGCAACTCGCCAGCTAGAATAAACTGCCCTTCCAGGTCTTCCAGCCGTTTCACGGGGGGGGGGTCACTGCTTCACGCCTTCCCAGCACAGCGCTGTGCGTCCCCTCCCACCACCTCTTTCCTTTGCAGTGAGAGGGGAAACTGAGGCACAGACCTGACATTGTCTGTTGAAGAAGGAGACCTTCTCCAGACCTCTGCACGATCTGAAGAGATGAGGCAAATACCCCCCATGCGCCAAATCGGGGAGTTGCTGCACGTATGTGGTCAGAGTCAGGGCAGAAGTGAGACTGGCTGCAATCAGAGTGATGAAGAGGTAAATTTAGTTCAAGCTAAACCAGTCCCCGCGTTATATATTCACTGTGGGAACAGAGGAGTGCGGATAAATGACAGTTTTGGCACGCTTCTGCTCCACTTCTTGTCGCTTGTCGCTGCCTCAGTTTCCCCTCGAACGGAGATTTTCTCTGTCGTCGCCTCCGCCGTAGGATCCTACACAAATCTCCGTTTCCAGCCCTTTTAGGTGTGACCCGAGCCCCCCCAGTCAAACCCTTTTGGTTCTCTCTTAAAGGGACTGGTGTCTCTCACGCTTGGCTGGGGGAGCCGAAAGGTTTTTCAATCATCTGCTAATGATAGGAAAGCAACTTTTATTCCCTCTCTCCCCCGGTCTTGGCAGGAAAGGTGGAATGTGGATCGTGAGAGGTGCAGCCACCTTTCAGGCCAACAGCTGCTTTGGGGGATGGGTTAGATAAATGTGCAGGATTTCCAATCAGCCCTACACATCCCAGCCAGAAGACTGCACCGGAGCACTGGTGCGGGGGAATGGCTGACTCTAATAACGCCGCGTTCGTCTCGGCTGATCCCGGCTCGCGGATCCGCCGCAAAGGCGCAGCTTGGCAGTTTAGGATGCGAAAGGAGATGGCAGAGATAAAACCAGGTCAGCTTGCTTCGGAAAGAGCTGGAACGCAGAGGGATCTTCTCCAAGACATCTTTCGCTGCTTTGGGATGCTAGGACTGTCCCAGCGGGAGGAACCAACCCTGCTTCGAGGCCCTTGCACGCAAGGCAAGACCGAGGTGTGTTTTTTTCCCCCCGCCCCCGCCTTGTAAAGGGGGAGCAAGCTCAGGGATGAAAATTTCTGGGTTCTTCCCCATCAACCTGTCGCCGTTACGCTCTTGGCCAGCCGGCCGCTTTCCGTGGTGGCGATGGGACGCCGGAGCAGCGGAGAGGTCCCCCCCATTGCGTTCGTCGAAAGGAGGTGGCACCCGGGGAAGGAGGATTCGCAGCCATCGGCTCACCGTGGGCAGGCTGGAGAAGAGCCATGGACGGACAGACAGACTCCGCTCCCCGCCTGGCAGCGCGGGACCATCTCTAAATGACTTTCGCGGCCACAAGCCGTGTCCCTGAAACATCTCTGCCACCGTCGCGATGTGCGACGAGGTGTTACCGCTCAACGGGTGGGCAACCTCAACGCACCAAGAGGAGATCTTGTGGGAAGTTTGGATTTCTTCTTCTTTTCCCTCTCTCCTCACCCCTCCAGCCACCCCCGCCCTGCTTCCCACCCACCCGCCCAATTTCATGTGCAGTGGGAAAGGAAAGAGCCCCGGGGAAACACACTGGTCTGAATTTCCATCTGGGCACGGTATAATACAGACCTGGGAATGGCCAGGCACGCTATGATCTTCCACTCTCCAAAATCAAAGCGAGGCAAAAGCTGTCTCTCCTTTTTCCCCTCTTGCTAGAGGCTAGAAATCCCATCAAGATCCTAAGTGTATCATTCCAGTGGGAGATTTATACTGCGGGAAGGGGCAGAATTGGTTATTTGATGATTGGGTTGGTTTTTTTTTTTCAAAAGTCCTTAATATCTCCCTTCCCTCCTTGACCGTACAGCACAAATCCCCTTTCCAACACATGCACAAGAGCAGAGCTGAACCGTTCACACAGAAAACAGGTGATAAATCACAGGGCAATTGATTCAAACCATTCCAGGGAATGGGAAACACATGGACGGTCTTTCTAATTAACTGTTTGATATGGCTGCGGTGAGTTTGGGTGTAGTTTCCAATGTTTTGCATTTGGCTTGTCTCAGCCTTCTCCATGGTAACTGCAGTTTACCGGAAAGTGAGAAAATCCTGCGTTCGAGAGAGCTGAAGTGACTCGGTACAGTTCAGCTCAACCACAATAAAAAAGCGAAAAAAAAAAAAAAAAGTAAATACACCATTTCCTCTGTGGGAACGTTCCCTTCTCTTTCTCTTTCCAGCTGGAAAAACAAAACAAAATAAAAGGTCCTTCTGCTTTATCTGTAAATCTCCTCTTTCTGGTGGGTTACAGAGCGCTCGGACCTGTTGCCCTCCGAGACACACGCCGAGGCGTGCAGGTCAGGACGAATTCCCTCTGCCAGCTCTCCCACCTGTACGTAAATGCCAACCGAGGTACCCAAACGGCCCCTCTGTCACCTCTTCTCAGTCAAACCGCCCACCAAAAACCCCAAGAAGCGTCGGGCTGCAGGTGTGCCGAGACCCCCTTTTCCACCCGTACTGCTCGACGTGTCGTGTCTCATGCGAGACGCATCTACGGGTTTATTTTTATTCGCAGGGTGGCATCTTGCACCAAAGTGTTACCACTTGGGTTTGGGGTTGCAGAGTGCTACCCCCAGCACGGCGGAGGGGGCTCAAGGTATGCGTTGCACGCATTTAGCCCCGATTTATGCTGTCAAAGTAACCAAGCCTTTTAATTCTTGCTTGATCCGCAGCCATCCTTCGGTTCAAGAAGCTCTCTCAAGGACGCAAAATGCTCCAAGGGGTGGCTGCGTGTTTTGCAAGAGGAGCGAGCCCAGCCTTGCAGGACGTGCGGAGACATTAAACCTACGTTCTTCTCCCATGGGAGATGGGAGCTGAGCAGGTACCCACGGGAAAAACCCTGGGAGGCAGCCCGCCACCTGGAAAAGGAGCTGCTCTGGGGACCCCCACAGCACCGAAATGGGGATGGAGGCGACCTGGAGGAGTTAGAGGTGATGCGGGGCACAAGGAGCGGGTGCTGCCATAGCTGCCAAAAAAGTAGTTTGCAAATAAGAGAAGGATGGGGAAGGGTGGGCTGAGGAGGACAGAGATCTGCCAGGGCCACCTGAATCACTCTGGACGGGGCTAGCGAGATGCCCTGGGGCCACTCACCCCAAACCTCTTCAAGTCCAGCATGTCCTGCCGACATCTCCAGAGTAGCCAGCGCATTAAAATGTAATTTAAAAAGGACTAAAGGTTTAATCCGTCTGTGTTTGAAAAGTCTTTTCCCATATCCTGCTTTTGGCATGTCCTCCCAGATGGGGCATTGCACCTCGCTCCGTAGCACGGGCACAGCTGCCGCGGCCGGGGAGGCGAGCGCGACGCAGGCACCGAGCGGCAAACGAGGTTGGGATGTTAATATTTTATTTTTTATTGGCTTTTTTTTTCCCGCCCCGATTTTACCCTTTCTGCACCACGACTCCCTGGGGCCCCGGTGGAACATCTGGCCAGGCCGCTTCTGGTTCCATTTATTGGCAGATAATTTATTTGCAGACCAGCAGGGAAAAGTGACCCATTTACTGGAGGTATATTGGTTGACCCTTTGGTGATGCTTGCTTGAACAGAGGTTCGTTCGGTGGTTGGGGCCTGATCCAGACCCAAAGAAGTCAAATGCAGATCTCCCCTTTAAGATCCAGGGCTGTTAGATCTTGGTCCAAAAACACTGGGGGAAATTAGTCAAATAAATGCTCTGTGAATATTATTACATATTATTCATTCTCTGGGAATATTTTAAAGTATTATTCAGTCTTTGTGCATATTATTAAAGCAGCTCCCACTCAAAGAAGGAAATTAAATTGTAAAAACCAGTGTTTCTCGCTGTCCTTTTATCTTTTATGCTCTTTTTCCCCACCATCCCTTTCTTCCAACCTTTATTTTTGGCAGTCTGCGAGCTCAGGATAAGGCAGAAGCACCCCAGGTCCCAGCGCACGAGCAGTTTAATGCAGGGACGGTCTTCTGGATCCGTGCTTTCCCAGCACCTATGGCTGCAAGGGCTTGCCTGTCATCCTCCCTACTGCTTATTTGTATTGTAGCAGTAAGCTCAACTCATTGCATCTGAAAGGTGTCAACAGGCTAATACTCCCTTGTCAGCAGACTCTTCGAAGCTCTCTTAAGCTCTTCCAATGGCCATGGATCCTATTCAAATTCTGATCCCCACGTTTGGCTAAAATTATCCAGCTTTCAAAAATATAAATGATTTTTTTTTTTTTTTTCCCTTGCACAATCAAAAGCGGGGGCTTATTTTTCTTTGAATCAAAACGCAGAGGCATTTTCCAAAGAGGCATTTTGGAAAAAATAATTAAAATTTTGCAAATTTTTCAGCCA
>JAVJGG010000082.1:2421361-2448456 GCA_035590195.1 Aviceda cuculoides
AAGAGGCATTTTGGAAAAAATAATGAAAATTTTGCAAATTTTGCAGCCAAAAGTAATCGACCCTTTTCCCCGGGGAGGAGTTTCGTTTACTTCTGGCATTGCCACGCATACCAGCGGTCAACGCCATCGTACACGTGGCTAATCCCAGCGTATAAAATGAAACAGGATTCTTTGCATGGGCTTTTGGGAACAACAGCCAGAGCCTGTGCTGTACAGGGAATCCTTCACCGCTGGGCATGGCGGTGCAGAAACCCCTTCTTTCGTGCACAGCACAAGGCAGCGCAACAAATCCTGCCGGTTTTCCAGCCCCCGTGGACCGGCAGGACCCGGGAGCCGGCAGCTGATCCCATCTCGATGGCTGAGAAGCTTCCCAGCACTTCCAAAACACCCTGAGAAAAGCAATATCCCCTGTTCCTGGATAGCACCTGGGGACTGATCTTTATTTTTACAGACTCGGCCTGCGTGCCAGCCTCCCGTGCAACATTTTTTTAGCAGCTTTGTCAAACTGTTAACACCCTGCCGGGTTCTCAGTCGCCGTCCCAGCGGGAGCAGCATCCTCCCCTAAATCAGCGATGGAAATGCTTTTTTCCCAACGTGCCCCATGCAGATGGGACTGTGCTGGGGAGCCACCTCTCCACCCAGGGGCTGTTGGAGGTTTTTAAGGCCCTGCAGAAATGCACAGAGGGATTTTATTCCACCTGGGGTAGTTTTCAGCAAGAGGGTGCGAAGGACTTCGGCTGCTGCCCACAAGATGCTGGAGGACGGCGGGAGCTGCCCACCTTTTTGGTGGGCTCGCACGGGAGGTTTTCCCTTCCACCTGCACGGCCTGAGCCTGACATCAGATCTCACGGGGGATTTTCAGCTGTCACGAGATCAGCTTTTCCTGCTTATGACCAAATCCAAACAATTAAATAAAAAATAATAAAAAAAAGAAATCCAGGCCAGGAACGAAATCGCCATGTGCTTTCATAGCTTGGTAGGGCTTCGGGACGGGTTTCAGCCCTACTGTCTTTTGCTTTTTACTTTCGTCCGGCGAGGAACCGGTGGGACTGTGCGATGAAGAGACTGTTGATGGAAACAAACTTTTTCATCGGATATTCACTCTTACTGATGGATATTTGTTTGGAAAGAAAGCGAGCTCTAAATGATGGCGGATGTTAACTTCTGCAGTTTCTTTGAACTCGCTGGCTTAAGTGGCCCCGTTAAGGACTTACTCATTTATAGTGAAAGGGTTGGGAACTGAAAAAGGAGAACCTCCTCTTGGCCAGCGGGACGACTGGCTGCTGCTTTCTACTCCAGCACTGACTTACCCATGTGGCCTTGGTCATGTCGTCTCATCTTCCTTGTCCCCTCCATAAAAGATCTCCTGTGGTGCTCATGGAGATGCTGCCATTTCCAAGGATCAGTATTTTTAAAGACAGTAGCCACAGTGATGTTTTCTCCACAAGCTCTTTCTGCATTCGTGCGTTTCTAAACCCTCAGCCCTTTTAATTTCTTGGGAAAGCATCTGGTTTCCAGCTCTGGGTCTCTCCAATCTGTCATTTTACACAAATATACAAACATCCCTTTTTTGGATGATGGATTAGGGCTGCACTTTGGCTTGGATCACACAGCCCAGACTGAAAGAGTGGCTTTGAAGTCATGAAAATTTCACATTCCTGTACTGCCAGCACAACAGCGCACAGGAGAGACATACATGCTGGGAAACGCAGACCCGGGCTCATTTACACTGCTCCAGCATCATCCCGTATAACGTTACACACTCTGTTAATTCACCTAAAGGGCATCGTTACCCTCTGCTTCCTCTGCAATTAAGAGGGAGCGAGTTGAGTCTCGCGTGGATTTACACTGGAGGACGTGCCCCCGGCCTTTGAGGGAGCCCCCGGGACCGCCGCTGCCATAGACCCCGTGCTTAAATCCCTATAATAATATTGCATCCATCCCCTCTGCACTCCCAGAGCGGTGCAATGCCAACTTAACGCGCACACAGCTCGCCTCCGCAGCAGAAAAAACGTCCTTGTGTTCGTTCCCCAGCATCTCCGTCCCTCCGCATGGCAGGGATTTGGTTTGGACACCCCCCCCTTTGCGCGGCAGCCGCGCCTGTAGGACCTAGGACACGGGTGAGAACAGCCTGTAGTTTGTCTCCCAAAATGAGCTGGAGGGCTGTCACGTTGGGTCCCAGGACCTTTCGCCTTGCATGCGAGAAGGCTCCGCTTGGAAAAATACTAGTGAGTACTAGGATGATTTTCTGCTGATTTGCTAGGCGAAGCCGTAAATCAGCGCTTGTTAGAGGCTTGAGTTACGTGCCTGCGCCGGAGATTGATGGAGCCAGCTGCCAGGAGGAATTACCAAGCAGCAAACTTGAGTCTGAAATCATTGTTTTAGGCCTCGGAGTGAGCTAAAATATTCAGGTGATTTATACAGGGGGAAATGGCTTTATGTCCTTTTCAACTGGAGTCCCGAATCCTGCCAATAAAGACTTGCAAAATCTCCTGGTTTTAATCTCACACTCGGGAAGGACACTGCCAATTTAATGAATTTAGGCTGTGAATTCACTATTATGATTAGGTTTATGGGTGAAGTCCTGCCCTCAGTGGGAGGTTTTGCCTTAGTCTTCTGCCAAGCAACAGTTTACCCAGCACGCGCTGCCCGTCTGTTTTTCTTATCCCACCTTTACGTGTATTTTAGATACCCGCCTCGTATAACACCCACGAAAAGCCTCCGCAATGCCTCAGTGCAGGGATGCTGCAGCGATGAGCAAGACCAGATGGAGGAGGGTTGTTTGGTTGTTGTCGGCAAAGCAGAGCTGGGTCGATTAGGAAAAGGGCGTCCCGTGTCGCGTACAAGTAAATAGTGAGTGAATAAATAAGGTGCCAGCAGATGGTGCTCAATAATTTGCGGCATCCTCCCTGGGCTGAAGTGGTCCATCCCCAGCAAAAGGCTGTTGGGAAGGAGGATTAAAAAGCTTTCGTTGCACTGAAAGTACCGCTGCAAATAGAGCAAGCTGAGGCACGGTTTGTTGCATCATGCTAATTTTATTTCAAACACATTGCGGCGTTAACAAGGAAAGCACCTTTTTATTGCAGTCGGGCGTCGAGCCCTGATCCTGCTGCTTGTTTGCATCCCCGAGGTTTTGTTTGTTCAGAAAACAGTATGGGGGCAGGGGGGGAAATAACATGAAAAAAGACATTGCGATTCAGTTTCAAAAGAACCTCTCGGTGCCCCGGGAAGATAAAACTCCTAATCATATCGTTCGCTTTATCTCCCATGGATGTTCCACTTCCATCGCCAAACTGCTGCAACGGTTGCTTTGGTTTTTCTCATGGGCAAATGGAAAAGTATGAAACACAATGGTTCAGATGAGCACGTGCCCTCGGAGGCAGGAGTTGAGTGTTTTTCCTTCTCCTTTTTCCATGACTTACTTGCTGGCACCTTCTTGGATGGTCCTTTGCCTGGGATGCCTGTCCCTGTCCCTCCTCGCCTGCTCCCTCCTTACCTCCCCTTGCACACCTCCTCCCAGATTGCCCCGAGGTCACGCAGAAGCTGCCTCTGACGTTGAATTTCTTCACTATTCCGGCCTCGAGTGAGCATTTCCAAACTCTCAGATATGGGAAGGGACCAGCAATAACAAACCCTTCTCCTTTAGACCCCGACCTCCTCTGGGGTCTGGGCCAGAGGGACCAGGTACCGGCCGTCTGGGCACCCAGCCCTCCAAGGATGCTCCAGCCTGCGAAACGCCGTGCGATAAAAAAAACTGTGCAAACAACTTGGAGCAGAAATGCGCTTTTTGGATAGGCCTGGTGCCCAGCCTGCCAGGAAAAACGGCGTTGTCCCGGGGGGGAAGCGGTGTCATTAGCTCATTTCCCATCGGCGCGGGGAGCAGCCGGTTTCGACGCAAGCGAAGTTTTTGCAGCGGTGCCTGCCAAGCAGCCGGGGGGGGGCATCCCGTCGTGTCCCCCCCCCCCAGATAGACCGGCATCCCTGGCCGGCAGCGTGGCACGGCCAGCAGGTGCAGAGATGGAGGCAGGAAACTGTTTATAGGGCTTAGGAAAAGCTGAGGTTTCTGGCAGGTTCCCGAGACATTCGGTTTGGCCCAGAGCTCTCCGCTGTATAAATTGTGGAATTAAGAGTCAAACGTGAAACCGGAGCAATAGGCCAAAGGCAGAGCTGGCAGCTGGCTGGAGGTCGGTTTTTTCTCCGTGCAGGCATGTCCAAGCCAGGCCTTCCTTTCGAAGAGAGAAAGGTGACGAAGGGAGAAACAAAAGCAAGGGGAGCCCAGCAAAATGGGGGTGGAAATAACCCCCAAAGGAAGAGGGATGGAGCAGCGAGGGAGCGGAAACGTTGATCCGGAGACTGCACGGTGGGAAGCATCCGCAAAACGAGGCAGTCTGGGGAACGGGGGAAGCCAACACCTCCCCGGGGACCATCTCCCAAGTGGGTGCCACCAGACCTGGCACCCATCCTCGGCGACGCCGGGTGCTGTCTCGCTCGCTCCCGGGGCTTCAGCTTGGCTGCTGACGCAAGCGGGAGGTGCGTTTCTCCGCCGATATCTGATTATTATTGGGTTTGCTCAAGATGCAATTCTGCTTTTCAAGATCGGGACCGTGCCCTGGGTTGACCTCCAGCGTTTTACTGCCGTGTGGTTTGGATTAGCTGACTCATTGTTTATGGCGGGGTTTCACGGCCGTTTGGTGGGGCCAAGACGCACAAAAAAAAAAAAAAAATCATCCGTGCTGGGCACAGAGGGAGATTTTGTCTGCAAAGCACTGATGCGTTGTGAGATAGGCAGGAAAGCAGGGGTTTCCCGGGAGTCTTGGAGAAACCTGTGATTTTTCATGGAGAATTTCTTATGTGCTGCAGGTAGCCCCCAGAACCGAGGGGATAAACAGATGTCCAGCGTCAGAAACCTTATCTCCATCCTCCCAACTTTTGTTTTCTCTAACCAGTTGTACAGACGTGCTGGGGATAGAAGTCAGATGTGGTCTGAATAGACGTGAGGAATTCAAGCGGGGAAAATCATCCCACGTGGATGAAGGAGGAATTTGAGAACAGAGCTGCTCAGTACTGACCTTGCCTCCTTCTTCTCGTGGTTATCTACTGAGGACCCCATCCTTTAATCAGACACCCCCTGAACTCAGCAGTGGGGGATCTGGGGATCTCATCAACCCCGACTTTCTTCTTTCAGAGGCCAAGCGAAGCATCAAGCCATACTTCTTGGTGATCCCATCATCCCCACACACGACCAGATGGAATGGAATGTGCCAGCTCCCCATAGCTGTGCCCGCAACGACAGATGCTTTCCCGGTGCGATCGCTCCCGGCGGCCAGGTAGGGTTTTGCTAAACAAGCCCACTCCTCGTCTGCAACAAGGGTATTTGAGGCTTATTCCTCCCAAAATATGTGATCTCAGCCGCAGCTAAGGACCGAGGAGGAGGTCAGGTCCGTGTCCAGGTGTCCGCAGGGTCTGCTGGTGTTTAGATTGCGGATTCCTTCCAGCCCCAACCCCATCCCCGTTAAAACTCGCGGGAGGTTTCCATTGACTTTACCGTGCTCCTGGCTTGCGAAACACTGAAAGGTTCAACAAACGCAGCTGCTGTCACCGATTACCCCAAAACCTGCTGGCACGAGGCTCCTCTATAACCGGGGAGGCCGTCAGCCCTGCACGCTGCCGCGCCCCGTGCAAGGACCTCGCTCCCGCTCCTCTCCTTACGCCTGCTCGCGCGCCGACACGCGACGGCGGATCCCGGCATCGGTGGTGAATGGATACTGACACTTAGCGAGGGATTTGGAAGAGCCCGGCCAGCCGCCGAAGCCCACGTTGGCATTTCCACGATGGAACCCGATCTGCAGGGATGGGATGTAGCGTGGTTGCATGTAGCTTCCCCAAGGCCGAGGTTAGGCTTTGGGGTGGAACTTCAGCAGCAATTTCTCCTGGTTCTGGCTGTAAAAAAGGGGCATCCTTCTGTACTCGTCACCCCAGAAGAAAACTCGCTGCATTTACAAGTGGAGAGTTTATTTTTCAGCTCCCAAGCCTGCAGGCTCAGCCGAGGGCTGGCGGCAGCGTGGGGCTCGCTCTTGCTTTTTCATCGCCAGCGCTAACGATCCTGCAAGAGACTTGTAAGACTTGGCTGTGAGCTGGAAATGGCAGATGGGAACACAGCTCCAGGTTTCTAAGCTCGCTTCACTTTGGGCCTGTCTCACTCCCGAATTTGGATTCCTCTCATGACGGAAACAAGGGCAAAGGAGCAAAATTTGGATCAGACCCATATTCGGGCTCTGAACCGCAAGACGGAGTTGTTCCCAGTAGCGTGCCTTCCCGCAAACTATCTACAAGTCCTGGTCCGAAGCAAAGGCGTTGGCAGCGCTCCCAGGGTCCTTTGAGCACCGCGTCGTTTCTTCCATCGTGCTTCACGATGGAGCGGCAACGCGAGCTCCGGCCACCCTACGCGTCTGCTGCCGTCTGCCGCCCCAGGGACAGATCTATCCCTGTGCTAGATGACATCTCCGGTAGGCCGAGCTCCTTCGTTAGGTCTTGCTATTGAATATTGGTGCTTGGCAGCTCCTAAATGCAAGGTGTGCTGGAATGGAAGCAAAACGCGTAGGGTTAAAAAGCCAAGTGAAAGCCTCTTGGGTCACCTTTACGTTCTTGACCTCTCTGCCACCGCTCCAAGCTGCTCTATGCCACCCGGCGCTCTTCGCGGACAATATCCCATTGATTGCCCGAGGGGCCCGTGCCAACGGAGGGGGTCGCGTTGACGCTCCGCGGGGTCGCCTTGACGCTCTGCAGCGTCGCTGGGCCCCGATCTGCCCTTGGGAATGCCTCGCACAATGCGCAGACTGTGTACGTCGGCCCGTCGCGGCACCAATACAATGTTGTCGGAGGCCTGGTGATCAGCAGCACAAAAAGGGTCTTATGGTGGCGGGGTACAGGCGTTCCTTTCTCAGGGCGATGAACGTCGTCGATTGATTCCCTTTGCTCGCTGGAAACAAAACGCCCTTTAAAAATAAAGCAAAAGGGCTGAACTGGCTGTGCCTTCAGTCGGAATACCGCCAGGCCCCCCCACCCTTGCATGGCCTTTTCTGTAGGGTGCCCTGCCCGTGCCGATAACCCCGGCTCACGCCAGCCCGGGCCCCCAGGGAGAAGGGAATTAGCACTTCATATTTCTAACATGCAAGTCGGGAGCAAGAGCCCGGCCGGCCGGCATCCAGGCTGCTGCTGTCCCGTGCCGAAATTCCTCCCGTTCTTTGCCAGCAGCCCCGGCTGGGTTTCATCTGATCCCTTCTCCCAGGAGAGCTGCCGGCATCAGCATCACCCCCAAACCTCCCTCCTCCCAGGAAAAGCTGTTAGCGGGCAGTAAAAGCGAACGTGTGAGGTAGGAACTAGACATTGGAAAAGGCTGGCTGAAATGCTGAGGGGAGCCCAAATAACAAGATAAACCCTCCCGGCCATGAAACGTGGGCAAGAGCTCCAAGGGGCTGGCTCCTGTCGGGGTCTCCATCATCCAGCCCCATCCTCGGGGCTGTGCAGAGACTTTGTTCTGCTCCGTGTCGCGTTGTTGTTTGGTTGCGCCTTTTTTTTTTTTTTTTATCTTTAATACCACGTTATTTTTATACAAGCCTCTTTCCAAAACAGGGCCTATAAAATCTTCAAGCGATGTCCCCACTCCCTGCCCCTTCTTCCCCGAGTAAATATTTTTAGCTCTCGTAAACACAAGATATTAAGCACTCGAGAGTGGAAACCAATGCTCTGGGGAGGCATCACGACAGGGGCAACCCACGTTCCTCTCCATCCAGAGATGCTTAAAGCACAACCCAAAATTACACCCTTATTTTAGCACCTCTGGCTCGACCCCACGAGGTGGGTTTGGGACCCACCAAATGCTTGACCCGACCGCTGCTCCCCTCCTTCAAGAAGAGCTGGAAGGAGGCGAAGCTCCACAAAGCAGGTGCTAAACTGGGATTTTTCAAAGAAAACCCAAAGGAACGAGCTGGCCAGAGCTCCGTGGGTTGCAGCTATCCACAAAATGTCACAGAGCTTGGAAAACTCTCATCCCTATCGTTAATCCCCCCAAGCCTTTGCCGGATACTGTGCAGGAGATGCTGTATACGAGGATGCTTTGCTGCCTCTTGGACCTCGCCGTGCCTGGATCGCGTGCTGATGAGGTGCTGTCTTTTGATTTAGATAGCAGAGGGACAAAAAAAGAAAGATTGGTAAATTCTCCAGTTTGAAACCCAAGTGGAGATCTCCTTTGATTCAGCCTCACCCCTCTCCATGAGCTTTCCTCCTGTCGCTGCCCGAGCTAGGACATCTCTCCGCTGTCCGATCCCGGCTTTGATCACAGAATCCCTGCAGTCTTCACCAAATTTCCCTAAAATTGATGGAAAATTCCCTCCCCCCCCCCTTTTTTTTCCCTAGTCAAAATGTTGACATTTGGGGAAATCTGAGCAGCCACAGCATTTCTCTGTGTTTTGCTGGAGGCCAGCGCCCTGGTTTTATACAAATTGCACAAGGGACCTCAAAGGAGATAAATAAGTTGCCCACAAGGTTTGTTCGGAGCAGTCCAGCAAGAAACGCCGTCCAGTTCCCGGGTCTCGGCGTTCCACCCAGGTTGTGCAATGAGCAGGAGGGCTGGGATTGCACTGATGAGTGCAAGATGTCCCCAGGAAAGGGGACATCCAGAAAAAGCTGGAGGAAGCCACCAGTGCCAGGAAAGGACACTGGGAAAGTCTTTGATGAGAGCAGATATGACGTTGGCCGGGAGGCAAGAGTCCTTTGAAGAAGCGAGGGGCTGAGGACGTGGCTTTGGGACAGAAACTGACTTTCTCTGGATGCTTGGGGCTGTTTCATCTGTCCAGCTCCAGTCCGTGGGACTCAGGGTGGCCTTGCAGAGCTGGACTCACCAGGGCGAGGTCTAGCGACGTAGGCTGGGGAAGGGGCTTAGTGGCACGGCTTAAGCGGAGCGGGATCAGAGCTGGGCTCCCGTCCAAGGTTCAGGGCAAGGCATAACTCTGACTTTCCCAAGCTACCCAAGCCTCCTGGGTTTGCAGCTTCGCAGCCTCCTGAGATCAGATTCCCATGATAGATTCCCAGCAGCAGAGATAGAAAGCTTCCCAAAAGAGCCCAAATCCCATTTGCTGAGCAGCCTCCTTCTCAGGCCATTTGCGGTATTTGGATTTCCGAAGAAAGCAAAGAAGGAGGAGGAATTTCTCCCTACTTTGAGGCTCCTGTTTCCCTCCTTCCCTGGGGAACCTCCCTTCCCCCTGCGGCGATTCGAGTCCGAGGCCAACCCATCTAACTGCAGCTCTTCCCACCATCCTTCTGCCCCAAAAAGCCTCCTGCTGTGGAACCATCCCCTTGCCTTCAGGTGCAATCAGACCCCTGCTTTCTTCCTCCGCCGGGCATTTATAGGATTCCTTGGGATGTGATTTGCACAATTTAGGATAAGCCGCATTGTTTTGAGCTCCCCTAATCTCTAAGCAGTGGCTGAAAGCTCAGGAGCATCCCAATTTGTGGTTGCATGTCTAGAGGGTCTGCATTAATATTTCTTTCCCTCCTGCTCCTCTCCCACACCCTCACTTTCACCTTTGTAGGGAAATAGTGTCATCAAACGAGGATTCGTGGACTCTGCTCTCCGAAGAGGAAGGGATGCCGAACGCTTTTTGTAACCCAGCCCCGAGAGCCGAGCCCTCTAGCATCATTTCCCCCATCGTCCGCTTTCCCAACCCTGAGATGGGAGAGTTCTCATCATCCACGGGTGTAAATGGTGGTGACATCAACCGGGACCGACGCGCCTCTCCCCTCTTCGCAAATAAAATACATATATCATTGCCTGCGCCATTCATTTTCCTCTCACCACTCCCCGTTTCGTTTACCCCCCCACCCCCCCAGCCCTGATTTAAGAGCCGCCAAACCCCCTCCGTGCACGGCAGCGGGCTGTGGATGGGGCTGCTCTCCCTGAAACAAGGCGATATCAGCCTTGAGGGGAGATGTCAGATTGCCGTGAGTCATAACAAAGCCACGCACATTCATTTTTCCTGTCAAATCGGCTTTAAACAAGCCCGATGTGAGTAAACATGGAAGCGCAGATTGCAAAGCCTGTACAAACACTCCCGGCTAACCAGTTTATACTCAGCAGATGTTAATGTTTAGCAGGCGGGGATGTGCCAGGAGGCTAAAGTAAAAGGTTTTCTTCCACGCTGGGCGAAGAGGGAAAGGTGATGTGGGTGCCGGAGCCGTCCCTTTTTCGGTGGGCGAGATCCGCGTGTCAGCGGGCGGTGGGATGCGGGAGGCAGCGGCGCAGCCTGGAGCATCCCCAAAACCCCTCGTATGCTCCCGGTACCTCTTGTTTGGCCCCTATTCAGCCCAGCATGCAACTCAGATCATCTATGGGATGTGCTGGGATGGATATGGCCTTTGCAGGGTGTGCTCCGGAGTTTTAGGAGGGTTTGTCAGTCGGGACCATTTAGTATCCGTAGGAGCCGAGCTGCGGCACGTGTAGGAAAGCAGCCGGGATCCTGAAATAATGTTATCTTAGCAAATGGTTTTGTTATGGTTGTCGGCTTCCTTGAGGAGCATTTCTTAATCTAGAAAAGCAGCCGTCCCAATGCGGCGGGAAGTTTTTCATTATCAGCTCCGAGGAGCTCGGAGATGAGAGATTAGGGGGAAAGGCACACAAATCCACCGCTCCGCGCAAGAAAAATAGGAGATCTCTCTTCGGTAAGATGTGAAAATGCCTTGGAAATGCTGGCGGCATCCAGATGTGAACTCAGGTAGCCCAGACTCCTGACAGGGCTGACCAGATGTGGGCCATGAGCAGCTGCCAGCATTGCTTTAGCAAAAAAAATGGAACAGAAAGTGGAGAAAAGAGGATCTCCACACCTGTGACGTCGCTTTTCCAGTTTCCTCATTTCGCCACATTCTTTGCATCGCTTTTCACAATATTTCGGGCAAACCCCAAATAGTTCTGCTCGGAGAAGCACAATATTGGCTTTTTGTATATATAACGTAGAGCACCAGTGTTTCCAGCATGCACACCACAGGCACAACCAGGACCTGCAGCCTGAACGGGAAGATACGCCGCATTAGGACGGCAGGAGTTTCGCAGCATCTTGGGGTGCCACCCAGCAACATGCTATTTTTTTTCCGTTTGGGGAAAAAAAAAAAGTGTTATTCTTTTTGTACAGCAGGATGTATATTTTTTTTTTTTTTTGAGGCACCCACAGAAATTGAAGTTGAACCTGGGAAAACAGGCAAAGCAGCAGACGAAGGACCGGATGGCTCAAGAGAAGAGTTTTACGTGTCCCCTGCGGCTGGCTAGACTCTGATCCAGCAAAGCAATGTTATTTCTTGCAAATACCCATTTGGCTAATGCAAAACGCCTTACATATCTCTTCCTCGCCCCTGGCTCGTGGTCCAGTGGGTTTGGAGTCCATCCCGCCGGGGCAGCCACGGCTCGAACACGGCTTGAGCCGCTGCAGCCCAGATTTGAGCAAGAGCTTCAGAGGTCGTTTGGCCCAACAACCTACGGCCACAGGATGAGAGCAGGTGTGTGTATATATATATATATATATATATAGGCGATATATATAGGTGAACCAGTCTGAGGGATGAAAAAGCCACCCGGAGAAGACTAAAAGGCACATAAAAGCATGGAGGGATGGAAATAGCAGCACGTGGGAAGCAGAAGATCCCGTCCCAAGGGAGTGTCACCTTAATCCAAGCAAACGTAGGCACTGCAATATCTCACTGCTGCTCCGTAAAGGATTTATCCCCCTAATTTGGACTCGCTACCCCAGAATAAGGAGGATTTGGGGCTTTTTTCTGGATGTCTGTGCTTGCATCTCTCCCCCTCCGGCAGCGCGCTGCTGGCATCCATCAGCCCCGCAGCCCCCGTCTGTCCGTCCCACCGTGTTGTTTGGTTTATCGACATTTTCAGCCCCTACGCTCCGCACCACGAGGGGAATGTTGTCAGGTTTTTTTATCTCCTTCCCACTCCAGTTTTATCAGTTATTTATTTATTTGGGTTTATTGCTTTCCTTGTTCGTTTTGTCGTTTCGTTTACTCAGTCCCCGAGGCTGCTGAAATGAGGCACGGAAAAAAGAAAATATAGGACAAATAATTATTATTTGCATGTTCTCTGGAATAAGCCAAGAAAGAGTCTCCGGGGAGAGGGTGGGATTCGCCTCTGTTTGTTTCTTCAGAGGCAATATTAAAAAGGAAAAATGTGAAAAGGCGGGTGGAAGAGTTAACCCTTGCCGGAGCCGTGTCTCCATACCACAGAGGGGGCTGAGGGCTCCCAGCAGCGGGGAGGAGAAAGAGGCTGAATCTGAAACAGGTTCCCTGGTGCTTTTGGCTTCCCACCAGCAGAAACAATGCAAAAAATAAAACGCGAGAGGAATCCTTGGCAGCGAGGAGAGAAAAAGCCGTGCAGCCTGGTACCCGGGGCAAAGCGAAGGGCAGCGTTATTTTTTTTTTTTTTCCCATGTAAACGCACCCCCTCCCCCAAAATACCCATCTCTATGGCATTTTTAGAAGCGAATCCCAGCCGGATTTGGTGAATATTTTCCAGGTCTGGGCGTGGAGGTGAGGGATTCTCTCGTGGCACGTGCCGGGGCCGAGCGCCCGGCTGCGTGGGATGCTCAGCATCGCCCCGGGGACCGAGGATCTCCTGCGCGTTCCCCCGGGGCGGCTCGGAAGCCAACATTTGGATGCCCGTCACTTTGTACCAACTCGTTGCCTTTGCCACGGAGCTAATTTTGTGCCTTTTTTATTTTTTGCTTTACTAAAAGGAAAGAAAAACATTGACTCCCCCGCACACGCACGCGACGGGCTAATTAAGGCAGACTTTTTCTTTTTCAGGTCCAAATAGGAAACGTTGGCCGCGATCGGAAAACCACCTCAGCTGAGTGCTTCCAGCAACCCTTCAGCTGCATTGGAAAACAAAATCCCTCCAGCTTTTCTAATTGCATCTGCGTTGGGGATGAGAGGAAGGAAGGAGGGAAAAATGGATGCAAGGAATTATGCAGAATCATTTATACTGGAGATGGATTTTTTTTTAAATAAAGAGGAGCTTAAATGCTTTAAAATTACGTGCTTCACATTTTCTTCCAGATGTCAGACCCTTGCTCTTGAGGAGAGGGTCCTAAGGTCTGGAAGGGGGATACATGCTGTCTCTTTTTCTTTTCACTTCCCTTTCTCCTCCTCAAAAGCAGAAAAAAAAAAAAAAAAAGTTTAAAAGGGGTTGAGCCAAAGGTTTCCTTTACAAGAAGACACACATTTCAAACAGGTTTATACCACCAAAAAAAGCACACTGCAAACAACACAAAAATGATTTTTCCTTTCCTCCCCCCTTCACCTTTTGGCAGCCACGTTTTACCTGCCCCTCTGGGGCCGGCGTAGCACAGCAGACACAGACTCACGGAGGGTCTCCAGCAGCTCCGCGATGCTCCGGGGGTGCGGAAAAGCCAAAAAACCCCGGGATTCAGGTGGGATAACAGCTGCTTTGCGTTAGCATCTCCCCCTTGAGCTTTCCCTTGTTTTTCTTCTTTCTCCTTGTTTCCTTTTCTCCCTGCTCACTCCTTTTTCTCCTGCCTTTGGGAGAAGAAAATGCAGCCCAGGTTCTCCCTGTCTTTCAGTGTCCGTTTTCCTCCGTGTTTGTTTTTCCACGTAATATATCCTCACCTCCAAAGTAAGTGCTGAAGCCAGGGGCTTAATGGGCAACTTGGGGAAACTATGATCAAGGCCATACCTTGCCGCAGCCATCCTGCGCGACCCCGAGCAAGACCCCTAAACCCAGATCTCACCTCCCCCTAAATCCTGGAGGTATCTAAAGATGGATGAAGACGTGGCCTTTAGTCTCCCTAATTTCACTTAACGTCTAGCGTGGAGATATTGGTTTCTTTCCCAAAGTCCCTGGGATTTTTTTAAGGTGCCCAGATAGACCAGGCTTAAGTAGACTCGGTCTACCCTTTACTCATCATCTCGCTGCACCGTCCCCTCCATCCCTTGTCCAGATGTCCTTCCCCTACCTCTCACGCCTGTGTTTCTATAGCATATGGGGCTGCTTCTGGACAACGTATGTCATCGAGAACACAGAGAGCCTTAATTATCTCTGTCATGATGATGTGGTCCCTATAGTGACCATAATTTCGGGAACATGTGTTTCTGCTATCCGGAGCCTGGGCGCTGCACTTTCTTGAAAATATTCCGAGCGATATAGAGTTGCGGAAAAGGCCGAAGCAGTACATTAGCAAGAAAAAAAGCCTGTTCCGTGACGTGGGGAGGGATATATTTAGGATATTTTCTCGGCTCTGTACACCCCAAAAGGCTTTGATGCAGCCTCGGTGTAAACTTCCAGCATGTGTGTGAATTTGCTTTGCTTACAGGCTGTACCGAGCAGGGAGGTGCTGAAGTGCCTGCTCAAAATTAAGAACACGCTTAAGGGTTGAGAAAAATGTGCGGTATTTAAGCATGAATAGCAATTAAACACCGAAATGTGGCCCTGAGCGCCTCGGTGGCCGAGGGAGGGAGCGTATCGCTTCGCCAACTCCGGCTGTGCCCGGTGCTTCGGCCACCTGAAAGCGTCTCAGATGCTCTGCTGAATCCCTGTGGTCTCTATTTTTTAATTTAGAGCAAAAAGCAGCTGTTACTGCGAATAATTACCCTCACGCCTGGATTACGTACAGTGTTGTTCCTTCCACGACTCCAAAACATTTTTCCTTGAGGGCTTATATTTCCAGAGCTGTCAATCCAACACCTCTCACCAGCGCTAAATTCGTTTACAGGAGGGCCGGGCGGGGAAGCTTTAAAAAATAAATAATCAAGCCACATTAAATAACCATTTGGGAGACCATCCGCCTCCCAGGCTTGCTTGGCTGAACTTGATATTAATTAGGCTAAATCCAAACGCAGCACCTTCCCCAGGAGTCGGCTGGAAAGCTCTCACCGCTCACCCCATGGCTGCAATTTCCAAGGGCTTTACCTAGTTAAGGATTATAATTTTTAACAGCTGCCTGATTTACTCAGCTCATTCCCTCGGAGATGCTGACACGGTCCTCGGCCGACGAACGCCGTCTCTCTCCTTCTGCCGTCGCTTCTTCAAGGATTGCGCATTTATAGGAGCGAAGGTATGGAATGGAGACCTCCGAAAAGATAAAATCCCGCTCCTGCCGCCGGTCAGTAAGGAGGTGGGAGTTTGCTGGCCATAAATCCACGAGCCCTGCTCGCCAGATCAGAGTTGGCCAGACGCGTTTGGCACCGATTGCGTTGTATAATTAGAAAAAAAAATTAAAAAAAACCCCAAAAACCCAACCCCAAACCAAACAAAAAACCAGCAGAAATGCTTGTGGGAACGTGTCAGTTGGCCGACGGGGGGAAGTTTAGTCTGCTGCGAGTAACCAGCAAGGCTCGGCATCGCTGGGGGGTCGGCGTCCCTCCCCACTGGTCCTGCAGCGGGGCTGGAGCTCGTCCCCATCGCCCGGCTGCGGAAAAGCTGCCCGCCTTTTCTGCGAGCGCCTGACCCCGGGGTTAGGATCGATGACACATCCTCAGAGCCGCCGGAATGGGAAAAAGGCCTTTTTTGCTTGGAGAGCAGGTTTTTTCCTGCCAGATTCGGGGAGGACCGGCCGTAACCAGCACAGCGTGTCCTCTGCGATCAGCTCCGCGGCTGTCGGCGCGGGGAGAGGTGATGGGGAAAAGGGATGGAGGGGGACCGGGGGTCTCCCGTCTCTTCGCCGCGTCGGCATTTCATTTTACATCCTTGACCTCAGGCGAACGTCCCCATTTTCCCCACGCGGCGCGGGGCACGGCGGAGCGCTGCGCCTCCCTTCCCAGTTTATTTCCCACCCCGGGAGAGGTTTTCTGTGGGACACGTGTTATCAGTTAGGTCCATTTGTTCAACCTACGTCTGGTTTTGCTTTTGTCTCCTGGCAAAACCCAATAATAATAATAATAATAATAATAATAATAATAGCATAATAATAGCAAGGCAGCATCCCAACCTCAGGGAGCAGATCTGCAGCCACGTCGAAGCCCTTGACCAGAAAGATAGACGAGACAGAAGCACTGCCCTCACCCTCGATGGTTTCTCTCCCTGACATTATACTTCAGGTAACTCCCCCCCTTTTTTTTTTTTTAACATTTTTTTCCAAGCTTCTTGGGTTTCAGCTTAGGACAAATGAAAACAAGCAGATTTGCAGGCGGTCCCAGATGTGGGATGTCCCATGTCCCATCATGAACACCAGCCATGCTTCGTGCTCCTATGCCATGGGGATAGATTCAGTTTTCGTGCTATTTTTACTGCTTAAAATGTAAGAAAAGGTGTATTGGGTTGGAGCACAGGTCTAGCTAATCCAGCATCTTTCTCCAAAAGTTGCCAAAAGCAGATGCCTGGGGAAGTGCACAAGAAAAGGGTAAAGAAAGTGGATGGAAGGCAAAAATAACTGGAGGAACTAAACGCACTTGTGCTAGCAGAGGACTCGAGTCGCTCTTCTTTTTTTTTGGTGTAGGTTTTTTGTTTGTTTTTTTTTTTTTTTTTTTTTTACAGAAAACCCCACACTGCTCTCCATGTGCCAAAGCCAGGAAACAGGAAAATAAAATGCTACCAGAGGGGCATTTCAGAAATACCTCCTGTGCCTCTCCCAGGGTATAAGTAAATTCTGGGAGCGTGGGGCTTTGCCCTTTGCTGGGCACAACTCCTTGGCCTAAGGGGATGAGTCTCCTGCCCCTCAGTCTGTCAACCTCTGTGCCACCTTCAATTCCCTGGCTGATTTTAACCCCATTTTAACCACAGCAAAGCTGGGGTTTCAAAGCTCCAGGTTTCCTTCACATTTAGTGCAGCTGGAGGATGCAGGTGAAGATGCATCAGCGTCCCCTGAAGGGAAAAGCAGCCAGCTCAGCCTTTGATTAGACATCGGAGAATCCAAAGAAGACAAATTCGCAGTGAAGGGAAGCAAACCAAAAAAATCTTGCAGCGTCAGAAAACTAGGAAGCTCGAGAGCCGTCGATGACAGCGGCTCATGATGCTGGGAGAAGCTACCCCTTCCCCTTAGACTCCGCATACGATGCTCCGTACCATTTCCCTTTCACCGGGAGCCTATTCCTGCGGCTTCAGGCTTTATGTGGATGCGGGACATCACCTGTGTCACCCCCTTGGTGCCAGGTGTCGGTGTTTGGCTCAGCCCTATTAAGTCCCCGTGGCTTTTCTGGGGCAAGGAGCCCTGAGCAAAGAGACCATGACTTGGCTAAACACCAGCCTTCCCTCTGAGGAGGTGTTTCTGGCGGTTTCTTCCTTCCTTAGCAGGTAAATATTTGGGGCTTGTGTGGGTTTTTTGTCTCTCTGGGCGATTTTTAAGGGCACCTGGTTAAAAGCGTGGCTGGTGCTGGAGGAGCAAGGTGTTGGTTGTAACTCGGGTTTCTTCTCCTGAAAGGATACTCAAGGGGAAAACTATGGCACGGGGTATTGCGCCGGCTGGAAATTTCCCTCTCTGTTCCTAATAAAGCTGTTTGCAGCTGGAGCCTTTGCGGCGTGGGATACATTTGGGCTGAAGCTGAACTTTCTTGTGGGAAGAGGTGCAGGCAATCAATCCTTTATTTCCCTGTAGGAGCCAGCGAGGGGGAAGGTGCTCGGTCGGGTCTGTCGTGTTTTGTTTCTTTATGGTAATGAAAAGCAAAGCGAGGTTGCCCCCAGTAAAACGCATTGATTTTGCCAAATCATTACAACACAGCAGAGAAAAAAATTGCGTTTGCTGGGGGAAAATAAAAAAACCCAAGCAATCTGTCTCTGGTGAGAGCTGGAGGGGGTGACATCAGGCATCCCTGAGCTGACGTGTCCCGTTAAAAGGAAGAGGGTTATCTCCCCGTTGGCCCGGTGTAACAGGGAAAGAGGGCTCTGACTCAGGGAGGGTGTGCTGGGAATGGGCAGGAGGAATGCGCGTCGCTTCCCGGGCACCCCGCGGCCGTGCCAGGCTGGCTCAGCTGTAAAACTAACCTCGCTTTTCCCAAACCATCCGAAGGTGATGTGACAAGGGGCTGTGACACAGGCTTTGTCCGCGTACGGAGCGGATGGCTCCGGAATAGCACATCGGGAAGGGATGGTCCCGGAAAACGGTATGTGCGGGCACGGTTGTTCCAGGATATGAGTGCTGTTCCAGTTTACATTAATCTGTTTAACTCTATATTGCTGTTATCCTGACAAAAAAAAAAGCATCCTGATTTCAGGCCAAAGCAAACCAGCCTCATGCATTTAACATCCTGGTGCAGGCGAGCCCCGGGGCTCACAGGGACTAATCCACCTCTGGGCTCCTTCAGCCTGGGGTTTGGGGTTTTTTTTTTGCCGATAACAAATCCTGTAGCAGAAGCAAGTCAGAATAAACCTGTCAGGCTTTCAAAGGTTGTGAGTTTTTTCTGCAGTTAATGAGTTGAGGCTTCAAAGAGGCCGGGATCGCAATAAGAAATGCTCTGCAGCCACCACCTAAATGACGTGGGCACGACCGTGTCCCCCCGGGATCCAGGTGTAACTTTAAATACAGTTTTATTTCAGGTTTGCTATTGACGCACAAACAGCAGAGATTGATGTTTAGTATACATGGTATACACAAAGCAGCCAGTACGATCGGCATCTCCGTCCTTTTGCTGCACACTCGGCAAAAGAACCGCACACAAGAAATCCCTCCTGCCCCATCCTTCCCCTCCCCGTGAACAAGGGTGACGATTCCTCGGTGGTTTGGAAACCATCTGTTGGATGGAAGACACGAAAGGGCAGCTCCTCGGAGCTCTGTCCCCAAACAAAAGCACGGCGAGCTCGGCGATGCAGGAAAACCCTCCGAAACGAGATGATATGTTCGTGGGAATGGAGACCGAGAAGGGATTTCCTAGAACATTAAATCCCGTCCCCTGTTGTGCAGAGCAACCACAACATCTGCTCCTGGCTCTATCAAGCAGCGTGGAGACCCAAAATGTTATTGCGTTCAGAAAGGCATTACATAAATCCTGGGAGGACGGGTCTGCAAACATTGTCAGGAGGGGTTTGACTAAGATGCTGGAACGGTCTAGCGAGAAAACCCCTGTTCTTGTGATCTTTCTCAGCTTGCCCGCAGCTGGAGACCTTTCGGAGCAGACCAAAGGGCACAAGAACTTTCCACGTGATACCTGCCTGGGACCAAGCGAGCAAGGTTGGTTCCGAGCCTCTAGATACTGAGACAGCATCTTCTGCCCACCCGTGACCTGGGTATATCGTCCCTTTCTGCCGATCCCGGTAACTGCATAGCTCGACCCAGAGACTCTGGCTTGCTCACAGTCACAAATCGCCAACTAAGAGGCACCTTCGTGGGTGGAAAAGCAAAAAGTGAAATGGTCTGAGCAAGACACCCAAGTGATGCGTTAAATGGTCGTTGGGAAGAGGGCGGTGCGTGAGGTAAGACGGCCTCCGACCACGACGGGCACGATGCTACATCACCGTCAGAGGTACAGAATAAACCCTTGCACAAAACACTGGAGGGGTAAACTGGTTGTAGATGCTCCGCAGCAGCAAGAGGTTCAATGCCTCCTCTTTCCCTGCACGCCCGAACCCCGCTGAGCCCCTTTCCCCCAGGAAAGCCCAAGACCCAAATTTATCTTCCACTCCCACAGCTCAAAAGCGATGCTGGGGATGTCGCCCCAGCTCTGCTAGAGTTCAGCTCAGGATATCTCAGGGAGGCTTAACGCAGAGGAAAAATAACCCAACCTGGCCCAAAGGTTGGAGGGCAGAGGGCGGTGGGATGTCTGGGTACGACATACTGGTCCCGTTGAGCAGCGAGCACCATTTCCAGAGTGGAGTCAAGTACCGGCAACTCGCGGGACTGCGTCTGACCGCGTACGGCACCGTGCCGTGGTACTACAGTACAGTTGCTTGTTGCTTTTTCGGAATGACAGCTCAAATCTCAGGTCCGTAGTGATCCCTGAAAAACTTCAGGCGGGCAGTTTACAACCTGCCCTGGACCGGGGTGTAAAGGAGCATCCAGCTACACGCTGGATGCTCGCACAGCCCCATCCCAAAGCACCATAGGAAAACCTCAGCCAGGTGGAGAGAGCCCACTGGGAATAAGGCCATCCCTGCTACGCAAGGTTTACATCCATCGGGGCAGGAGGAAGGAGGTTAAAAAAAAAAAATACAGAGTTAAGCACCATAAAATCTACACTGGTCAGGTCATAAACATGAGGAGAAAATGAAAATAAAGCCACCACCTTCCAGCCTGGCCCGGGGATGCTGTTGGGGCTCTCCGGACCACCCAGGCTGCAAAGTCATCACCAGCGAGCCCTGGAGGCATCAGTCCCAGCACCTCGTCACACCGGTGGTTGGGCGGTAGAAATTGCCATCGTTGCATTGGTAAATCCTTTTGGTCCCATTTAGCAGGAGTGTCGGGGGAGTCCGGAGAGAGGGGAGGTAGGCTTGGCCCTGGGAAGATGGGAGAGTCTTCGACTGTGCAATTTAGGGGCATCTCCCTGCCTGAACTCAGATCCATCCCGGGCAGCGATCCTTCTTGTTTCCATCTGTCCCGCCCTGACTCCCAGCCTCCGCCGGTGGGTTTCCGCATCGTTCGGCAGCTTCGAGGTAGATGTTCGTTCCTGCTCCGTCTCTGAGCGACCTGGTGGGTTCAAGCCCTCTCTCCTGGGCGCGTGGGGTATGCCTGTTCCCACACCCAGGTCCCTTTTTTTTCCCTTCCCCCCCATATCCCCCCCCACCCCCTTTTGCTATGTGCTATGGACATCTCCCCTTCTCCCAACCCCTGGCTGCTGCTGGGCTGCACCCAGCCAGAGGAACACCATGCCTTTCCTCGCAGACACCCCTCGACCCGCTCAGCAGGGCCTCAAGGTGCAAAAATCCAGCTCCTGTGGCTTCCTCCGAAAATTGCAACTCTCCCGGGGCAGCAGGCGCCCGGTTGGGACCCAGCATTTCAGCGCCCGTCTCTTGAAACCCCGACCGCAGCTCTTGGAGCAGGGAGACCAAGGTCCAGCTTCCCACGCCGGGCAGGGCTCCCCGCACAGCCGGACATCGGCCGGTCGCTGTGCCGCGTCGCACTCGGCGGCCGGTTGGCCGTAGGAGTCGCGACAAGCCACCGAACGCTTCTGCAACCCGTCGCCGCAGGTGACGGAGCAAGCCTCCCAGCCGCCCGCCGCCCACTTGTAGGAGGGACGCTTGTAGCTCGGTCTCCCACCGTCCAAGCGGTTGGACAGGCTGAGGACGCTGTTGTTGAGGTCCGGTGGGGTTTTGCCCTCCTTCTTGTAGGAGGACTTGTCCTCCTTACTCTCCTTGGGGAGGTAGAAGGAGTAGCGTACCCGAGGAGGGGTCATCTTCCCCACGGAGAGCACCTCCAAGGTCAGGGGTTCCTGGATGGGCTTGAAGGCTTGGAGGCTCTCGACGGCGGTGCCGGTGCCGCTGTACCGCAGGACGCTGCCCTTCACCATCAGGTCCCTCTCCACGGCGGAGACGATGAAGTGGCCGTTCAGCAGGTACTTGCCCTGCCCGTTCTTCAGCGCCAGGTAGTTGTCGTCGCCGACCAGCCCTTTGTAACCCCGCTGCCTGATGTCGATGTTGGAGGCGCCCGCGGGGATGACCACCACGAAGTTGTAGCCGTGCCTGGAAGAGACGGGCAGGCAGGGCCGGCCATCAGGCAAGGGGACGTCCCGCTACCACGTGGCCTTCACCTGAAGCTCTGAAGCTACAGCCCCGAGACCTTCCCACCCCTACAGTTATCCCCTCCTTCCCGCGAAGATCATTTTGAATCTCCTCCCTGCGCTGAGTTTCACCTAGGAAGAGGTCACCCCGATACGGGAAGATGCTTCGGCTCCTCTGGCTCAACACTACAGATGTACTGGAGATAACTCCGCCAGCAGAAGCCCCCGGCACGTTAAATGGGCCCTGCTTCTCCTTCAGAGCTAGCCCCCGTCCTCGCTAGCACCAGGAGAGTTTGCTCGGGGTGGACTTAGCCCCCGTTACCATCTCCACGACCTTCCTGCATCCACCCCAAAAAGCAGAGCCGGGAGAGGGGGAAGCGCACGTGGTCACCTAACACTTACATGGGTTTGGTGAACAAGCCTGAGACCTTCTTGCAGCTCTTGTTGTCTCCTCCGCAGACGCTGCATTTGTCGAACTTCTTCTTGGAGCCCAGCTTCCCATCACAGCCTGCTTTGATGCATTTACCCTGGACGCAGACGGAGGTGGAGTCTGGGGAGCAAGGGGTGCCGTCCACAACCTGCGTGAGGGTGAGCAAAACAAGCTGCCGCCTTTCTCTCCACCACCCCACAACCCCGCTCCCAGTTCCAGCTATCCAACCCGGGGCTACCCGAATCCAGCAGATAAATCCTGAGGAGGCACTAGCAGGCACCGCGTTGCCCTTTGCTCATGCTCTGCTTTGCGGTCAAGCTTTTTAGGGTCTCCGAGAAGAGGTGTGTGGGACTAGATCCCTTTCGTTCTCCATCTGCGTCGTTTTCTTGCCCTTTCTGTCGCAAAGGGAACAGGCTGCACTGGGGACACAGCTAACACCACCCTGCTCGGTCCCACATCTGGCCACCCGCCCTGCCTGGCACGCCCATCGCTTCCCCAGCGCTGTAATTATCATCCTCTATCTCAGAACGATGGGCATATCCCAGAGGCACCTTTGTAAACCCTCCACGGACCGACTCCAGCCCTGAAAATAAAATAACCGGACACGTACGGGCTGATTCATACCAGCCTGGTGGATTCTCCTCCTCTACGACCTCATCTAACACAAGCCGTCCACCAGACAAGGAAAATCCATCCATTTCCAGGCACGCTGGAGTCATCCTACAGCCAAGACATTGACCCTGGGGGGGGGTGTCTCTCACCAACCTTGGGTGCCAGCACGTAGAAGTAGCCTGTGCCGTTAGCCCGGCAGATGAGCTTGCATTTATCCCGGGGCGAAACGCCGGAGTATTTGGGGACCCAGGAGATGGATGCAGTGAGGCGGTTGGTGCTGTGGCTGTAGCCGTTGAAAGCTTCGCACTGCTCCTCGCGGAAGCTTTTCCCCGGCACTGGAAAAAACGGGGGGACGCGCGTGGGATGGGGGACTAACCCAGGCCTCCGGCGCCGGTTTCGTGGTGGGGTTTACACAGGCCACGCAGGCACAGCCACGAGCGAGCCGAGCTCTGGCCCCTTACCTGCAGCAGAGCAGGGGTCCAGGTTGCAGGAGCGGTACTTGACGCGGATGCCCTGGCAGTAGGAACCCCCGTTGGCAGGCACCGGGTCGGCGCACTCCCGCTTGGCCAGCTGCACCCCACCGCCGCACGTCCGCGAGCACTGCCCGTAGGGCGCCCACTTCGCCCAGCCGCCGTCCACCTGCGGGGACGCGGCGTCAGACCCCGCCGTCCCCTTTGGCACCGGCTCCATCCGAAACGGGGCGGGGGGCGGGGTGGTGGTGGTGGTGGTGGTGTGTCTCCGCATTCGGAGCCATCCCTTCGCAAGCTAAACGTCTTGTCCCCAAACTTTACCCGGGGCTGGCCGGAGCAGAGCAACGGCATCCCTCTTTGAGAAACACGCCATACCCAAGGGACCTCCATCTCTTCGCGCATCTCTGTGCGTCCCCACCCTGGGGGCAGCACCCGTGCAAAAAAACAACTCGAGGCGACCCCGCGGGATGTTTTCTGGGGAAGGGGGGGGTGCTCCCGGCGCAGGTACTCACCCTGTACTTACTGGTGTTGTGCCTCTCAACGCAGGCACCCTTCAGACAGAAGCGGCCTTCGCCGCAGCCGGTGCCGTCGGCCCAAGGGAAGTGCCGGGTCTGGCAGACGATCTGCCCGCGCGCCTTGCCCGTGCACCAGAGCTTGGCGCAGTACTGCATGTAGGGGCAAGGCTTGGAGCCCACGCCGAAAGCCAGCTCGCACTGCTGGTTCAGGCTGTAACTGGTCCCCGGTAGGTCTTCGGGCAGTGGGATGGGTTTGGAAGGCTGGTCCAGCAAGCAGTCTCCTGCGGGAGTGGGGATGGGGGTCTACCGGGTCCTTAGGGGGCGTGGGGGGGGTTGTATGGAGCGGCACGGGGAGGGACAGCATCGCTGCGGGGAGGTGAGGGACGGCTGCCGGTAATTTGGCCGAAGCTATCCCAGCTCCGGGCCATCAGCGGGACCCAGGGATGCCCTCGAGGTCAGCTGCATCCCAGACCCAAGAGAGCAGCTCTTGGTAGAGCCATGTCAGCAGCTTCAGCGCAGACATCACTGCTGGGGACACCCCAGTACCAAGCAAGCTTGTCCTGTGTACAAACACCACCAAACTCCCCGTTTCCTTCTATCTTGGTTTGCAGAGGGGGTAGAAGAGTTGCTCTACAGCCCATTAGCTTCTCCTGGTAACCAGCCCCAGGGACGGATCCTGCTCCCACGGGACAGGGACACAGGTAAGAGGGCGAGGGATGCAGGAGGGCTCACCGTGGCCGCTGTCGAGGAAGTCGGTGATGATGGCAGCGCTGCAGGCTGACCAGGGGTTGGCACGGTCGATCTGGATGAGAGTGGGGGACATCATGTGGTTGGTCTTCAACCGCCCAAAGACCTCCTCGCAAGCCTTCACGTTGTCGTGGGGCATGTTGAAGACGTGGCCTGCGTGAGGGATAGAGGGGGGGGGGGACGCGTGAATAACCCCACTCGGCATGCAGAAGAGGGCCCCCACGTCTTCCTGCAATGAGGGGAAACTGAGGCACGGCGCGAGGCAGACCCTTGCAAGGATTGCAAAGGCTGTGGACAGCCCAGGAGACACCTGGGGAAGAAGGGTGATGCTCGTGCACACCCTGCTCGCTTCGTGCATGCGGAAAGCGTGTGGGAAAGGAAGGACAAAGGAAATTGCAAAGAGAAGGAGACTTCAGCCCTCGTCTTTCTGCCTCCTCCTCCTGCCGAGCACCACAAGTGTCTCCGGAGGTAGGTGTGCCCTCCGCCTGTTATTTCAGGATTCCCGAATCCTGGAAACCCAGCCGAGGTAGCAACCACAACAGCAAAGCCTTTTGCTGACTCAGCAGCTCTTTCCCACCCGGCTCGGGGGGGTTCTCATGCCCCAAGGTGGAGTTTCCCCATCACCGGATACCGGTGATTGTCTGATCTTCCGGAGGTTGAAATCATCACATTATTTTGAACCTCGCCAGCTCCTGGCATTCCCCCCGAGAGGAAGAGGAGAGCGAGGAGCCTTACCCAGCTCGTGGGCGGTGGTGAAAGCCGAGGGCAGCCCATCGTCCTCGATGACGGAGCAGCTGCGCTTGGGGTCGCACATGGTGCCCACGTCCGCCATCCCCAGCGTGTCGCAGGTGGTGGCACCGCACAGGTCCTGTGAGGCACGGAGGCGAGGGGTTAGTCCCGGAGCCGGCACGGGCATCGCCGTTCCCCATCCCCACCCCATTCCCGGTACCCCACGGGGAGCTGATCCCGGGCTGCTCGAGGGGGAGAGGCAGCCCAAAAAGGATGGGGATGCAACGACGTGTTTGCACTTAACCCTGGCACCGTGGGATGCTTTTTTTGCGTGTAGCATCCTCCCGTGCCTTCGGCAACACCTTTGCCCACCCGAATGGCTCCTCCGGCCAGGGTGGAGATGGTTTTGCCGTGGAAGAGTCAATCTGGCTCCCTTCTTCAACGTGAGCTCAAGGACCGGACCCAGGCGGGTGGAAGGGAAGACACCTGGCCTTGGGGTCACAGCCAGCCCATTTCTTAACCTCATTTCTCAGCTTCTTCCCAGGAACAAGAAGCCCCTGGACCAGGTCCGGAGGTTCCCAAGGCGAAGGGAAGCCCTCCTGTCTCTCCAGGACACTTTGCAGCCATCCCTCAAGAAGCAACCAAGCCCTGCTGCTTGAAGAAGGCATCAACCCAACCTTCCACCTCCAGCTCGAGGATGGCCAGACCCCACGTAGACGCTGCCGGGACAGAGGACAGGGAAGGTCTCGTTGTGGGTGGATATTGCCCTTCTTTGGGATCCAGAGGTGCTGGTGAGACTAAAAAGTCCCTGTTTGAAGAGGTACCGCTGCTGCAGCCTGGCAATAGCCTTGTCCTCGGATGCCCCCTTCCCATGCCGGGGTCTGTCGGTGACTTGGGAAGGCCGGAGCATCGTTCCCATCCCTCGGTGCTGTCCCAGCCGGACTGGGAGCTGCAAGGGAGGCCGTGCAGGGGACAGGGAGCAGCTTTCCACATGAAAAGAAAACGTAAGGGACTCGTCGGGCGCTCCCATGCTATAAATAAACGTGATTCATGCTCGGCGCTCACCCAGCCAAAAGCGCCTGGGTTGCTCGAAATCTCGCATGAGCGGCTCTGCCAACATTTCCAGCGAGGTTTCCAAGCTGAAGGCATTCCCGTGCAGGCAGGTTCAGCCGTGGGTAAATAACAGTCCTGACGACTTCAGAGAGCCCCGGCCAGGGCTGAGATGGCTTTAACAGGAGACCTGTGGCTACAAAGTCTGGAGGCACAGACGAGACCACGATCTCTGGAGAGGCGAGGCGGAGAAACGCCCGGGTCTGGGCCGGCTATCGCAGCCGGTGGAAAACCCCGTCGCACAACCGGGTTCAGCTCTCCGCTCTGCAACAGTTTTCCGTGTCGGCTGGGACCCCGCCGCATCCCTGATCCCACCGCGCATTGATGCTGGCAGGGCCATGCAGGTGGCAACCCCGCATCCCCAGTGGCAGGGCCACCGCCAGCGAGCGTAGGGTGAATAAATGGGGCTGGCAAGCCCGGACGCCTGGTCCCCTGTCCCAAAAATGCCACCAAGAGCCAGTGCCAGCCCCATGCTCAGCTAAACCCGGGATGCAGCTTGCCCAAGACCCCCAGCCCGTGCTCTCCCCTGCGGCGGTCCCAGCGCTGGGGGTTTGGGGGTGAAGGTAGACACGGGGAGGAGGGGGGGACGAGGGGGGGTGGGGTGGGAGAAATGACACGGCATCACGGGGAAGTGGCGGCCGCTCGCCGCTCTTTGAAGAGGTGCCGTCTCCTCGCCGGCGCGGCGAGCTCCTGGCTCCCGGCCCAACACCTGCACTGACACACTGACCCACTTCTCGCTCTGAACCTCGCCTGCCGGCTACGGGGATACGTGAACGAGCGGCTCTTAATGGGGTTTTCCCAAAACCCGCCCCCCCCCCCCCGCCCCCCGCC
>JAVJGG010000082.1:2463646-2484881 GCA_035590195.1 Aviceda cuculoides
CAACCGTCCCCTCCATCCCCTCCATCCAGCCATCCCCTTCATCCCTGCATCCCCTCCGTCCCCTCCTGTCCTCATCCCCGCTGCCTCTCCACCTCCTCCCGTCTCCAGCCCTCTGTCCCTGCTCCACCTCTGTCCCCCACCTGTGTCCCCAGTCCCCTGCCTGCTGCCGGCTACCTCCCCTTCCCATCCAGCCCCAGCAGGGACAAGCAGCCCTGGGACGCCAGGGATCACAGGGTGGGGGACCTTGGCTCTGTCCCCACCTTTCCCTGCCGTGTGGGGGCCGTAAATCCCTGGGGCAATGGCTGCGGAGTTGATCTATGGGGTTCGGTCGGTGTTTGGGGACCCTTTCCCGGACCCAGCAGCCGTCCCCGGGGAGCCTCTGCCTGCACAGGCTGGACACCGTGATGTCCCATCAGTCTGGTGTCCCCATAGATGAGGGACAGAGGGGGTTAATGCCTTTTTTTGCTAGAGGGAAAGAGCTGTGCTGCAAAGCGATGAGCTTAACTCCCTTCCGGATAGGAGCTTGGGCCAAAGAGTAAATAAACCAGGGGCTGAGTAATGCGCAGTCCCGCTCCTGAGCCACCTGTTAGCAGCCGAGCAGATGCACGAACAGCCCTTTCCCCCAGCCACCACCGCCAGAAATGTCCCCCCTCCTTTACACATGCTCCGGCCGCGGAGACCCTGCCCACGGCCAGGCTTTGCGGAGACCCCCCGGAGCGGAGATGCTGGTCTCTGAGCCCCCCGCATCCATCTCCGGGGCTGTTGACCAGCCGCTTTCGTGGGCATCGGGTTATTTTTCATGCAAAGCCAGCTCCCCACCGCCATGCTGCCCGCAGTGGTGGGTTGCTCGGGTCCTCGGCTCCAAATACAGGTTTGCAGGGTCCGAAACGCACTCGGGTCTTTGCGAGGGATAACTGTGCACCGAAGTTGCTCGTTCTCTGCCGTGGCTTGCTTGGGTATGGGGCTGTTAGAGGAGTCCTAGAGGAGCTCGGCGGGGAGCAGGAGGGCAGCTGAAAGCAGGGGCTGCGCTTTGGCAGCCTGGCTTTGCCATTCCTGCCCGCTTTATCCTTCCCCTGGGGGCTTCGTCCAGCTTCTCCGCTCCTAATAAAGCAGGGTTTTAATTCCAGCCTGCCTCAGGCGGGGCTGGACCTTGGGAAATGCTAAAGCTCAGAGCTCCAGCTGATTTCAGCTGCTGAGCATCGCTCAGGTTTCGCCCCTTGCTCGCTTTTGCTTGCATGCCACCAAGCCAGGCTGGCAGGAACAGATAGCGGAGGGTCAAGGAGCAACGGATGCTGTGCTTGGAGACAACCGCCCAGAGCTTACAGCCGGTCAAAAACAGAGTTTGCAATGGAGCCACCCGAATTTTTAGGCAACAGGCACGTCAATAGTGGTGGAAATCGCTCTCCCCGTAGCGTGAAGCTGGTCTCGGATTGCCCAAGAGGACAGGAAAAATAGTGTATTGCATCTTCTGCAGCCAGCTGGGCACCCAATGTTTTTAAAGCAACACCCAAGGGTCTGCCTCCTGCTACAAATAAGGCGATCTTTTTGGCAGGGGGGGAAATCCTGATAACGCCCAGCTTGAGCTGGGGAAAAAGCAACAAGCCTCTGCGTAAATCTGTGCCGTGGCAGTTCCTGAAGGCCGAAAGCTGCTAAGTTGCACATGTACACAACCAAGGGGTGGAAATCTGTTACCCTGCCCTGGTTTGGGTGGTAAAGCCCTGGGGGTGGGTGATGCTGCCTGGTGGGTGCATGACACCTCCCTCCTTAGTTATCAATGACTTTCCAGTCTGCTTGGCTCCCATTTTACCATTTTATCTCCTCTTTGTCCCCAAGAGCAATGTCTTTGCATCGTCTCTCAGGGTGTTTCTTGATGGGAAGGAAGCCTTTAAAGCTCTGGGCTTGGATTTAAGTATTTGGGAGAAAACTGCAACCAGTTCTTGTGTAGCAGTGGGGGGGAAGCCACCTGCTGTGTTTCTGTGTCTTTTGTTCTCTGCAACAAAAATGCAGGGAGAAGCACGGTTGTTGCTAACTCAGGAGACCAAATAGCCATCTCACTTCTCCCTAAATACCTACATTTTGTGGGCCAAAAAAAAAAATGATGGCTTGCTCAGGCTAGTGAGATCTTGGAGAGCTGACTAGAGGATGCCCAAGGAGTAGAAATGTTGAGTCAGAAGAAGCCATATTTACATACTGACTTTTCTTCCCGTAACCACACTTTAATTACCAAGTATTTATTAAAGGTCACGAGCATTGTTTGTATTCCCAGTTATTTTCTTGCATAAGCTGTAACTGCTCCAGTAGAAGATAGTCACCATAAGATGCATTCGAGCCTTGCAAGTTATAATCAATGTCACGCTGTTGTTAGGAAAATGCTATTAATGATTTATTTCTAATCAATCTGAGTCATTACAGCTCAGCTGTTAACCTAATTTAGATAACAAAAGCTTAATTCTACCTCCATCAATACTCATGTAAACCAAGAGGAAACGATGAAGTAAGAACAGACCCAGACCTGAAATTTTGGGGGTTAAATCATTCTTCTGTCTTGATGCTTGCAGGAGGTGGGGTATTTGGGGGGCATTAGCAGCAGGACGGTGCTGAGCAATAACACCTGTGAGCAGCCGGCAGGTTGCAGAGGACTTGGCAGGATGTGACCCGCAGTCATTAGGAAGAGCCCCCTTATATAGGGATGTGTGGGAGGCCTTGGGCTGGAAACACAAGTTAATCCTTTGCATTTTTCCTGTGGAGAACCCAAAACGCTTGGGAGAAAAAGAAAAAAAAAAAGGACAGTGAGCATCACTAACAGAATTAAGTGGGGGTTTTGAGTATGGGAAACTGAGGCAGGAGACAGTGAGATGTGCAGAAGAAAGGGCGTTTGGGCTGAGCACCTGCAGCCCAGGCTGCACTTGCAGAGATGCTCTGCAAGGCTCAGGGGATGTTTGCCGAGACACCTAAAGCGACGGGCGGTTACAAAAACCGGCCGCAGCATCCCCAGCCAGTTGGCGGCAGAATCGGATTCCTGTGGTGGGATTTCTCCAGTCTCTTGGGTGCAGATGAGACGCGTTTCCGAGCTTTCCTCTGCACACACGATGGCTACGATCCCCTTTTCTTTTCCCCCCTTGCTCTTGCAAGCGAGGAAGCTGCTATCCCTGACTCCGAGAGCTGGTAACGACCGAGGACCGGTGCAAAATCCCATGGGGCTGATTAAGCCGGGATTCCTCGCCTGACTTCTGTGTTTTTTCCAGGCAGATTTACGAGGTTTTAGGAGTGCTGTTGCATCCCTCCCCTCTAAGACCAGACGGGTGCCGGAGCGTGCGGCACGGGGCGCTGCCGGGGTCCTGCTGCCGGCTCTCCCGCACCTCGACTGACCATCAAAGTGATCTTGGAGGTAAAGCCAAAGCCACCCTGGAGCCTCAGGTCCCCTCGTGTCCAGCTCCTAGGCTCGCTTTATGCAGCTTGAGTGGGTGAGTTTGCTTAATCCCTTGACAAAAGGAGCCGGCCCATCCTGAGCCCATCCCAAAGGCAACCAGGGTGGGATTAAAGGGGATCTTTGCCAAGCAAAGGGGGACTTGGGCCGATGCTGCCGTCCGCCAGCAACGCTGGTACTTTTCCTCCGGGATTTGTCCCTCCGGCTGCGACCCCGATCCTGCATCCGCTTCGGTGCAAGGGGTCGGAGGACCGGGCAGCCTCCCTAAATATTCCCCTGGCCGATGCGCTGGCTTCCTCGCGTCGTCCCGTAATGTTAAACAGCTGCCGCGTTTCAACCCCGCCGCTGGCGTGGTGACCGCCGATTATCAAGGGCTTCGGTATGAAAGGCTCAGCGTCAAGGGAGCCGGCTCCCACCGAAGCGACCCCGGAGCAATCGCAAACTCTGCAGCGTTCCTGCCCCGGGATGCTCTCGGGATGGGGTTTTGCTTCGTGTTCATCCGTGCCTTCAAAGAGGTGGTGGCAATCCGGCACGTGCCTCAGTTTCCCCTGCCCTGAAAAGGGGGAGTTGCTTCTTTTGTGGGTCTGCCCCAAATATCTAGCAAAGAGGGAAAGGGAAGGGGGGGGGGGGGGATAATTATGTGGCAAGCAGAAAAGTCATGGGGCAGAGAGCTGGGAAGGCAGGAGGGCAGCCAGGCACACCGGCAGGCTGGCAAGGTGTCCCCTTTTCCTCCGGCTTGCCCCCCATTTCCCTTGGCTGCCGCCCACATTTTTGCAAGGAAATTCTTGGCCCAGGCTTCAAACTGCAGGAGGAGGCTGGCAGGGCGGCCGCTGGCCGCTGCGGGTATCCGAGCTGGGGGGCCAGCATGCAGACGTCGCTTCGGGGGAGAGACACAGGCTGGGATATGTTTTTACCAGTTGTTTTTTAAAAGCTGGGCAGCCCTCGCATCTGACCCCGTGTTTTCTTCCTTCCATCTGTTTGCACTCCAGAAATCTCAGCATTTCTCCCCCCTCCCTGCCGCCCTGCGAAATGCTGGCTTCTAGAGAAAAAGGCCGGGGAAAAAAAAAAAAAAAAAAAAAGAAAAAAGACCCAAACCCAACAACCCAATGAACAAACAAACAAACCTACAGCCCCAGGTCGGGTTGAGCATTAATCTCCACGAGCTGGGGAGCGTGTAGGAGGGAGGAGAGTCGTGCCGGGGTGTTGCACGGGTGCTCCCTGCCATCCTTCTGCACTGGGTGCGTCCGGCAATATTAGATCATTATGTGCATACCACAACAATAGTTAGTGTCTGCGTAAGAGCAGTTTCTCCCCCACTTCCCAAATAATAATAATTAAAAAGAAAAACCTAAACAGTTTGGGAATCTCTGCAGGCTTCAGCTGCCGAGCGGTTCCCACAAAGGAGAATGTAAGCAGAGATTTTGTAAGAACCTGCATCAGAAGTGAAATCCTTCAACATTATCAGGTTAAAAGCAACCATTTCAGTTCCTCATGCTCTGATTTATATATTTATTTTTTTTTCCCACTGCTAACCCTCTGCACGTGCTGTTTGCTGCTGGCAGTCTGGCGTCGGGCAATGCTGGTGGTACCTGGCTTAGGGCTCTCCCGGCAGCAGCGATGCTGTGGCAGGAGGGATGTGGGAGCTGCTGTAATGCAGGTGGTGTCAGACAAAAGGCATCCCCTCATCATTTTAGGAATTTGATCTTCTCGAGACCAGAGGGAGCCAAGGATTTGGGGAGCATCGCCGGGCAGTAGAAACCCCTGCCCTGCCTCTCCGGTGGGGTGGCTCAGATGCCATGTTCGTGCCCGGCCATAAAAGCGCGTGGGTCAGAGGAGGGGTGCTCCCGCAATCCTCCCGGGCTTGGGCTGGTATCCTTCTCCCCCCAGAGCAGGTAAAGGGCTGATTTTCCAGCTGTATTTACCAGTCGGACAGAAATCCTGCCAAGATCTCCCAGGATGCTGGCTGGAAATGGCAGGGAAGCGCCTCGCGCCTGCTGTGCTGCGGTGCCTCGCAAGGAGGCAGAAACCAGTCCGTTTGTGCCTCTGGGCTCCCCAAACCCACCCCCGTGGCTGATCCCATAGCCACATCCCCAGCCTTGATGCTGGGAAGGAAAAGCCGGAGAAGGCAACGTTCCCTCCTGGGTGGCTCGTCAAGCCAGAGCCTGTTTGCAAAGGCCCGGGGAGGACGGGACAAGCGGGATTCAACTCGTCCGCAGCCGGCTGTTGGCCAAAAGCGCTCACTCAGCCTCTCCTGAGCCCTGGGGATCCTGTAATTTGCTTTTGGCCCCAGCTCCAAACCCTTGGCCGAGCCAAGGCGGTGCAGGTGGATCGCCACTCTCCCCGGAGCAGTCGGGGTCCATCCGAAACCCAACCAACTCCCGCGTGGTCCGGGGATGGGTATAAATAGACACCAGATGGTGGAACAAGTGAATTTGACCTTTTAATCTGCACTAAATAGCTGTTTGTTCGGTTCGTTTTCCGTCTTCGCTTTCCAGACAAAGGGAAGGCGGACAGATATTTTCCGAGTCCCTCCGTTCCTGTGCTGAAAGAGTTTCTTGGCTGAGGGTGCGAGCATTGGTGTCCTGGGGGACATGCAGTAGGGACTGAGAGCTCCCAGGTAACAACTACTGGGATGGAGAGAAACTTGTAATGGGTTAGAAAAGGATGGGGTGGGATTTGCTGCCTTGGAAATGATGGATCGTCCCATGACGTGCAGCTCCAGTGTAGAGCATCCTTCTTGGTCTTCATGCGCATAGTTTTAGGAAGGCTTTGAGATATTTTTAAGAGGGTTCCCCATGGACTTTCCCCGTGGGGTAAACAATTCTCCCGGTCCCTTGGAGCAACTGCTCGTTGGGTTTCTTGCCTCGGCGGTGGCTTCTCCGTGACATTTGTTGCATGCTTCGGGCTGGGACATGAGTCATGTCACGGAGATCTGGCCAGTCTAAATAAACCAGTCTATTCAGTGCTCCCATCAACCTCGCTGGGGCCTGCCCTCAGATAACGAGCTGGAGGGTACTTGGGATATGTCTTGCTGAAGCGAAACATCTGTTTACACGGAGCTGCCAGTGACGGGATAAAATGGGGCAGAACAATTTAAACCAGCCACAACTGTCCTGGGCGAGCGGCTCTCGGTGCAGCAAATACATCGTCGTTGTTAGTGGAGGAGGGCAGCTCCCTAAACATCTCCCTCCTTCGCTAAGAAAATGGCATTTGGTGCATATCGCTGTCCTGGCGGCATCACGTCGGATGAGCGCGCGGAGCCGGCTCCACTCAGGAAATGTGTATTTTGGGTGAAACTCAGCTGTTGGAGAGGGCTTCCAGTGAGTCCTTCCAGTTTAATTAGGTAGTGGCGCTGAAGCGAGACCATGGGGTGTAATTCGTCTGGGGAGGAGAGAAGCCGCTTTCTCTTTCCCAATACGATATTGTGTAATAGCTGCATTTTTTTCTCCTGACTCCGGGGCCGTGAACGGGTGCCAAGCAGAAGAGGAATTTCGATGCTCCGATAAGATGTTTACATCAGCCTAAACATCGCTGGCGCGTTTGACATATTGAGTAATCTCTGGTCATCCCAGTCGCCCGAGCAGGGATGCTGCTGGATGAAGACTTGGCCGTCAAAGTGCTTTGGCCCCGGTTTGTCGCTGAGGATTTCAGGTTCAAACCCTGCCAACCAGCACGGGCAGGAGTTTTACAGCGATGCGAGGGTGGTTTTGCGCCGGCGAGATGTTGTGCGTGAGGCGGTTCCCGCCCCAGGGCAGCGAGGGCAGGGTTAATGCTTTGGGAATATGCAAGAGCACTCAGACGGACACGTGAGGTTTTCCCGAAGGGTTTCTGGGTGCAAAGGGTTCGTGGCAGATGGAGAAGGGGTTGCGGCGGTGGGCTTGTCCTGCCCGTCCTTCCCGCTGGCATAAGGCGTAAAGCATAATGTATAGAAAAGGCAGCACTTGGTCCGTCAACCCAGGTGGCTGCCTGAGTCGGTCTGGATGCGATAGGCTTCGTAAATGAGGTGGATTCTTCCTTTCCTAACCAAAAAAAAAAAAAAAAAGCCCCGTGGCAAAGGCTTCACCCAGGTTTTTCCTGCCCCTCTCCTTCCCCGCAGAACCACATCCTGACCCTGATGTCCATGGCGGCTCGTATCTACAAGCACCCCAGCCTGAAAAACTCCATCAACCTGGTGGTGGTGAAGGTGCTGGTGGTGGACGAGGCAGCAGCGGGGCCGGAGGTGTCCGACAACGGCGGGCTCACCCTGCGCAACTTCTGTAGCTGGCAGCAAAAGTTCAACCCCCCGAGCGACCGGCACCCGGAGCACTACGATACTGCCATCCTGCTGACGAGACAGGTCTGAAGGGTCCCTTGGGGATGCTCCGGGATGGGGAGGGGGGAAGAAAGGGGTTGAGGTGTCCCTGGAGGGAGAAGAAGGGATCCCCCCCCCCCCACCACGCCACGAATGGAGCTTGCAGCAAAGCAATTGGGGGAGGGTGGTGGTGGTTGCGTTTGGGGTGCAGACCACCGGTGGGTTGCCCAGCTCTGCTCGGAGATGTTGGGGTTGCCGAAGGTGGGACCCCTTCACCCTGCCTTGACTCCCCTGGGCGCTGCTCGCCAACAGGACTTCTGCGGACACCAAAGCTGCGACACGCTGGGGGTGGCGGATATCGGCACCATGTGCGACCGCAACAAAAGCTGCTCGGTGATTGAGGACGAGGGCCTGCAGGCAGCCTACACCCTGGCTCACGAACTGGGTAATGCGTCCTTTCCCAAGGGGGTTTGGGTTTTTTCAGCCCGGCACGGCCAGCCCGGCTCCTGGGAGGGGATGTGGGGCAGCCCAGTGCCGGCATCTCCTGGCTGGGTACCTCCCGCCAAGCCTTGGGCGGCACTGGGGAGATTCTGGTACCGACAGAAGCTGCTTTGAGCCAGCAAAGGTGCTTAGAAGTGCCCCAGCTGGCGTACGTCGGTGCATTTGCCTGACGTGCTGAGCGAAGGCCGTGGGGCCAAGCACTTCTCCCCCTTGGTTTGCTACTCCCGGCGATGCGCTGACTAATTTGGGCTGCTTTGGCCTGCGCACGGTGGGCCGTACCGCTAAGGCAGAGCAAGGACGCACCGTTTCCTTCATCGCTTCCGATTTATCCGAGCAAATAGCTTTTGCAGCAACAGGAGCTGCTCGACAACTTACGGCTGCTCCCAGCTGCCCACCCACCATCTGCAGCGGAGCAGGGCCGGCACCGGGAGGCTGCAGCTCACCGATGCTCTCTGCTCCCCAGGCCACGTGCTCAGCATGCCCCACGACGACTCCAAGACCTGCGAGCGGCTCTTTGGGCCCCTCGGCAAGCACCATATGATGGCCCCTCTCTTCGTCCACTTGAACAAGACCCAGCCCTGGTCCCCTTGCAGCGCCATGTACCTCACCGAGTTCCTGGACGGAGGGCACGGTAAGGCTCAGTTCCGTAGCCTCGTCGCTCCAGGCTACCTTTTTTCCTTAATGGCTCGGGCTCTTTGCAATGCCTGGAGGGGCGCGCGGGGTGAAGGGGGAGTCAAATCGGACCACGCGCGGAGGTTCGGGGTGCCCTGCTTGGTTGCAGTCCCTGGCGTCAAGCCCCGATGCATCTCCAGCCTAATTCTCACGCCTTGCCCAGGCGACTGCTTGCTCGATGCCCCCGCCGACCCTCTCGCCCTGCCCGCCGAGCTGCCCGGCCGAGGACCCCTGTACGGCCTGGACCAGCAATGCCAGCAGATCTTCGGCAAGGAGTTCCAGCACTGCCCCAACACCACGGAGGAGGACATCTGCGCCCAGCTCTGGTGCAGGACCGGCAGCGGGGAGCCCCTCTGCCACACCAAAAACGGCAGCTTGCCGTGGGCCGACGGCACCCCTTGCAAAGCCAGCGGGCTGTGCTGGGACGGCCGCTGCGTGCCGCAGGACGCCCTGAAGCCCCAGGTAACGGAGGGGGATTGGGGGCCGACGGGCTGGGGCTCGAGCCTTTGGGATTCCCAAAGCTCTTACCCCAGTCCTGCCATCCCCTGGACTAGCTTTGGATTTGCCTGCTTTGTTTTCTGGATACCTCTCCTTCGACAGCACTTTTCGGTAATCTTTATTACTGGCGAGCCCAGCTCGTAGGTAAACGCTGCTGTGCCTTTTGCCGAGGCACGGGCTGGTCTGAACCAGAGCAAGCAGCCGCAGTTATAGAATCAATTCTGCAATTAAGTCATCGCTTTTTGCCCTGCCGGGGAATTAGCAGCGATTTCCGAGTGGGCCAGCAAAGTACTTAAACCCAAGCTTAACTTGAAGCACACGAACGGAGCGGTGGAAGCCAGTAATAACTTCACGTGAAGTACGCGGTTCAGCGCTTTGCTGGATCAGGGACAGGGAGAGTGGAGCCCCGGGGGTGGGGGGGGGATATTTTAGCTTTGCTCCAGACCTTCGCTCGCCCTGGAAGCGAGCAGCCGGGGATGGACGGGCTCGGAGAGGGAATCCAGCAGCTTCTCGTGGCCTCTTGCAGCCGGCGGTGGAGGGCGGCTGGGGTCCCTGGAGCCCCTGGGGCTCCTGCTCCCGGACCTGCGGCGGCGGCGTGCAGTTCTCCTACCGTCACTGCGACAGCCCCAAGCCCCAGCACGGCGGCAGGTACTGCGAGGGCCAGCGCGCCCGGTACCAGTCCTGCCACACCGACGAGTGCCCGCCGGATGGTAAGCCCAGCTCTGCAAATCCGCAGAGGCAAAGGGTGCAATTCCCAATTGCACGCTCGCTGCCCGCCCCCGTTTCTCCAGAACCCATCACCAGGGATTGCTCTCCCTTGATTATTCACTTTTTTTTGTTGTTGTTCTTGTTTGGGAGGGGGGTTGTGATCCCCTCCGGATGGGTGGGAGGTGTGTGGCCTCCCCTCCTCCGCTTGCGCGCTCCCGCTATCCTCAGCTCGCTCCCACATCTCTGCGACGACCCAGGAGGTTTCTGCCGGCTTCCCGTGGGTTTTGGGTCACGTTTTGCCTTTCCTTTCAGGGAAAAGCTTTCGGGAGCAGCAATGCGAGAAGTACAACAGCTACAACTTTACGGATCTGGAAGGGAATCGCCTGGAGTGGGTTCCCAAGTACGCGGGAGTGTCACCCCGAGACCGATGCAAGCTCTTTTGCCGAGCCAGAGGGAGGAGCGAATTTAAAGTCTTTGAGGCCAAAGTAAGATACCTGGTGACGATAATTACTGTTGCCCCTCGTTACCCCATCTCAGAGCAAACACACGCACGCAGCCGTGCCCTAATTGCTCTTCCGCGCCCCCCCTTTCCTAGGTGATCGACGGGACGCTGTGCGGACCGGAGACCCTCTCCATCTGCGTCCACGGGCAGTGCATCAAGGCTGGCTGCGATCACGTAGTCGGGTCCTCCAAGAAGCTGGATAAGTGCGGAGTGTGCGGCGGCAACGGCTCGACTTGCAGGAAAATATCCGGCTCGCTCAACCGGTCCAAGTAAGGGGAGAAGGGGTCTGCAGAGACGGGCTGGGGGGAGAAAAACCAGCTTCCCCTCTTATTCTCCTTCCTGCTTTTTTTTTTTTTTTTTTTTTATTGCTAGGCTAGGAATATTAGGACTCCCCCCAAGTCACGTAAAGCCGGTTTGCTTTCCGCACCCGAAACATCACACCTAGCTGCAGACCTTGTTTGCTGCAGCCAGGCTCGAGGTGTGCTTGGCTTCCCCTCCGTGCCGCTAACCGGGGTTTGCAGCCGTGCGAACGCCCGCGGCCGGATGGCCTTGCGACAGCCTGCTCTCCTCCCCAAACCCCGGAGCTTACGCTAAGTTTATTTCGGGGCAGCATTCTGCAAGCCAAGCAGAGTTTATTTCCTAAAATAATAGCTGGGGATGATGCTGGTGATGGGCTCGGTACGCCGCCGCAAGTAAATCTGCTGCCCCGAGGAGTTTACAATATGCGTCTCACCCCGGTGCAGTGAGTTGGACACATATTCAAGGGCTGATGTGGGATATAAATAGTTCACTAACTTTTCCCTGGGCTTGGGTGTGAATTTCCGTCCTGGGACATGGGCATCGAGGCAGCCGCTTCCCTCGCCCAAGATCTCTGTTGCTTTGCCAAAGAGCTGAATTTAAGGCTTTTGTTGAAAAGATCGTAACAAAAGCCCAACGCGTCCAATTCCATGCGGCGAGGTGACTCACGCAGTCAATTTAGATTTCCTAAATGGTTTCCTTCCAGGGAGCCAGCTGAAATGGGGCTTCCACTTTCCTATGAATTGTTTGTGGTTGACTAAAGAGAGATTAGTGTGGTAGCTACAGCCAAGAAGAGATCCCATTAAGATCAGGCTTAGGGAGGCCGGGTTGACTTGAGAGCAGAGTTTGACCCGAAGGCTTTGTTCCAAAATACTCTAAACCTAATTACTGACCGCAGCATCAACCGTGGGGATGCGTGGAAAACGATCCCGCCGGCCCCACGTCGTGAGTCGTGCCAGGGTGGCATTTTATTATAGTAGCAAGGAATTACCATAGCAGGGGGTGCTGAGGGCTCGAGTATTAAAGCCTTCCCAGTGCCGTTCCAGGAACCGTGGTGCTCCGCAGATGGGCTCTGGCTGGCTTTGCAGGGAAATCCTCCCCCGGCTTGGGAACGTGCTCTGTGCCCTCCGACGGGAGCAATTCTGCATCGTGGTGGTGGCTGCAAAACCCTTCCAAAGATGAGCCCAGGCCGCAGAGACGCCCGCCCGTGGATAGGGGTGGTTTTGTTGCCGTAGAACTTGCTGTCTTCTAGGAAAGGCTTTTGAGTTAATATCAAGTCGTCTACAATACGAGATGGCTGTTGGGTTAACTGTTTAACTGCTGATCTGGTTTTAGCAGCAACATCTGGCCAATGTACATATCCTCTGTGTGTACAATGCCAGCAGCACCCTGACTCTCTCCTATTCTGCTGTTCTATATCTATAGCTGATGCTATCCTTCAGCATCACCAGTGACAGCATCACTGGGCAGAGCCAGGCTTTTAGTCCCAAGCATTTCACCCATTTTGAAAGAAAGGGGGTAAGGGGAATTCCCCAGCAAGGCTGGTAACCATGGGGCTGTCCCTTTGATTGCATCGCTCATTTTCGCATGTAATTCAGCAAAATCTTCCAGCCGAGCACACATCTGGCATGACTGCAAAAATTCCAGCTCCTGAGCGCTCTGGGTTACAAGGGAATGGCTTCAGAGCCATGATCCCACTCGCCAAGCGCTATCCCCTGCATAGGTCTCCTCTTAAGTCCGGGAAAATAACCGTGTCCCTTTGCCCTGTGCAGATATGGCTACAACGATATCGTCACCATCCCCGCCGGGGCAACCAACATCGACATCAAACAGCGCAGCCACCGAGGGGTCCGTCACGATGGGAATTACTTGGCCCTGAGGACCCTCGAGGGCAAGTACCTGCTGAACGGAGACTTTGCCATCTCGGCCATGGAGCAGGACATCCTCATTAAGGGGACCATCCTGAAATACAGCGGCTCCATGACGACCCTGGAGAGGCTGCAGAGCTTCCGACAGCTCCCGGAGCCCCTGACCGTCCAGCTGCTGACCATCGCCAGCGAGGTCTTCCCACCAAAAGTCAAGTACACCTTCTTCATCCCCAAGGACGTCCCTTTCAGCAAGCAGAAAGGCAAAGAGAAGAAGTCGGCCAACGTCATCCGACCGATGCTGACCTCCCAGTGGGTCCTGGGTGACTGGTCCGAGTGCTCCAAGACGTGTGGCTCCGGCTGGCAGAGGCGGACGGTGGATTGCCGGGACGTGGAGGGTCAAACCTCCTCCACCTGCGACAGAGCTCTCAAGCCCGAGGACATCAAGCCCTGCGGAGATGTCCCCTGCCCGCTCTGGCGCCTGGGTCCCTGGTCCCCCTGCTCCCAAACTTGCGGCGAAGGTGTGCGGACGCGCAACGCCTCTTGCATCGATTACGCCGGTAAAATCACCGCCCCGGAGAAATGCAGCTCGCCGGGACCACCGCCGGTCACCGCTGCCTGCGTGCTACGGCAGTGCTGAGCCCCACCGCGCCGGGACAGGCTCGGCGGCCATGCCCCGTGCCGGCAACGCCGGGGCGGGATGGCGAGGGTGCCGCGGGTTTGCTCGCCAGACGAATAACCACTCTCCAGCGGTTCATCCCCACCCCATCGACGTCTACCTCAGAGGGGGGAATAACGGTGGCAAAAGGGGGAGGAATCACTTCTTTTCCTTTCTTTTTTTTTTTTCCTTTCTTTCTGGCTGGTTGCTCGCAGGCAAATCGTAATTTAAGGGGGAAAAAAAGCAGATCTGTAGGGTGTTTCCAAAGAGCTGTCGTTAAACATCGTTGCAGACTCTGTTTGCAAGCTTCGCTGGGGTTTGGCGCTGGAAAAAATGAGGAGCTTGGCTTTGGCATTGCTCCGTCCCAGCTGCAGGTTGAGGAGGTCCAGGGTGGGCGGCTTTGCCGATAAAATCGGGATCCCTTTGCAAAAGGCTTGGATCCGATGGCCATCCCCTCCCTGCAGCAGCGTGGGTGTCCTTGAGCCCGAGGAGCGTTTTATCGGCTGTGGGTTTAGCTCGGGAGATAACTTGCTCATTTGGCTGGGAGTGGGAAGGAGCTGAGGGCTGGATCCCAGCACGTGTTAGGCAGGAGGACAGGTGAGATGGTCACAGGGGTTTCTGTGGGATTTATAATCTACGAGGCAATGACGAACCTCTGCCTCCGAACACCCCCAGCATCTGCAGAATTATCCCTAGAGCCGCGACCCCATGCCTCGGTTTCCCCAGCCATAAAACCAAGGCTTAATTACACCCAATCTGGCTTGCAGGGCTGCCGTGAGGATTAATTAATTACCAATTCTGCAGTGCTTTGACTGTGAAATGCCTATTGCGATACCCCGTCCTCCCTTGGGAGAGGACACTTGGGGTGTACCAGCGTTTCCTCGCCCATCCTTGGCTTTCAGTCCCCTGCGTGCTCATTTTCTCAGCTCTGCTTTAATTTTCAAGATAATTTGCTAACCTGGCTTGCAGCAGGGGCGAGCCCAGGACCTGCAGATGCTGAGCATCTCCCCAGCCCGCCGCGGGGACCGGTGCCGCTCTTCACCTCTGCTTTCCTGGGATACGTGAGGATGCTTGGATCTGGTGCAGGGCTCCAGGCTTGCTTGAGCAATTCTTGGTCTAAAACCGAGCCTGGCAAGGCTGGAGCCCTTCCTTCCCGGCGCGGAACAGCCAGGCCCCCTCTCCCCAGCCCGGCTACAATCCCTGAATTTTCCTTCTTTCGAAGTGATCACCATCCATGTGCCGGCAGCAGCCGGCACCTGGGGAGCAGGGATGGAATTTGGGAAGGTCTTGCCATCGCTGGACGAGCGATTCAGTATCTCCAGGTTCCTCTCTGGATGCCCCTCTCCGCTTTCCTGAGGATGGCCGTACCCTGCTTTGGCTCCCCTTTTGGCAGCAAAATGTCAAATTTCCAGTGGGAACAGCCTTTTTCTCATAGGAAGGGGAGAAGGGCTGGAGGAGCAGGACTTGAATTTGCGATGTCTGCGCTTCCCCATTTGCAATTGTGGAGTGAATCCTTTTTCTTGTCTCCTTTGCCTGAGCTAAGCTCACATGAAACCCTTTTCTCACTGGCCAGGAAGGTTCGGGATAGGATTGGGGGATGAACCGCTCCCCCAGAGCCCTGCCAGAAACCCTACCCTTCATTTGAAAGCCCAAGATATTCAGCTTCTATCTCCCGTAGGTGATTCCTAGTGAAACCAAGGGGGCTAGGGCCAAGGAGTGAGGCTACCGAGGGCTTGGCTCCTTTTTTTTTTTTTTTTTTTTTTTTTTAGGCAAGAAAAAAAAATAAAGGCCAGCTGCAGAGTTTGGATACAGAGCTGTTTGTTCAGACCTACCTTCGGGCAATGTTCTGCGTCTGCTAATTAATCTCCAGGAATTTAAGCCCTCTCTCACTCTAACAAATAGCTGGATGCTAAAGTCATATAGCCTTGCAGGGTTATTTTCTTTTTCCCCTTTGAGTCTGTGAGGGTTTTAACTCAAAGGCCAGCGTGTGTTTCCTCTCCAGCGTTGTAACCAGCATTTAGGATGGGTCAGAAATTTCAGCCTGAGACAGTGCCAAGGAAAACATCTGTATTTATCACACAGCAGTCGTGCATGCCAAGGGTCTCTTCCAATTTTTTTTATATTCACTGCGCGGTCGCTTAGCCGGAGCTTCCTAGATGCAAAAAACTCCCTTCCTAGATGCAAAAACTCCCTGCCGCGGGCAAATCCTGCTGCTTTTCCAGCAAGGAGGAGGATGGGGACCCTGTGGGGAGCGGGGGGACCGCAGGCGGCGATGCTCAGTTGAGGTGTGGGGTCTGCGTGATGGTAAGTGGGATTCCTGCCCTAGCCTTCCTGTAGAAACACGTAGCCTTTACGCTGATTTAAGTCAAAGAGGTTATATATTAGGATATATATATATGTATATATGTTTCCCTTCAGTGAAGGATTGTAGCAATGTACTGAGCCTCTTGTGTTAGGTATTTATTATAAATTTTTTGTTTGGTTTTGTACATTAGCTGTCTGGAAAGGAGAGAAAAAAAAAAGGGAAAAAAGAAATTAAAAAAAAAAAAAAAGACTGTCTGTGTTTTAACATGCTGCTCCCACTTCCCCACTCTGAAACCTGCAGTGGGGTCGGAGAGGGGATGTCTCTGCTCATCGTTTAACCACTTCGGTATAGGACTGGTGTCTCCCTCCTCCCTGGTGCCCCCAAATCAGAGTGTGATTGCCAACCGAGCTGTGTAAGCGTAACGAATCCAACCCAAATTAAGCTTTGGACTTTCATTTTAAGGGGGGGGGGGGAATATAATTTTTCTGGGTTTTAGCCTTTTGTTTGTATTTGGTTTTGACTTTGAAAACAGTCTGTGATGCTGCCTTTACCCCTTCAATAAAGGATTTCCTGCCTCTTACCTTTTTGTACTTGTATTTGTCTCTATTTGCACTTTTCTCAGGATATATTTTTTTAATCTCCATCCCAAGAGCAATACTTTAATTCTCCCTTTTCCATAGCTTATTCAGTTATAAATAAATGGTTAATTCAGTTTTAAGATGCTAAACCAAAACATTACATGATAGAGTAGACAAAACCCAGGGAGCAAAAATTGTTCCCCAGAGATTTTCAATCGTCGCTGTTTTGCAGACGGCTGATGAGCATCTACCTCCTCTCTATGCATGCATACGTATAGATAATTCTGCTACTTACTGGGAGGATGTACAGCCTAAACAGGGCTAAAACACAGGGGATGCTGGCTCCTTTGCTTAACTGTAAAATAACCAGAGATGATAGGAACTCGGTGCTGCCTCTCTAGGTGTGGTGGTGTCCTCTGAAACACAGGATCGCTGAACTGTGGTATACGGCAACGCAGATTTTGGAGCTATCTCATCGGAATAAGCATGGCCTTATTACAAGGTAAATGTGGATGACTTTTGCTTGGGTCAAACAGGCTCTGCTGCTAAATGTCCTAGCTGAAAGCACGGCCTGATGTTGAATAGCGGCTGTGGTTTATTTTCTGTATATCGGTGATTTCCACCCACCGATGGAGCTAGAAAATGCTGCCACTGTGGCTGGGCAGAGGCTGCCTACATTTAGCCCCATGGGAGGGCAAGGGAAAGGGTTAACTCATCGCTGTGGGATGTGTCACTATGTTAATGGGCACGGCGAGGCATGCCACCCTATTTATAACCAGGTGTGACATTCATTTTAGATGACTTCCCTTGGCGCCCGTACAGCCGTGTCCTGGGTTTCGGCTCATTAAGGCGACGGCCTGCCCTGGCTTTTCCCCCACTTTCTTTTTTGTCGTTTTGTTGCCATCACTGGGTTTGAGATGAATAATTGGAATTTCAAACGATGCCAAAGGCTTTGGGATATTACCGGGTAGGAAATTAATCAGAGCAGCGTAACTTAACTTTTAAAAAAGAATAGTGGGGTAAGAAAATAACCCTCATGGGAGGTTCTCTCTCACCGTATCCGTGACGGTACCCCAGAGACAACAGGGACCAGCGGGCAGAGAGATGCATTTCTATAGTCCCATCAGGGGGAGATTACTAGGGTCAACCCACAGCAAATAGCGCTGCTCCCCCATTGGGGTAATTCTACTTTATCAGCATATTTCCTCTTTTAAGGTGCTTTCAGAGGATGTAGGATGCCACGGGCTGCCCCCCATGCGTGAACATCACCAGGTACGTGTTGAAATGGTGGTTCACTCCTTTGCTCTAAAACCTCCTCCCTCCAAGGGCTGGGCTCTCCTCATCTCCAACCCTGGTTGCTGCTGATATTCTTCTTTAGTTTAACAACTTTCCTCTTTCCCTGGTTTATACGTCCCCTCCCGTGTTTTTGTAGAGAGGAGCCGTACCCTCTTTCAGCCTTGTTTTGCTAAACTTTGCAAGCCAAGCTCTGCAGGCTGAGCTTGTAAAATACTCTCCTCAGCTCTGGGCTGAACTTCTTATCCCTGGACAGAAGTGACCACAGTGTCTCACAGTAAGATCACACCAGCCACAAACCCTTCCTTATTCCCCATGGAAACATCCTTCCTGACATGTCCTAGGACCATAATGTCCCTTTTCTGCCGTTATCCTCTGCTCAGCTCATCCATCCCAGTTTTACGACTCCCCTGCTCTCCTGGATTCCTCTTTCTCCACACGGATACCTGCTAAATCCACCCTCAGTTGCCCAAGCAAGCGGTTTGGTTCCCAGGGCTCCTGGGCGATGGCATTTCAGAGGGGCTGTTGCAATTCAGAGTGTCTTAGAAAACGGGCTCCTCTCCTAAACTGCCCGCTTCAACCTCTTCTCCTGCCGAGCAGGATGCTTTAACCCCCGGGACAGCGCTCACTGAAGGACCAGGCAAAGCTCTCCCAGGTCTGAAGAGGACATAAATCCCAAATCCTCCCGATGCCAGGAGAAAACTGGGGCTTGCCAAAGAGAGAAGACAGCCGGATTGAGCTAAAGCAAATTAACTGAGCCCTGGAGACCGCAACAGGCAGGAGGATGGAGAGGAGACGGCTCCTGCACACTGGTGGTAAATTAAGGAGTAGGCAGCGAGTCCTCGAGGGTGGGAGCAAAGAGGTTTTTCCCTCTGGAGGTGCCAAGGTCAGGGAGAGGAGAGGAAGGCTGTGCAGGGAGAAGGTCTCATTTGCTTTCGGTGTTAATGGATGCATGCTGCCAAGAGCAGGAGAGCAGGCTCCTAGCAGCACGGGATCTGCTCCAAGAGCCGCTGAAGCGAAGGAAAACATATCCCGCATGCTGCAAAAAAAGGGTGAAGCACCGTCCAGCCAGGAAACGCATGTTCTGATTGCCCGAACGGGGTAAGCGAGGGAGAGAGTCGAGGATTAAAGCGAGGGCCAGACACCCTCGGGGTGGGGGACGGATGGGCGACGTAGCTGAGTGTCTTCTGGGTGGATGGGAAACGACGATTTCTGTTTAGATGGACAAGGAAGGCTTCAAGGGGAGGGCACAGCCTCCCGCTGCATCCATCGTGCTGCAGACAGGACCCCTTTCCTCGCAGGGGCTGCTGCCAGCAAGCCCCCAAAGCGATGCAGGCCTGCTCTGCTAAGCATCCCCGGCTCTGGCAGTTTGTATCCCGTTTAAAAGCCGAAGGTGGAGGCTGAGTGTCACAGTTTTTGAAAGCTTTCTCCTCATTTTCCCACTGCTGCTTTATACCCATCAAATTCCAGCGGGTCCAGCCAAGGGACTCCCAAGGTCCCTGCTTGTCCCTATAAATGAGCAGTAGATGCACAGACCAGATTTACCAATGAATTACTCAGGGTTTATGTCAGCGGTGCTCCACCCGTGCCCATGAATCAAGCCCACGGTGTTGTAAAACGTGTGTAAGAGCAAATCCCTTTACCAGGAAAATACCAGGAGTCGGTATTTCGGCAATTCATTGCGACGCCTCTTGCCGAGAAACTTCAACTCCGCAGAAAAAGCAAACGGTAATAAAGGATGACCCGGTAGCTTAGGAAACCCGAGCAGGTGTAAATCAATATGGCTCCCTCCCCGATTTACTCCGGTGAGCAACGTGGCTCTGGGAATCGCTGAAGAACCTCTTCGGCTATGGAGGGCTAATAAATTGTTATTAATAAACCGGCCTCTTCTGCTGGAGCGAGAAGAAATTCGTATCGGAGTCAGGCTGATGTGCTCCTTCGCGGTGATGATGTGCAGGGCGCTCTGTATCCCAAACCTCCCGGCTTCCCGCACCCAAACGGTCCCGCTAATAATTGGAAACCTAACGAGCCAAGCGGAGATGACGGCTGGGAGGCAGGTGTGCCATTGCAGGAAGTGGTGAGGAAAAAGGGAGAAAGAGGAAGAAATTAAATAAAGGGCTTCTTCCTGCAGGGATGGGTTTGAATCGCCGAAGACACGGCAATTTTGGGGGGGGGGGGGGAAATCAACACGTGCCCATGGGCCAGCTCCCCATCGTCGGCCGAGGCAGCTTGCTTTCCCAAGGGCAAAACGCTGGGGATTCGGAGGAAAATCCAACCTCTGTTCACTGATTTGTACCGTCCGAGGATCCTGTGCTCATCTCTGCTCCAGGGGAAGCCTGGGGCATCCCGACTGGGTACCCGCTGCCCTGTCCCGCACCTGACACTGGGGCCGTGCTTTATTTTTGGGGTGTTTATGTGTAATGAACAAATTCCTTACAAAGAAAGTGAAGGTGGTGTTTCATTGCGCAGTTTTATGGCTTATTTCCAGGCCACACGTAGCGGGTTTAAAGGTTGTTGGTTTCAATGCTTTACTTGGAGGATTTTGTTACTTTGCCGAAGCACGGCGAGAATGTAGACCACGCTGAATTTTACTGTCTTCCAGACATGAATTTGGGTAGTTTGGACCCTCTTTCCTTCCCATGCAAAGTCCATGACCTGCTCAGAGCAATTCTCGAGCAGGATACGGCTGCCGGTTGACTAAAACCACTCGATCCACAACATTTTCACCATCAAACGCCGCAAGCTCGACACTTTTCGGAGCAGCATTTTGAAGGTGAGGGCTGGCAGCCCGAGTTTCTTGCTTAATCCTCCATGATTCAGGAGTTACCACGGATAGCCAGCAGCAGATTCTTCCTTGCCTTGCAAATTCCGTCTTACTACAGCAGGAACAACCTGTGCACAAGCGTAACCGGCCAAAATGGGGGTAATTTTTCCTCCTGCTTTGCACAGGAGTAGATTGCGACGGGAGGCAGCCCGAGCATCAGGGTTGCACAGCAGCTCCCCCGAATATAAAGCCAACATAAAAAGAAGCAAAAGTAGAATTAAGCAGCAATTAAGAGAGAATTAAGAATCCAACCCTGGAGATTGCTAGGGCTCTGGTTGCCTCCCCAGTTTTGCAAGCAGTCATCTAAAATGGTCCCAGGGTTTTTACGATAGAGTGGGAGTTTGGCCTCTTTGGGTTTTTTATGGTTTTTTGTTGGTTTTTTTTTTTTGCCGACGGAGCAGCGTGGCGTTTTCCAGGGGTTGGCTTGAGATTTTTTTACTGCTGATCAACATTTTTTGGATCTCATGGCCTTTCAATCCTGCTTCGATTTACCGATCCGGGGGGGGGGGGGGGGAATACCACCAAACCCCAAAACCGCCAAAAAAAAAAAAAAAAAACAAACCAAACGCAACCCCACCATAAAACAAGCCCTGGAGAAAGCGGTGGCGCTCCTCACGTCAAATTAAACGCCGCTTAACCCCGAGTCAGCGCTAAACTTCGATCGCGACCGGACGCAAACCCCAGGCCGCTGGGCCCCGGCCTCCGCCGCTCCAGCACTGCGCATGCGCCTCCCTTCCCCTCCCGCCACCGCCCCCCTCCCTCCCTCCCCTCCCCGCGCCGCGGTGCATTGTGGGACACAAACAAAGTGCCCGGCCG
>JAVJGG010000082.1:2485756-2553663 GCA_035590195.1 Aviceda cuculoides
CCCCTGGGTGCAGTCGGCTGCCTGGGCACAAGCAAACGTGTAGTTTCGGGGACGGGGGGGCGGGCGGGGGGGAGTTTTGTTGTCTCCTGCATCCCAGCGGGATACCTGCTGCCTCTCTTTTTCCGCTGCAGGCTTATGGGAGGGAAAGAGGGATTCCCACTGGCTGTTAGGCAAAGCTTGCTGTCCCTTTGTTGTTGTTGTTTTTTTGTTGTGGTTTGGGGTTTTCTTTTTTTTTTTTTCCCTACAACACCCCTTTCTGCATATTCTTTATTGCCCATCTGCCAGGGTCTACTGTGCTGCCTCTGCTTGCACCCGTGTTCACACACGATGAGGATATCGTAGTGCTCATCTGCCAAGATCTGTTGCATGTTTTTCTGCTCCCCTTCCGTGTATTCGGGGTTATTTTCCTATATGCAAACATAAACATTGGCAGATGCTTTGGGGGGTATAGTGTGCTGCTTGCTTGCCGAGAGCCTATTGCCTCCTTTCATACACAGCGGGTAAGGGTACCACCGCCTTCCAAAATCTGCTGTACTTCTTTCCACACACAGGTGTGCTGGGGAATACCTCCATGCTTGACCGCCACAGCTTGTTAAATACATATACCACAGGAGGCTTCTTCCTGTCTACGAAAAGCTGCAAAGTTTGGTTGTTTTTTTTTTTCCCACCCAAATAGACATGCAGACATTTTCCACCAAAGCCTAAGGGACGACTGCTCCAGCCCATCTCCTGTTTATGCTGTGGAGCTTGTTCTGCCCACTGATGAGGGAGGGTCTGTCTCCTCCTACATTATATGTATATATACACACACACCTCCACACACACCAGGGTGATCCCACTGACTGCCTACCAAAAGCCGGCGTATCCCGCATTGTGCGTGTTTGCACACACCAGGAAAGGCGCAGGCAGCGTTTTGCTGGTAGCCTTTGGGAGGCAGACATTTCTCCTACACGCTTCCAGGGAGGTTTCCACTGTTTGTCCTTTCATGTCTTGCGTGTTCCCACAGACGCCCAGCGGCAGCTGTTTCGGTGCCTGCCCCTAGACCGTAGTACATCCTTGCTACACGTGCCAAAGAAGTCACCCGTTCTTACCCATTTCTTATCTCTTCTTGGCTGCGCTTCATGGCTGCCTGTTACATCTTTCATGACTGAGACTTTCGACCCTTCTTCTAGTGCCCTGCTGATACTGCAATGCGATACAGTCGGGTTAAGCCTACCTTGTTTTTTGCTTCGACTTCTGGGTTTTCTTTGCTGAGCAGTCTGCCAGCGTAAAAAGAAGTAGTCTGTGTACTTCCTAGGTGTCTGCGGAACCCGAGTTGGAAGCCATGGGTTTAAAATACGTTCAGTTTCTCTTTTCTGGTCATATACCTAATCTATCCAGCCCAGGATCTATTCTGATGTTTCTGGAAGTCTCCCGCTTTCATTCTTTTCCTCACCTGAGGTCCTCGGTTTGCCCTACCCACGTGGGGAATTTCTTGGGTTTCCCAGTTACGTGTTTTCCCCCTGCTTTCTCTCTGTGCTTCCACCTGACACAAGGCTTTTCCTTCTCTCTTTTCTTAATCTTAATTTTATTTATCCTTGGGGTGTCTAGCACACTTAGCTTTTACTTAGGTGGAGGTCACCCAGTTCACCTCCTGAGCTGATCCCTGGCTTCCAGCTGCATGTTTTCGTAGACTAGGTGATGTGTTGTTGATCGTGTACGGGGCATGCCTGTGGCACTGCTCTGCGGACCCTGCAAGATCACACGGAGTGGGAATGGCTTTCGTGCAGGCGGGTCACAGACGAGCATCCAGGAGTCCTTCAGGGTATTTTGGGTGCGATGTGCTTTTCTCCTGCCTTTGAGGTCTCTTATTGCAGCTCGACATCTATGTGTAATGCAGATCCAAGGTGCGATGCACCTGGAGACCTTGCCTGGGTTTAAGTGCATCTATTTAAAGGAGATGGAGCTGAACAAGTGTTAACCTGCTAGCTTAGACACAGTTCTACCAGTACAAATGCCTCCATTGATGTAAAACTGTTTATACCAGAAACCAGTTACAATGCTGTAAGTGTCTCTCCCTAGGGACTACTTCTATTTAAACAGCTGTTTTTAATCCGAAACTTTAATTGGTGCGAACACTCCAAGCAGTGCCTTTCCAGGCGAAGGGAATTTCCAGTCCTACTTTAGTCTCCCCAGGTGGATGTTGTGCGGATGCTGGCTTGTCAGGAGGGAGGATTGTGCCCACTTTCCCACACAGAAGGTTTCACCCTGGTTTCATTGACAGGGTGAGAGAATAATTCTTTTTGTGACTGTGAGGTTTGGAGGTGGCGGGGAGGGAGCGGGGGCGGGGGTGTCCTTACGTATTTCATCTGCAATACGTAAGAGAAGTATTCGGCAAGTGAAACTGAATCCTTGCCATGTTTGTTGCAACAGGAGGTTAATCATAAACTCTGGCAACTTTTAAAAGGGGTGGTTTCATTCTGTGGTGTCTGTAGCAAATATGTGCTGTTAGGAGGGTCTGGTCAGCTGTTGGCGAAGAGGATCAAAAGCAAATACAGCTTCCCGCCTGTGTGAACAAGTGTCCGAATGTTATTTTTGGTTGTGTCCCGTGACTTGCTTGAAGGAGGCCTTTTATTTTTATGCCCTTCTTGTTAATGGATGTGTGATGCCTGTGTTGTGAGGTGAATGGTGTTTGTGTGACTTGTCACTGATAAGGAGAATGTCTTGGGTACTTTGTGCTTGTATTGGTTGCTTCACATCTAGCATTTCGCTGGTAATCTTCTTTTTCAATGGGCTTTGAGAACGTTTGAGTATATTCCTATGAGAAGATCGGGTGATGCCTGCAACTTTTTAGGCATTGTAATCTGCTGGCTTAAATGAGAAGAAAGTCAAACTGTGACAAAGCATCGATGCTTCTGCTGGCACGTGACGAGGAAGGAGAAGTCCCTTGACGTAGAAGGGATTGTCTGTTGACATTCTTCTATCTCGCCCGATTATAAGGAGGGTATCCCTGCTCAAATTATGCAACTGTGCAGACAGCCAGACTTCAGGAATTCCAAATACTTCAACGTGTCAAGTGCTGACTTCTAAATTAAATGCCACGGTTGCCGAGCGCGTTCACAGTCTGTCACTTGAAATACGACATCAGTCTTGGAATCGCACATGGCTGAAAAGGGACAGCAACTTAATTGCTTGTTTCTTTGAAAAAGCGTTGTGTAAGATTGCAGGAACAAAACTGGATGGGAGGGTGGGAGATGTGCCTCCACCTGTAACAGCGTTTTGGTTTGGAAGTAGATGGTTAGTATTTCAGCAGTTACCATCAGGAAAAAAAATGCTGAAAACATTAATTTACCTAGGAAGTTGAAACACTTCACGCTCTTCGTAGCTGCTGCTGTTGCCTCAAAAGATGCAGTTTCTAGCGCATAGATCTAATTAAATAGTTGTGTACTTATTGCTAAGTAAACATAGGAGTCTGTTACTCTTAACTTGCCTTGGAGATCGAATTGATTCTTCTAATGCTTTCACCGGATGAAAACAAATGTCTGGTACTGCTTTGTATAAGGTGCCTAAATGAAACGGTGGTGGTAGGAAACGAACTGCAAACCCGATGAAATGGCATTTGTGCATTCAGATAGCAAGAGAGGAATTGTAAACCCTTGGCATTTCATCTAATTCTTACGTTCCATTTAATCAAGTTAAGGAAGTGACTTAAACTATGCATTATTTGTAGATAGCGTGTTTTTAATATATTCCAATTTAGAGCTGGGGAAATAATTATTTCACATGAACAGGTTTATCAGAGTATGCGAATGATAGGATAATAAGGACTGCAAAATGTGTGTTGGGCTCAGCATGTAGTCTGTGACAGTGGCCAGAAATAAATAATTAGGGGGAAACTGGAGTGCAGTAATCATTCCTCTGCGCCTCTACCAGCGGTGAAGGGTTTGGAGGTGGCCCGAGCTAGAGGGTGTGTGCTGACAGTCATGTTTAATAGTGCCTGTTGGACCTGTCGTCGATGGATGTGCCTAGGCCTTTAGAACAGTTCATACCTGTAGCTTCTACAGTACACCATGCGATGAATCCCACAATTTGTGCAAAAATAATTCCTGGGATTTGGCGGGGGTTTTTTTTGTTTGTTTTAAACTCGATGAATGGTAATCTCATTGAGCGCCTCCTAGTTTTTGTAGTATGAGAAAGAATATTCTTTTTTTTTTTCCAGTCACCACCTCATTTGCAGTTTTACAGATCCCTGCATTCTCTGTTTTCTCTCGGAGTTTTTTGGTTTTGCTTTTTTTTTTTTTTCCAAGCTGTATTGTCCCGGTCTCTTTAGTACATCGGCCTGCAGAGGCTGTTCTGCATCCTTTTTTTTTTTTTTTTTGTTTTCTTTGAGCTCTGTTGTATCGTTTTGAGGTGATTTGACCACAACATTTGTTTGCTTCCTTTACCCAAGAAGACTGAATGAAGGCAGTTTTTTCAGAGCATTAAGAGATGCTTTCTAATAAAGGGACAGTTTGTAGCTCGTCTGTGATAACATTGTAAACATTTACTGTGCATAGTGTTTTATATTCAAAAGTACAAGTGAACATAGTAATTGTAGTGAGAGCTATTTTAGTGGAAATACAGTTACAGATACTGAAGAAGATCTTAGTTTATAAATTAGCTACAGATGGTAGTTGATACGGCATTTTGTATTTGGCTGTTACCAGGAGTGCTTTATGGAAAAGCTGCAATTATGGCAGGTACTTGCCAGACTTAAGTCTTTTGGAAGCATGAAGATGCCATGTCCTGTGGAGACCCAAGAGCCTTAGAAATCACCAGTGAGTTTGGAAAGAATTAGTGGGTTAGGGGGCAAGTTGGTCCCATGTTAGGGGCAGATATTTACATAGCGTTGGAGCTCTGCAGGCTTGACATTTTCTGCAGTTTTCTTTCAGTGTCTTCGGGTTTTTTAAGTGGATAAAGAGCCCTGTTAAGAAAAACCTACCCTGAGATGTTTCTCTGAAATGCTAGTAAAGATGCTAAAGACTTAAAAAACCCAAAAGCACAAAGCTGTCCTCCTCCTCAGCCTGAACCATGGATATGGTTCTGCCAGTCCAGGTTTGGCCATACAAGGGAAGAAAGTTAGAAAGCCTATACAGTTGCTGCTCACCTGATAATGTTATTTGTGGATAAATACAAGGTTTTTTACTTTTCGGGGCCAAGAAGAACTCCTTTTAGGCATTTAAGTTTATCTGCATAAATGAGTCATTAGGAAAATAAAGGGTACACATACTGCTAAAAGGGCGATGACACAACCACATTCCTGCCTTGCTTAAACTTGTTCAGCATTCTTTGTAGCTGCTTCCTGTTTGAAAGGTGGCTGCTTGTTTATGTGTCTGTGACACCTTGACTAGCTGGCCGCAGTCCATGCCGTCTGGATTAGCGATGCCTTTTTGCCTCTTCAGATTGTACGCAATGTGTGACTTTGCCTTGATCTCTCCCCTTTGCTCTTTACGCAGGTTTTTCTGTGGCATTGCTTGTCAGCGCAGGCTTCCGGTACTTCGGGCGTTAATGGGGCTAGCGTGCTTCAGGGAGATTTAAGATTTGCACTGACTTAAGAAAAATTCATTTGTTGTAGTTAACATGGATTTCATTAAGGTGTAACGCTTCCTTGCTAATCTGGAATAAAAGTGAGAGAAGGAAAGCTGTCATTTTGTGTAATAAACCTGAATACTTCAAACAACAAATCGGTTGGCAGGTAAGCTTTGTGGTGAACTAGTAAAAACTAGCACTTAGCCAAATTTGGCTGTCACAAACCTCATAATTGTGAAATGCAGTTACAGTCACTTGTTTCTGTAAAATGAGGAGACAGGTTTGTCATTTCCAAGTGATAAAAATTAAAGCCTCATGCACAATAAGGTAGGAGACACAGCTTGGGAGTGATTCTTCAGAGAGGAGGGATTCTTCAGCTGCCGAAATTTGGTTGCTGTTGGCAGCTCTTGGGGCATAATGCACCCAGTTAGGCCCTGGTTTTGTCTGGGAGGAAGTGAAGAAATGATTTCTTTTCCAAGTGTGGTTTTCACTGTGCCATCAGTTAAAATTATCTCTGAAACCGACCCTTTTCTGTCCTAAAATGAGGCGCGTGCCCTTTTCTCTCTTCAAAGACATGTAGTAGAACTTGGCATTATTCTGTAAATAGGTGTACATGTGTGTGAGGAAGCACAGACAGTTTGGGGGGGGTTTTCTTTTTTCTTTTTTCTTTTTTTTCATGTTTTTTGGTTTCGGGGTGTTTTTGGGTTGTTCGTTTGGGTTTTTTTGTTTTTTTTTTTTCCTTTTGACTCTGTCATGGATCTAATGCAGTAGCGCTACAGTGAAAATCTTGAACCGTACTGGAATATTTTGGTATGTAGATACAAAAAAACTTGCCATTTTTTCTTGATATTTCTTTTACATGGTACCACCAAAAAGGGCTTGGACATTTTTGCTTTTGTTACTCATTTTGGAGGATGGATTGAGTAGTCTTTTTGATGTATATTTTTCATATGTTTATGTTGATGTACTTGCAGAGCTTCTGGAAATGAAGACTGAAATGCTATGGGTAGCCATGGTAAAACAAGAAAAAATAGCTCTCTGGAATTAGTTTAAACTAGAAGGTTGCTGCCATGTGAGAAATAAGAGTACTTTATGGATATTTTTTGGCAGTTTGCAGTACTTAGAAGAATTGATTGTTCAACTTGTGTTTTTTTTCTTTTGTGTTGTTCATTTGTAAAGACCAAAGACTCTAGACCCGAAGCTTCACTTTTCATTACACAGAATGGGAAACTGTCATGTAATGGCTTTTCTACACTGAGAAATTTGGGCAAAACTTAACCTGAACTTGCACGGAGCAAAAGTGTAAAGAAGGTATTAAGATCACGTAAAAATTATGCCTGAGCACTGTTGTGGAAAGAGTGGTTAAATTTGAATGTGTGCCTCGGGGACGTAACGCATCAGTCCGTTCGGTATAATCTGCCTATGTTCTGTGGGGCTTACCTACCTGACGATACGAAGAGGACTATGAATTCACTTGTTGCTTTTATTCTAGTAAAAAACAAACAAACCAAACCCAAACAAACAGAGGTTTGCTCACATGTTGATGGCACAAGCATCTCCAGCATGTACTTTCAGGGCAAACCACTGTTAAACTAGCGATCTCATAGTTTGGTCATGTGCTTTTTCAGAGAACTGGTGAAAAACAGAAATTGCAGGGCAGTGAGTCTGTTGTGAAATATCTTAATACATTCTATCTAGTGAGGTTCGCACTTTAATTTTTATTATGAAAATAAACATAATTCAGTATGTAACAAGAGCTTTTAGCAGTTACTGCTCGTATTGTTAAATGAGCCTCAGTTTTAAGTACTATCAGAAAATTTGCTTTTATGTGTTATATGGAACACTAATGTGAGATTCCTACAATGAAAAGTTCAAAGTGCTGGAGGCTGGGGAAAGTGGCATTTATCTAGTTTGCTTATTCAACCATGTGAAAGCTATATTAGGCACATCAAGTTTATACTTTGCACTGCAGCTTCAAAAAGGCAACAAGTTAAATTTGAGTCCTTTGAAGTAGTGAATGGCAACATTCTGTTCTCTGAAAGAGCTGACTTCAAATGATCACACCAAAACTTGAAAAACTCTGTAATGGTGACGGAAAACAAGACTTGGGGGTGGCGGGGGGAGGCTATGAAAATGTGTGGAGTTTCTTGCATGTCATTAGGAATAAAATGTAGCCAGACTATTGTACCTGATTGCATTCCTGAAGCTCTTTGCACGTTCTCCACCAGAATGGTGCAAAGTTACTGTTTTAATAACTTTAATTTAATAATCTTAATCTTTACTTAAATACTTATTTAAGAGTTCAGCTGTTGCGTGAAACGTGGAATTTGTTGGACCAGCGAAACTTGGTTATGTAGAAAGGTACAGGGACTTTTAAGAAAATTACCTCTGTCGTCTTTATGTATCTGTAAATGGTTTCAAGAAACATCTTCTAGTTCTTGCGTAAAAAACGGCAGTCACGTCAGATCAACAATTTACGTACAGCACACGCTACTGTACTGCCCTGATTATTGTAATCTCTTCTTTTAATTAGACCCTGAGATTAAGAGCTGTCTTGCTGATCAGTGCACTTAATGTATGCCCTATCAGTTCTAGCTAGTACGTGTTTGTAGCTGAAACATCATCTGGTTAAGTCAGATGCTCTGAAAAGATCTAAGCATAGTTTATTTTACAGACGTGTTAAGGTGGAGCTGCACAGAGAAGAATAACACACCAAAAAAACCTCCTGAGAACCCTTCAGGATGTTAAAATAGATATTGACAAATACCTGACAAGAAGTGAGAGATTAAAATAGTCTGGTTGTTCTCTGGGCCTTTCAGTTAGCTGTTCAATTTAATTTAATAGTGTGGAGATCTTACTCCAAAGTCACTTTTAACTAATTAGCTTCCAGATTATAGGTCAAGTCCATTACTAGCTCCCTAGTATATAATGTTGAGGTTTTGATTTCATACTGTTGGATTTCCCATTAATTTCTTCCTGTTCCTAAGACTCAGTCATTTGTTTTTATGCGTAGTGCTGATGATACATCTTAACCTTTTCATCAGCATTTTTTGAGCCAGTGTCTCTACAGAAACACTCAGAGATCATTGCTAAAACAGGTCCTTATGGCACTTCACAGGTAAATTCTTTAACCTGTTATTTCAAGTACATGAATTGCTTCTTTTCAGCCAGCCCCTTAGCTTGGTTTGTCTATTCATCTGCTTGTTTTCACTAACAACTTTGTATGTCATGTTATTCAAACATTTTAATGAAGTTCTCATCATATGTGGCATTTCCTTTTTACTGAAAAAATACATTATCAAGTCTGTGTCACATACTTTAGCTTCAGTAAACACAGGTGATGTCCCATTTTCTGTTTGTTTTCTTATTCTTCATTTTTCTTTTCTTCAGATTGTTTTCATATAGCCAGATTTCTGCAGTTGTATACAAACACCTATAATCATGTATCTTTGAGAGATGAAAACCTCTCCATATTTTTAAATAATCAGAGCTTCTGCACTAAATACTTGAGAGATGAAATTAGCACAGTGTTAATGTTGCCAGGCTTTCTGGCAGGTGTGTACCACAAAATGAGACAATCTTTGAACAGTCCTGCCTCTCCTCCCAATACACTAGCACCTTTTCCTTGAGAATTAAAACATCGGTTTGCATGTTTGTTATCGCAGCAGTGTCTAATGGAAACATTTCTAGATTCAGTTCTAATGAAAGGAGTGGTAACATGTTTTACACACCTACAACGTGATCTTTAATCTTCAAGTTTTATCTAGACTAGGAGTTGTAGCTATGCTTTAATCTTCTTGCTGGATTAATCTGGCACACTCAGTGCCTACATACAGATCTCTCGATTGTCTGTCAGTGGTTCCCAAGCTTTTTTGGTTACAAGCTGTTGTCAGCTTTCAGCTTCTCCCATCAGTCAGAAGGGTCTGCTGTTGGCCACAGCCATTTACAGTGCTGCGCAGACTAGGTCTCGTTGCCCAGAAGCCAACGGGACCATTTAGCAGGTTAAATTTCACTATGTATGACTTGAATTCCAGCTCTGTGACACTTCCACAGTTAATAATTTCTCAATTTATCTGTGAATTGGTTATCTGCTATAGAGCTGCCTCATGACAGCTGTGAGTTTGTCAGCTGCAGAGACCAAAACTCTCATTTGTCTCTCATTTGGCCGAGACATAAGTGCAGTTCCTGCCATAGAAATTAAAAAGAAAGGTTTACAGTGTCACTTTCCACAAGGAAATGACAAGCCAGAGCTGCCTGAGAGTCTGCTGCAAGTATGTGGCTGCTAGTGAAGTTAACAAATGTGGCCTTGGCATCTGTAATCTATTATGGTCAGGCAGATGACTTCTTAATTCTGCCAGATGCAGGGGTTGGAAGAGCTCCTTTCTGAGTTCCAGGACATGCTTGGGGGTTTTGAACAGATACAGTCTGCAAAGGACATACTGGAAGATGTGTCAGCCCAAATAGGTGAGTTCCATGTCTTGTTCTGTTCCATCACTGGGAAGTTTTTGAAGGTTTGTGGAGGCACTGTTATCGACAGATCCAGCTTAGTTTGGGGTGCACGAATTTCATCCTCTCTGCTGTGTGCTGGGCTCTAATGTAGGCTTCTCTTTAGGCTGTAATACTTCTGCCTATCAGCCCGCACCCAGGCTCTTTAGTATCTCCTGCCACGCTGTCAGAACATGACTGCTGAATTTTTACATCCAGCTTCTTCATTTCCATGCAAATGACTAATCAGGAAGACAAAACAAAAATCCCTGAGACACATTGCGCTTTATATTATATGTAGAAACAGCAACTCCTGAAAAATAGTCATGGTTTAACTAATGGTTTACGGCTTTTTCTGTGTTATGACCTCACGGTACAAGAACAACAGCTCTGTGATATGTTTTATGTTGTTTTTTATATTCTAAAATAAAAGTAGTAGACACGTTCCTTTCTTTTTCATTGCAGTAGATGTTGCTCTTTTCATGTATCCAGCAAACATCCTGCGTTTATATGCAGCAGCAGTCTTGTAGCATGAGGGAGACTTTGGTCTTCTCACTCTGAAAGTCAGCACACTTTTTACTTGAAGCTTTATAGTTTAGAACCAGTACAACCGAGGCGTTTGGAATGAAGCAAATATTTCTGATTTATTCTTGGTCTGTATTGCTTTAACAGCAGGTGTTGTGTTGTTTATGTGTTTAATATCCACGGCGTAAAAAAAAAAAAAAAAAAAAAAATCTGCAAAACCAAGGAGGAAATAGAAGAGCATGCTAAGGTATTGTCTGTCTTTTGGTGAACAAAATCGCAGTCAGGTAACAGGAATGCGCTGAAGTAGATTGCAAGAACAGTGCCTTTCCCCATCCCGCCTCACAGCAGAGATTTGGTAATACGTTGTTACCAGGGTGTCTAACAAGATGCTTTGGCTTTTCTCACAGGCCTCTTCAGTTCTGTTCAGATCAGCTCTGAGTCAAGACAGCCGCGCTAAGTGGATGTTTTTCTCGCCCTGCGTGCCAGGAGGGCAGTAGCAGTTGAGGGATGGGCTACTGGGATTTTGAAAGAGTGCTGGCCAGGAATATGCTCTGTTCGGTCAAAACTGTGGAACCCAATTCAAGGTGGTGAATGAGGATGACAAAACGATTTTGCTGAGCAGGCCCTGGGCTCATCATGACAAAAGCTGAGGAGAGAGATGGGAATTTTTGTAACTCTTTTTAGGAATTTGCACAGAAATGGGAGCACTCTCATTAGCCTCATACCTGGTGCATATCAGTTTCCTCACCACTGAGTGAACCACATGTTCCAACATGTGGGGAGCTCAAGTTCAGTGCATTGAGCAGCAGCATTGGTTTCTGACCAAAGCTTACACCTTGATGATAATAGTTAAAACTGAAAGCCAGAATAGGTGAATCTTTTGCTATCTCTTGTATGGGAATGCACTTCAAGAAGTTAATTAGATTAATGTCTTCAAAAAAAAAAAACAAAACAAAAAACAACAACAAAAAAAACCCCAGTCAGCCATTAAGGCACAGTTGCCAAAACCAGTACCCGGGTTTTGAATGATAAATTGCAGGGGAGATAAGTGGCTGGGAGCTATGTCATCTTGAAGAGAAGGGGTACCAGCTCCCTCTAAACTCAACACACAGCTGAAGCTCCAGTCATGGAAACTGGTTTAAGATAGTCTGTATTCTGCTGTGAGGGGAAAGAATTCTGTTGTTACTGGAAAAATTGCACCCTGAACTTTCCCTTAAAATGTGTATGTAAATGTTCTCTAATATTATCCTTTCAGAACTATTCTGTTGCAGCTGACCTACCATCTCAATTTACAATAAAGCCATTTTGTAGAATAAATTGCTGGTTTTGGCACTCTATTACTTGTCTCAATGGTTTCACCAGCTCTGAGAATTAAAATGCACCTACCAGATTTTCGTCATCCAAATCCACTTTTCCACCATCTGAGATTTGAGTTGTTCTTTTCCTATCCACATTAAAGATTTATGTTTTCAATAGCAATGATAATGTGAGTCAATGCTCTAACTGTGATCTAGGACTTTGACATGCCCCCACACATCTTCTTTCTTCTCAGGGCATGTTAATAGAAAGCAAAAGCTTTAACTTTTTATTACAGGGTTTAATTTGGGGGAAACTTAAGAGATGTTAGGAATATGAAATGGGTATTTCATTGATACTCTGGGCCTTCTTTGTTCCTGAGTAATTATTTTGGAAGAGGAGCTGTTGGATGCTTTTTCTCCTTGCCCTTTGCAGATAAATACTATTCCTGGTCTGCTGGAGAACTTACAGTAAAGGAATAATATGTGCTTTTACACTTGCCTCTGTTTGCTGTCCTGCAGAGGTTTTACCTGGGTTGGTACCAAGCAAGTAAAATTACTGTAGACCCTGGCACAGCTTTGGATTTTCAGTTGTGCAACTTTTTTCAACAATTTTTTTGTGAAGAGTTGCAGTTTTGGTGCTTTGACTTTGTAAACTGCTGGCAAGGAACTTAGCTAGATCATTACGAATTCATTTAAGATCGGGGGGAGCTTCTTGCCACAGTGCAGTTTTCACAAGTGTTAAACAGAGGCCTGGGTGCATAGAGTTCATCTTTCATGTGAAAATTATGCAGGCTTTTTACACAGACCTGGATCAATTAGAATTATTTGCGTGCACTTACACATTTTCAACCATAGCTGCTTTCTGATAGTGTTTTAGTCTGCCTCTGTGAAACTTAACTCTAATTCTGCCACCCTTCTGCAGTAGCTTCTGGTGGTCTGTACCTAAAATTTACAAAGATCTTCTTTTGGAAAGTGTCTTTGACAGGAATTTTTCAGAGGAAGAGGTGGCTGCTTGTGAACCTATTTGCCACTGTAGCATCCTTGGAAAGTGCTCCTGAAAAAAAGTAAAAATAAAAAAAAAAATTAAGTGATGAACACAGGTACAAACTTGTGCATGAGTACGAAGAAGCTAACACATGCTTTTTGCGAGCAATGCTAGTGGTAGGTGGAGTCAATGGTCTCAAAAGCTCTGGCTCATGAACTTGTCAAAAGTGGTGCGCCAAAACCTCAATTTTTACAAAATAAATGGCCTTATGTCATCAAATGTAGTACTCCTGGAGTACGTAGGAAAAGCACAACATGCTTTTATATGTCTTCTGCTGTGAAAGGGAATATTACTGCTAGCAACAAATAGGTGGATTGTAGTATTTCAAGTGTTCAGCTTGCTAGGTGAAATGGCTCTACCATTAAAGCTCCCAAGTGGAGTTCTCTGGAGTTACTTACTTTGCCATCAGCGATTCTTTGCTGGGCAGACAGAGGTCTTCCCAGAGGACTGTCCAACGTGCAGCTCAAGAGCACTGTCCAAGAACAAAAAACCCCAACAAACTGCTTAAAACAGAATGCCTGAAAACTGTCCTCTTCTGTGAAGCTGGGAGGAAAGGGACACAGGAGCAATTTCAGTGGGAGCGGTTTGGAGAATAGAAGTCTGGTTCCTGAACCGACAGGCCAGGGAGCAGGTCAGCCCCGGTCCTGAATGCTCTCCTGTTTTTTTGCAGGGTATAGTATCACCTCAGCCTCCATTTATAGACTGCAGCTCGGCATCTATTTCAGGTTTTAACATAATGGTGTTTATGAAGTGGCTAACTTAACAGTAGCTCCTTTGTGCACTTACAGTTTGAAGTATGCTGTCCTAGAGGAAATTGAAGTTCTGAAACACTGCATACTTATCTGGGTGGTTCATTTCCCTGGTCCAGTCACCCACTGCAGCTAAAGGTTACAGGTTTGCATTCCACAGATTCCAGTACACCGAAGTGGATACTGCACATTGACGTAATTTTGAGCAAAGAAACCTTGTATTTGCCTTCTCTTTTTCATAAATACCATCAGGCTTGGCAGTGGTGGGCTGAGTTCAAACTAGGTTTACTGACCTGACTTAAAATACAGTTTTAAACAAAGTTTAGAAGGTGCTGTTGATTCGTTTGAAACGAGAACAGTTCAGCAGCTCCAGCCAGCAGTTTTGTCGTGTGAGCAAGGCAAGATTTGTAGTGGGAGATACTATCTTTTATTAGGCCAGCTGGTGTTGGGGGAAACAGATGCGTGTTTAGATACACAAGTGTTTAAAGTCTGAAACAGAAATAGCAAACTTGAAGTTAAGTACACACTAAGAGCAGTTGTTCTAATTCAATTATAAACTTAATTATACTAAGCAGTTAGACAGTTTGAGGGACCAAGGGGTGCTGGCACCTACGTAGCACAGTGAGAGGTTGACAGAGGTAAGGTGGTCCAGGTCACATATTTATCCCCACAGAATATTTGTCTGTGCCTGGGCTGCTGCTACTGTTTATGGGATGGTGCTGTAACCAGTGCCCAAGGAGTGGTCTGGGTTAAAAATAAATTTCAAAAAAAAAAAGGTAACTAGTGATCCGATTTCCACCACAGCCTCACAGTTGGTTGAGTGTTCCTGAGGGATTGGTGAGCACGAGGGTGGGAATTTCCTAAGCTTTTTGGGCACTAAAGCCAATGTGGCATTTGTGTATCTGAAGTCTGTTGGGTTTAGTATTCAGAAAATTTAGTGTTTTCATGATATTTTGTAAGTTGCCGTGGGTCAGGATACAGAGGTTAAAGGTGATATGGTAGTTTTGTGGTGGTGTAAAATTGCTCACTTGGGTTATAAAATGATGTAGCTAAGTGAGAAACTGAAGGCAAACAACTCTGAATTTGATTCACTGACTCTCCAAAGAAAAAAAAATCCAGATTGTTATAGTTACCATGTTTCAAAACCAGTGATGTGAGCCGTAACATTAGTCAGCAGGTGAATAAGGAGCTAACTTTTGGGTACATGGAAGTAGGCAGGAACACAAAGGCAATATTTTTCAATTCTGCTACAGTTTCTTTTCCATTTACACAAGGTAGCCTACGCTTTCACCTTTACTGTTTCTAAGCTCAGAAACTTGACATATGTTTAATCATTGTCCCAAAACAGTGTATGTGAATTGGTAACTGTTGCTAAAACTTGTTTTTCAGTAGCCTTGAAACAGTAAGATGAACTCAGTTATTTTGAATTACTTAAAGGCCAGGTCTACTTTAGTGCCCTAGGATTTAAAAAACAAAAACAACAAAAACCCCAAACCCCCTAATTTTCAAATGAATTGTACCAGGTCTTTGGTATGGTAGCACTTACCTTCAGACTGCTTTCGGCTAATAGTGGAGAAAATTCTCCTTGCTCTGGAAGTCCTGAAGTGCTCGTGTTTGAATTCTCACCTTCTCTGGGGATCCACGCTTTGGTTGTGAATCCCCATACATTTCCAGTGCAGGAATGCAGGCTGGAAAAACCATTCTCTCGAACCATGAGTGTCTGCAGCAAAGTTAAATACAGTGTCCCACTAAGCATATTTTTTAAATCTTTGAAAGTGTCTTTAAATTTCACCATGTTTCTCTTGAACTTTGAAATACTCGAATGTATTGTGAGCCAGGGCATAAGTATGTGCATGGGGATTGTGGGGAGGAGGAGCTGTGCTGCTAGCAGCTGTGAAGGAAAAGCAAGCCACTGTTTCTTTGATACCAACCCCAGTCCCTGCTTCGAGAATTGCTGATGGTTTGTGGCTTAAAAGATGAACAACAACTTTTTCAGCTCCAACCCATTTATTGTTTAGTTTATGTGTGCACCTTGATCTCCCCACCCCAAACACTCCCAAGGCACTGTGTATATTTAGTCCTAGTTTATGGTTCTTCAACCACTCCTGAATGTAGCGCCTTATACCTTATGGTCTAACAACTGCTGTCGTGGACTATCTAATGAACGGTAATAACACATGACAAAATGTCATTTTGAAATGCTGGTGATCCAAAGATGTTAGACTTGAGGTGAAGTTGTAACGTTGCAGCCCTTTACCCTCTTCTGTCACCATGACTTAGTGCGGCTATAAAAGTGCCCTATGCTGCTAAAAGATTAACAAAGAGAATTGAACCGTTTTATAACCTGGCTGAGCTTTAGCATGCTCATCTTTTCATGCAGAAAATATTTTCGTATTGTTTAAATTGTAAAAATATTTGACGTTTTTACTACATCGTTAACTGTAAAGAACTGATATTGTTCCCCCTCCTCAGCCCACCCCATATGATTTTTCTGAAAATAGCATGCATGTGCCTACGTCCTTTGTCCACGCTGAAGCCTGTGTAGGAGCCACTTGTTTGCATGGTGGTGTCAGTGCAGTGAGGGGGAAGGTCATTTTACAGAAGTGACTTCACAGAGCAATATCCCACATTCATGGCAGGCACGCTGCTCCTGTAATAAATTTAAATCCATTTATTGCACATCACTGACTTCCGCTATTTTATTTTGAATTCTGTAACCAGATCAAGGTCAAGGAAGCAACAGATGAAAGGAGAAGGGGAAAGGAAGCCAAAAGAGGGGAGAGGCGGGCAGGAAGGGGGAAGCAGGGCAACAGTGGTTCAGAGCAGGGTTTGAAGGGGGTGAGCAGAGTAGAACGCTCACACTTAGAGACTGGAGATGAGCATTACACATTCGGATGAACAGAGAAGGAAAACGGGTTAGTCTTCTGGGTGTATAAGAATTGGGAGTATTGCTTGCCCAGATTTTTCTCCTTGTTTATAATTATGTATTGGTACTATTTCCAAATACCAGATATACCGTTGATAGGCCTTGTGAATGTATTATTCTTTTTGTAGCCAGTTGCTGAACAGAAGTACTTCTGGACTTCCGATATGCCAAGGAACTGCTGCAGTGACTGGGAATTCAGAAGGAAGGGTATCCCAAGGCCATTTTAGAATATGCTGTTACAAGATTTTACTGTAGTGTTTTGGTCTGAGATCAATTAAATATGCTTTTCATTTGATTCATGTTGGAGAACAAACAATCTGGATCTTCAGATGCCTCCTGAGGTCGATATGTTTTCTTCCACTGAAGGGACTGTTTTGCTTGTGCTTAACTTCTTCCTGTGCAGTAGTGTGAAATTTCATTTTAAATCCAAATGGCCCTTATAGTTTCACTCAGACTTTATGTATATTTTTAAGTGTTAGTTAATCTGTTCTCTCAAATAGATATTTTTCCCCTGACTGAAGGGGTTTGCAGTATCAAAAGTGAAATCGTAGGAACAAGAAGCAGCCAAGTGTAAATGCCTGTAGACCAAGGTAGGCTCTGACAGCTGCCATTTAAATATGTGCTAGGACTTGTGAGATTTGTGGTAAGTTGCTCCAAACTTGCAGTGCTCTTTGTATCTGTGAAGCTCTATGTGAGCAATTTGCAAGCGTGGTATGTTTTTGCATACGTGTAAAGGAAAGGAGAAGGATGATGTGAAGAAGCTGGCTGACTCCAGGAAATAATCAGATCCAATTATGTTGCTGATGTTTAACCACCAACTTTGCTGAGATGATATTTCTATATCGTGTTAATTGTGTGAGTCATATGGAACACAGAAGACTTTTCATGGAAGCTTGGGGAGGGCCTTAAGAAGGTGAAACATGGTGGCTTGTGTTTCCTTTACAGTGAAATAATTCAGAAATAATTGGAGAAAACCCAGGAACTGATTTTTCTTGTTCGGAGATGCTCCGCTCTCTGCAAGTAGAGACAGCCTTGGTGGTTACGGAAGTTCCACTGCGGGGGCAGAGGCTGTCTGGGCATATTGCATCTGCCTTGGCACAGTGTCTTTCCCCCGTGTGTTGCAGAGGGAGTGAATCGTGTGGATCAGCTTCATCCTCCGCAGATTAGAGGCATTTAGCTTTCAGATACTGCTGGAGCCTTAAAACTTGCAGGCAGTGCAGAGCATACCGTCCCTTCTACTCTTTTAGGGCCTTGCGCAAAAATCTTGCATTTGCGTCCACATATAGAAGAGAACTGGTCCCCAGGAAGGCAGTTTTGTATTTTCCATAAGAAAGAAGTTGCCTGCCTTGTATTATTTATCACATATATAAAATAAATTTGTGGGTATTTGATGTAAATCTAAACTTTCCTTTGGGGTTTATAATCCATTGTGTTTTTGAAGGAATTTTCAGTAACTTCTCATCCTAGTCCAAAACTATTTATTAAAAGCAGCTTTAGGCAATGAGTACCTGCACTACAGCAGGAAAGCAGAGCTATTGGCAACTGTTATTTTATGTTTACTAGTTTGAACTCTGTCCTCTGAAGATTCATGCTGTAGTTTCTCTAAAGCTTTTCTGTTATTAAATACCTTCTCTGGGAGATTTGCTTGCTCCTGCACACTTGTAAGTGGACCCAAGCTAATGTCTTCTCCACTTAAAAGGAACATTTGACAAAGTCTGTCAGGTTTAAGAACTGTAAGCAATAGTTTCCTGGGCCCAGAAAATAAAAATATGCTTCTTACAGAGAAGGTAGTTTCAAAAATGCTTTCTGTTTAGTATTACAGGCATTTGTATTTCTCTAATCGGTGTCAGGAATTTGTTTTGAGTGGGCAGTGGCAGAAATGTGGAAGATGATATTAGTGACAGATTGCAAATAATTTTATCTGTGTTTTTGAGAACTACAAGGAGGTAATTGCATCTCAGTAGAGTTAGTCCATTGCACAGTCTGGATCCTAGAAAAACCTGACCCTAGAGAATTCAGCTGAATTTTCTTCATACAGAGTCTTATAATCATGAAGCCGCTTCGCTGTTGCTTTTAGAGATGAAAATGACAGTTTTCCTCTTTCTTTTAGGACACCTGTGATCTCTCATATGTGGAAAGAACGCTAGCAGAAAGGTGAAAAAATGGGTGTTAAAACATTCACTCATAATTCCCCTGCTCACAGTCAGGAGATGCTGGGAAAGCTGAACATGCTCCGCAACGATGGACATTTTTGTGATATCACCATCCGCGTCCAGGACAAAATCTTCAGGGCGCACAAGGTGGTTTTGGCAGCCTGCAGCGACTTCTTTCGTTCCAAGCTCGTTGGCCAAGCAGAAGACGAGAGCAAGAGTGTGTTAGACTTGCACCATGTGACAGTGACTGGTTTTATACCTCTTCTGGAATATGCTTACACAGCAACACTATCTATTAATACTGAAAACATTATTGATGTGTTGGCTGCAGCCAGCTACATGCAGATGTTCAGCGTTGCTAGCACGTGCTCAGAATTCATGAAGTCCAGCATTTTATGGAATACGCCCAACAGCCAGCAAGAGAAGGTGCTGGATGCAGGACAGGAAAGCAGTGCAAACTGCAATTTTACTTCTCGAGACGGCAGCCTTTCTCCAGTTTCTTCTGAGTGCAGCGTAGTGGAAAGAACCATTCCTGTTTGCCGAGAGTCGCGAAGAAAGCGCAAAAGCTACATAGTTATGTCTCCCGAGAGCCCCCTTAAGTGTAACACACAAACAAGTTCCCCCCAAGTGCTGAATCCTTCGACTTCTTACCCGGAGTCCAGAAATCAGCCCGTGGACTCGTCCTTAGCTTTTCCCTGGACTTTTCCTTTTGGAATTGATCGAAGACTTCAGTCTGAGAAGGTGAAGCAGGTGGAGAACTCTAGGACTTTGGAAATGCCTGGGCCCTCCGAGTCCAACAGAAGAATTGCAGATTACGTGACTTGCGAGAGCACAAAAGCCAGTTCTCCCCTTGTGATTGAAGAAGATGTGCGTGTCAAAGTGGAAAGGTTAAGCGATGAGGAGGTTCACGAGGAAGTATCGCAGCCTGTTAGCGCATCCCAGAGCTCTCTGAGCGATCAACAGACAGTCCCAGGAAGCGAGCAAGTGCAGGAAGATCTCCTGATCAGCCCACAGTCTTCCTCTATAGGTATGAGCATTTCTGGGGTGAGATATATGTACAAATAGGCCTGTGTGCACTTGTGATTTTATTTGGAGGAAATATGCTTTGTGTTTTTTCATGCTTTACTTTTGTGAAACTGCCTGGGTTTTCTCCTGTTTTATGAAATGTTACATATAAGCCCCGATGCGGGGGCGGGACTTGGAGGTCTTTAAGTAACTTTGCAGAAGGCAGCTAAGAAAGGTAAGCCTGTTGGTACACCTCCTTATTCAGAAGAGATTGATAACCCTTTTTTACCTCTGGCTGCTTGACTGGGGAAAATAATTCTGTTTTCATTAGTGTCAAAAAGCATGATCTCAGCTGAACTGTAACACCAAATCTGAAAGGCTTGTGGCCATAGCCACAGAGGGATAGAATGGTACTTTGCATCAGACATAAAATCTTGTATTATCATGACAGAGAGCCTTTGTAAGAAGATTTGCAAAATAAGTGGTGGAACAGTGTCATCTTAATGCCCCAGACGAAAACAAAACCACACAGTCATAATACTGAGAATCTTTCCATTTCTGTGGGATTTGGTTCTCAAGTTGCTTCTTCAAATACTGCCAATTGCTGAGAGAAACCTTTTCCATGAAAGACAATTTGAAGCCAGTTTTGGGTTCTTCTAGCAGGCTGTTGTTTATTATCAGCTAATACTTAAAGGTTACTGTAACAATCCCTTTTTTCCTCTCTGTGCAGAATGTATTGAATGGCTTTTAGTAAGTCAGAAGATAGATTGCAATATTTCTAGTTTAATTACCAAAATTTTGCCTAAGTCAGCTATTTTGCTTTCAGTTAAGTGGCTTGACCTGTGCTCTGTAGAGTTTGTTTACTGAAAGATTTTTAATGAAGCCTGTGTTGTTTGAAGATCGTAAGGATGGCAAATGTACTGGTCTGCTTCATTCAAATAATGTATACATGAAAGGCTGCCTCAGTTAATTAAATAAATAAACTACAACAAAGTAAATAAATGTAGTCTAGTAGCCTGCATTATTTGTTTTGTTTGGTGTGCGTAACACTGTGCCTTCTCTGAACAAAGTGAGTGTTAGATGAGTCTGACCATTCCAGGATTGCAATATATAATCCGTGTTGTTAAACTATTCAGGTAATACTCACTAAAAAGAAATGAATATATTTTCCATTTATCCCATCCTTCAAGACTTCATGTTGTTGGTTTTGTTCGCCAGTTTGTATAGCACATGTGTTGGTATTTTAGATCGGTAATGCTTTTTCCAAAAGAAAATGTTTTATTTACTGGAGACAAGGCTGTTTACTTTTTCTGAGAAGCAGACTTAATATCAGTTTAAATATAAATCTTTAAATGTAGCTTGCCAAAATAGTGCATAAACTGAAAGAAACAATTTGTTTGCTGGGTAGTCTCCAGGAAAAGTGGTCCTTGTTCAAGAACAGGTTTAGTTTGACTCAGTTTTTAACTCATTATAGTAGGAACTTCAGAAAGGCCTCACCAGGGCCATGTGGCAAGAGATGCAAATTATTTCATCAACACAATTGTACCATCACAGACAAAATAGAACAAGTAGAAATAGTGATTAGGGAAAGTTAAAAATAGCGTATAAAGTGAAAGGAGGGAGTTTTACCAACTATAAATATCATAACCAAGCAGCTTAAAAGAACAAACTGGGTGTAAACTCTAGATTACAGATGGGTAGCATATGATTGACAGAAGTTTCTGGAGGACATCCCTTGGAGTTAGAAATATCAGAAAAATTGTGTACTCAAAAGTGGCTTCAGTGAACTGGGACGTGAGAATGTGAGACTAGGACTAAATTGTAGAGTGAGAGGTGCTGCTGAATGCTATAAAATCTCTTTTTCTAAGAGAGTCTTAGTGTTAAACAAAAAATACTTTGAAACATACTTCAATAGCCAGGCACCTTACTGAATTCTGTTCTTGCTTTTGCCAGTTTCCTGAAAAGATTTCTGTTGACAAGCAACTTTGCACATCTGTCTTCAAAAGGTATCTGTTTTGAAGCCACGTGACATTTTGGGAACATTTTCTGTTTTCTATTTCCTATTCTAGGTTTTGTACCACTGAGGTCATGTACCTGACCATTTGTACAGCATGGGGCAGAGGATCTTAGGCTTCAGTGATTATAATATTTAAACTTAAGTGTCTATTACTGAGGATGTTAGTACAGCATGTTCTTCCTTAAAACAGCTAAAGAGAGAAGAAAAATGTGCTAGGCCAAAGTCTTCAAAGTACAAATCTGTTCTTTGTCTTTGAATGTGTTTGAATTAATATTTAGTGGTCTTGGCATAACATTGTTAACTATCCTCAGAAGAGTTTTTATTCCCATTTTGCTATAAAGAGAAACAGTGCTCTTTTTAGCACAGTTCACATGTACTTCATATAAGGCACGCCTTGTAGCTAGAAAGCACTTTTTACCTCCCAAAGATGTATTTCCTTATGCAGTAATATAAGAACAGTAAATGGAGGCAACAAGAGATGTTAAAGTACAGCTTTCTCTTCCCTGAACATATTTTCCTCGTATAATTGCATATATTTATCTCAGTGTTTTATAGTGCATTTATAAAAGCATTCCTGCCTCCTTTCTGATATTGCAAAAAGCTCTTACTCTTTGGGCAATTTCAAGAATTGTTCATTTGCAATTGATTATATTTGGAAGTACTTTATAATATGGAGGGAGATGTGAAGCAGGGCCTTGATACATAAGTCATTATGGTTACAACAATAGCTATGTCTCAGAAGATATGTTCATAACTCATTAACACTGTTTACGTTTGAGAGGTGAAGGCATAAGATTAAACCTAAGAACAATCGGGCCTATTTTTCAGTAGACTTTCAGTTAAGTATTTCATGAGAAAGAAGGATAAATCAAAGCGAGATTAACTTTTGTACCTTTATAGATTGCATAGTTGCTGAATTTCCCAAACATAGTTTGTCAGCTCATAACAAAAATTAAAAATTTTGATTCTGCTAGTGTTATTTTGAAACTGCTAGAGATGCAAGTTTCCTCCCATCACTGACCCCATAACATGAGGTCACGTTAAGGCAATAATCTTTCATTTCAGTAAGGTTTTGTAGAACACACTGTGCTTTATAGGGAGAACCTTTTTTGGAAACAGTACCCTCATTGTTTTGACAAAATATGCACGTTTTCTGTTTCACTTTCCATGTCCTTGTTCCCTGTCTTTGGTTTTCCATTTTGTCTGACACTTGTCATTGTAGACTTAATGATACTTGATTTTCCTAGTGAGTTTTAGAGAAGGGTTCCCAAATTCAGATTGCTCATGTACCACTCTCTTAGAAAGCAGAATTATTTTTACCATAGCAGCAAAAGCAGCTCCTAGCACTGTCCTAAACTTTGCTCGTTCTCAAGATGTAGGTGTAGAAAGAGAAATCTCCTTTGCCCATCTGTTCTCATCTTACATGGATTCAGTGGTAGAGACCCAAAGGCTGTTCAGAAATTTCAAGCAGTGCTTAGTATTCAGTCTCAACAGAGGGAAAAGGAGGCAAGACAGAATTACCACTTACAAGTGCCTTTCATGCTACTAATCATACATACGTCATGATTTGGGAGCCCCTGTTTTGGGGAGGAATGACAGCAATTCCGATCCTTTGGAAATCTGGCTGTGTTCAGTCATTCATTTTTATCATCTCACATTGCACCCATAGACATCATCAGAGGAAAAGGAGGAATGTGAGGTGATCCAGTCTGCTCTCTGCACTCAGCTTAAAGAGGGAGCAAAAACATGGTTTATCTAAATGGTCACAGATAACCAAATGAGAGGATTTTTTTTATCAAGGTGTATCGTTGGCGGGGGGCGGGTACCAGTTCTTAGTATTGTTTTAGTACTGTACTGCCAACTTCCCTCCCTGTTAAGGTGACATCAGGCCAAAATAACCTTGCTTAATATGCCTAAACAAGGATTGAATGCCAAACTCCAAGCAATGATGAGGGAGGCCCGTCTGAGCAGCAGTCACATCAGGTGAATTAAGTCGTAGTTTTGTTTTAGTGCTGCATTTACTTTAGATTCTGTTTCCAAAACCCACTTGAGCTACATTTGCTTGAATGTTTGTGCACTGAACAAAGCTCTGGAATGGTTTTTTGTATACATTTCTGTTACAAACTGAGGTTTGGTCTCTTTTGTGTTGCATTTCTAATTTCTCAGAGGGCTCTTCCTCTCTCAGCATCGTATCAATAAATGAAGGCATTATCAACAAATATATATATATGGAAGATTTGGAACACAAAAGCAATGTAGTGTAGCAGGATTGAACTCTATTGCTCAAGAAGTCTTGAAAACTGATGAAATAGTCCCTTTAGTGAAGGTAACATTTCTGCTTTACAGTGTTAGTACTGGGTGTGTTTATAAAACTCTGGCTGTATTTAACATAGATTCTTTCCATTTTCTAGGTGTGCCAAATATTTGTCCTTTATTGAGCTGTCAATTTACTAGATAATCTGTGCACAGGAGAAGTTGATCTGGAACACATTGTTTCTGGGTTGTCTAAATGATTTTCCCAAGACAATTCTAGTATCTTATCACCTAGGAAGCAGTGTCTCTCAGAGATTTGGGAAAGCAAGCTTTATGTGTATTTGCCTGCCCCCACCCCCACCCCACCACCCCTTTTTGAACACTTATTTGCATTAAATTGCCCTTTTTTCTTTGCCTAGGCTCAATAGATGAGGGGGTTACGGAGGGATTACCCACACTCCAAAGTACCTCTGGCACTAACGCTCATGCAGATGATGATGATCGGTATGTACCAATGTAGTGTGCAAACTGTTCTGCAGCAAGTGCTGTGCTGTAATTAACCTACCCAGCCTTAATCCCAGAATGTTTAGTTGTTCATACATCTACTTCTCTGTGTTGATCAAAGTACAATCGGTGCCTGAAGGTTCAGATGCTTTAGAAGAATGTAGGTGATGAAAGTCAGAATTTGCTTACTTGTTGCTTTTCATTTCCTGTCTATTTCCAGGGAACACTGGTGAAGAAAGATATTGATGTTTTTGCTGTTTCTTCATCGCTGCTCTTTATTAATAAATTAAAAAAAAAAAAATCTTTACTGTGAAACAGGTGTGGTAGTTGCATGAATGCTAAAGCTGACGTAAAGCCACAAAAGCAACAAAATGAAAACAAGTACCTAGTCTTGGCTTCACCAGACATTGCTATTGCCATAAACCACAGAACAGGCAGAGCAGCCTTAAATCTTTTCTCCCAAACTTTCTACAGGTACCTTCTTACCAAGCTGCGTGTCGCTTATTGTAAATATTTAGCAGTCCTTTGCTGTGCTGAGATGAGTGATTTATTAAGGGAATCCCTTATAAGGGAAGGCTGGGAGAGAAGGCCGAACTGAAATGGGTCTGTTTTATCGAAGATGCATCGTAGTTCTGTCAGAGCAAAGTGATGTATCTGCAAGTGGTATACAAGGGTACACACAACCGGTTTGACTCTTATTTCTTTGCTTTTGTGGTATGCGTCAAGTGTGGCGTATAGCTAGCTATTCCCTTTCTGAGCAGAATTTTTTAAGTATTGAGAAGGTAGCTTTTGCATAGTGTTTTGTTAGACAAGTGGGTCTGAGGAAGAAGCGTGAACCTTTGGGAGTTGTTCCAGAAACTGTCAAGTGAAACTCCCCATAGAGATAGCTATCAAGAGCTGCATCTTCATAGCTCATAAAATCTTTCCTGCCATTTCCATCTAAAACCTGTCCCATTGTAGGATTAAATCTGAAGGGAAAATAACTGCCTAGGTAAGATTTTTTGTATGACATAGAAGATTTTAGCTAACTCCTAACAAACCTCAGTATAAAAATAATACCCCGCACTTAGGGTGTGAACTGATAGTAGGAGCACATGTTGCTTTAGAACTAATCCAGGTTTGTAAAGCTATATAATTCTAAAGTCAAGTGGCATACATATTTTCAGCAGTGGATTATTTCAGAAAGTTCCTATTAAATGGCAAAGCTTCAGCACAAACTGCGTAGAAGATTCAAAATGTATAAAATCCTTTGAACACACTGAAAATTCCTACTAAAAGATCTTCTTCATGCAGAGAAGGGAAGAATATTTGCCTTAGTTTATGCCCAGGTTTGAAAATTATTAGTCTCAGAGTAACAGAAGCATCAGCAAAATGAACCAGAATTTGCACATTGTTTATATAACAATAAAGGAACCAAAAGTTGTGGAAATTTCTGAGAATTTTAGACTCCAGAACTAAAATTTTCTATCAAGTGATTTATTTTATAAATTCAAATGAAAGTGCCAAGACCGTACTTAATCCGCGAATCAGTTAAATGTGTAAAATGGTGCTTTCAAGTCCTAAGAAGTTTTCTTTCACATGCCTGTGTGTATATGCCTGTCAGGATGGGACAATGCATTCTGATATGCTGTGACAGACCTTCAAACACTGGACCTTTAAATTCCCATTTCAAGCATAGGATGGGCACATCAGCAAATAAAAATGGTCTGTCATTCACTGTGCATCAATTTGGGCACACAGTTTTGGGTGCACAAGAAATCTGAGTGAAATAAAACAACTATCTTGAGCTGAATCAAATGAAAACATGATCAATAAATCATACGGATGGAGAAAATTTCCCTCGCTTTTTGGGTTTTTTTGTTGTTTGTTTTTTTTAATGCACCGCTAGTTTAAGTCCAGGTTGTACATTGCTTTATTTGTAGAGATTCTCCAAATGTCCAAATCAGTTATGAGTGGACAATGCAAATTTATATTGAAAAGAGTATTTTTTGGTAAGTGTATGTTATACAGAATCATAGAATCGTAGAATGGTTTGGGTTGGAAGGGACCTTAAAGATCATGTAGGCCAACCCCCCAGCCCTGGGCAGGGACACCTTCCACTAGACCAGGTTGCTCCAAGCCCCATCCAACTTGGCCTTGAACAATTCCAGGGATGGGGCATCTGCAACCTCTCTGGGCAACCTGTGCCAGTGCCTCACCGCCCTCACAGTAAAGAATTTCTTCCTTACATCTAGTCTAAATCTACCCTTTTTCAGTTTAAAACCATTATTTCTGTTCATAAAACATAAAATGTAAAAATATTCCTATTCATAAAACAAAGCAAAAGACTGGTCCATCTAAAGGTCTTTCAATATTACATCCTTACCACTGTGGAAACAATCATAAATATTTCAAAATTTAAGATGTCTTATCTCTTGAGTTTCTGTGTTAAATAATTAACATCATTTATTAGTCCTCCTCCATAATCAGTATTTCATGAACAGCAGGTCACATGTTATTGTTGTCAGCTTAATAGACACACAGCAATCTGTTAAGTATTAAAACTACTGTTTCACCGTGAAGTCTGATATATTCTTTCTCTGATAGTCTGCATTTGAATTGTAATACACTTTTCTAACACGAATCTGTAATTCAGCCTTGGCTGGTTTAACAGTTATTCTCTGTCAGTTCATGGCTGCATTTAAAAAGGAGTTGCAAAAGCTCAATTATAAAAGATCTCTCTGATACAATATAATGAGAACCTCCACTTTTCTAAAATAATTGTTATTTACAAGTAGACAATATTTCTAGGCTCACTGAGCATTTTGGTGTTCACATTTGTCAGAGGTTAGTTCTACATAGTTAAATATGTATATAATCTCTTGGTGAAAAGAAGAAAAAAATTGCGAGTAGAATATTTTAGCATTACAGTGAAAACATTTTAAACCTATCTCTTTATCTAGCTGTTACAGAAATTCTCTGAGATGTTAGACAAATCTCAACTGTTAAATGCCGCATTTATCACAAACTGCAAGTGATGAAAATTTGAGTATATATGGGGGAAAAGCAGCAGTGGAGAGAAAATATGATTGTGTTTCAAATGTAATTTTTTCATTGTGCTAAGGTCCGCAGTTATGTCACCAATAGGCATTTCAGCCTGCTTGCAGTGTAAGGATGGAAAAAGACATGCCGGTCACTGGTAGCTGGAGAGCCTCGTGATTCCCATTTTATCTGCTTGAACCAGCCTTTCTCATCATGAAGCTTTTATGTGGGAAAAAACCAAACTTTATTTTAAATTTCTTCTAGGGAGATTGTCCCCATAGCACTTCTCCTTTCTGTTTCAGTTGCAGAGAAGCTGGCACCAGTATAGGCTTTGAGGATGAGCTAGCCTGAGAAAGCTGGAAACAAAAGGAGAGCTGTGGCTCCTAATTTCTGCCCTAGTTCGAGCGTCTCCCTAGAAAGCTCTAGGAGCACAATGCACTTTTGCCTCTTCACAATCCCCTAATGCAGGAGTGAGGGAGGAAGGACCTAAGAAACCTGTTACCAGAAGATGAAGTTCTCTATAAAGCAAGTTAAATGTTGTCACAAAAAAATGAAATGTAATTCTTGTTCGAGCACACCACGTGTATATTTATACGTACACCTAAGAGCAGGAGTTCTTGCTGCCCAGCCAGTCATCCCTTTATCACTCCTGCTTTGCAGCTGTCACTTCTGATGGCACATAGCTGCGAAAATTTTAATTGTGAATTCTCCAGTCAGCTGAGTGCAAGGAAACCTTTTCTGAAGGGATTCGCCCCTTAGCCAGACTGCATGACATTCGTCAAATACCAGATGAGGGGCAAGTGGTCTGTCCTGGGCCCAAATCAGTTTGGCTGTTTGATTATTAGGCTGTTATGGCAGCTGGACTTCTATGCCTTATGCTTTTTTTGCGATGTTGTTGTTGCTTTTTTTTTTATTATTTTTTAATTATTTTTTTTATAGCAGACCTGTCTGTTAGTCTGTATTGGTGGAGTTTTCATTGGTAAAGTGGAAAGCGTACAGTCATACCAACTCCAGAGACGAAACTGGTGTTTTCACATCTGAGTAGAGCAAAATCTGTTCTTTATCGAGTGATCTGCTCACAAAGAGGAACAGGAGTGCCAGAGTTTGTCAGAAATTTGATTAGACAAATCAGAACCTATGTTTAAAAATACCCTCGTTTACTGCAAGTGCATTTGGTGACCCATCCAGAAATCCTTATGGGTTTTACAGACTGATTGATACTAAACTCCTGCAGGAAAGACTTTTATCTTGTGTGTGTCGAGAGATACCTGGTGCTCTCTCTCTCCAGATAAATCTTGCAACTGGAACTTTTGCCACCAAGACCCATCATTGTACTCAGAATTCAGATACACAGTTCTCACAGTTGTATTGACATCCATTTCCAGAGTGGATAAAGACAGTTAAGGTATTGAATTCAAAGAGATGGTCTTTGTCCTCCTGTGCTGATCTGCTCTGTGGATTTTTGTATGATGTGTAGGAAGATGTATCTGTGCAAAGTACACATTTCATTCCTGTGAACATTAGAAGCCCACTGATTCAGGCTAACCTTGAAACCAACAGTCTGGGCTCGAGATGGAAGCAGAACAGCAAAAGGATTTGTTCAGTTAGGGAGACTTTCTGCTCCTGTGTGCAACAGGAGACGCCATTGTACTTTTTTCTCAATACATTTCAGACATTACAGTTTAGTAAAACTAAAATTGCATTGTTCTGGCCATGGAGTATTCAGGGTCAGAGCAGTTCCCTGCTGCCAGTGACGTCTGATCTTCCATCAGGCTGTGAGCAAGCTGAAATGTCTATTTCAACAAAAAACCATAGACCTTAATGCTCAGGAAAGGGAAACCCCAGGTAAGTACAAACTCCTATTGTTACTATGTTTGTACCAGCAGATCTGTTTTCATTTCACTGTGCCCTTTAGCAAAGCAAGTTCCTTGCCAGAGGACTGGGATTATAACACTGTAGTTCCCTTAAACAGTTTGCAGCTAGAGGCTATGTAGGAGCAATTAGTCAGTTTTAAATAAATTACTTTGAAAGTTAAATTGTTCCTTTATTATAGTCCATGTGCTGTTTTTTAAATACAGCACTTGAGCTAGTCTCATAGAGACGATTGAATCAGACAAGGAGCAAGTATTGATTAGTTAGATTAATATTTTAAACTTAGAAATATGTAATTGTAGATACTAATGTTTGTTCATTGAACTTGGATTGAAATGAAAATGAATCGGCTTTAATTTCGTTTGTAAATATCACTGAAGCTGCAAAATACTCCGTTGCTTTCCAATTTGCTCGGTTCTTTAAATTCTTCCTCGGGGACTGTTTGCTGATTGTAAATCATCGATACACTTGAGAAAATGCCCATGCCTGGAAAATAAAGTTCAGTTTTCAGCTGGTGCTTAGACCTGTTGCTCAAAGAAACAGAAGTCAGAGGTTGTTCTCTGGTTTTGTTCAGATGCGCAAAGTCAGTGACTGTAAGACTTCAGATGCAGGTCAGACGCATTGCTATAGAGGCAGAGATTTCCAGTGTAAATATAGATCTCAACAGACATGTGAAACGCCAGTCTTTTTCTTCTTCTCATACAAATGTGTTCAAGGTTCAGATTTCCATGGACAAGGCTTCTTACTTTTTTTCCTCTAGCTTGCTTGTAAATCAGTGAATTTTTTCTTTGTAGTTTGGAGAACGTTCAGTATCCCTACCAACTCTACATTGCTCCTTCTACCAGCAGCACAGAGAGACCCAGCCCAAATGGTCCAGACAGACCTTTTCAGTGTCCAACCTGCGGGGTCCGGTTCACTCGCATTCAGAACTTAAAACAACACATGCTTATCCACTCAGGTAAGAAACAATACTGTTTCCAAGAATTACTCATTTATAGACTCACAGAGGTTTGCTCACTGTGCAGCAAATATAATAATGCAATTCTTTTTTAATCACCTGCCAAGTGCTTGAGGATTTATTTCAGAAAGATTGGGTAGAGGTATGTCTCATTGAATGCTTGTTTTGATACATCAAATCTGACTGATATCTCTACTCATGGATGATTAGCATTTGTGTGGACTGAAAAAAAATCTGATTGCCTGAAACTCATCAGAATAAGTCATTTTCGTGATAAAGATTTGAGATGAAATAAAGTATACTTGACTTTTTTATTATACTAAAGAAGTGATGTAGATTGAAATTCTTCCTCTTACATGTTGTAATTGTCTGCTGTGTTTTAGAGGAGACTTGCAGCCATAAGAAAATATTATCTATCTTAAGTCCTTGCATTGAAGAATGTTGTATGCCTTTGGATCTCAGAATTTTTGGAGGCATTGCAGGACAACTGAATTGGTTTGACAATCAATTTAGCTGCTACAGATAGTACAGGTAGCAAAAGGTTTGTGTGAATGTCTCCTCTGAGTCTTGATCCCCAAATTGTTGCATTTGTTTTGATTTCTAACCTAAGTATGAACTCCTAATGTCTTTGCTGTTGGTGTTTGTCAAGACTCGTCAGCATTATCTGGCAATAGCATTGACATTTTAGCGAATGAAGAGAATATTAAAGGGTTATTGCACTTGAGCACTAAGCCTCATGGCTTAGCATCTCCTGGTTTGAGCTTGACTCTTACCTGCATACAGATGCTGTACCGTTTTTGGGCAGAGCAACCACAATTGTCAAGGTGTCATTTTTTCACTGTCAGGAATTATTTGTCAAATCCCTTCAAGCAAAATGACCATACTATGTTTAGGCCAGCAGTAATAATATGTGTTTAATACTTTAAAAAGCAAACTGTGTGGGTATATCTGGTGTGAAATTACCCCAAGTTGGTTGCTAAAGTCTTAATTGGCAGCAGACAGACAAGCTTCAGCAAAACATCTCTGGCTGACCTGTCAACTGACAACCCCTGGGCAAAGTTGGGCGAGATTTGAATAGCTGTTTCAGAGTAATTAGCATGCAAAAGAAACTCAAAACTTGTAAATGTTGGAAGTGTTTTCACATAAGCAAAATGGCTGAAGAGATTTTTCTCAAACTATCAGAGGAAATAGATGCCCTTGGACGGTATGAACGCATGAGAAGTTTTAGCTCCACAAGACAATATTCTAGTATATTAACTTGTTTTCAGATGCTTAACAAGGAGTTTCAGTGTAACCTTAACTACAGCTTTCTCTGTATAAAAGCCCCAATTAAAAGTTCAGCTCCTGCTTTGAACATAAGGAAAGCAGAGTGAAAGACTGATGGAATTAACAGCCTGGACTGATGCACATTCAGCCTTTTGAAAAAAACTTTTTTATTCCTTGACAGCCCTATTATGAATAGAGCTCCATATTCCAGATTCTTGGCCTCATGTTTGGATTTCCGCACTTTCTGGAGTTCAGACTTTTTATTGAATCTTAACTTTTTGGTGATTCAGTCTCCTATGTTGCAGTAGTTCTGTTTGGGTGTGATTACATACTCCCAGCCACTGCAACGTGTTGCAGAGCTCATATGTTTTAGGGTTTTATTAGTGCCGGTAATAAATGAAAAATGAACTAGTAACAGAATTGCTAAATTAATATGAGAAAAAAATGAGAGGAATGAACCTACACTGTCTTAGAGAGCTGTCTGTCATACAAAGTTGCTGAAGATTCTTGTATGGAAAGGTTCCCACGCAATATAAAGGCTGCTACTTCACCCTTTTATCACCATTCCTGCTGCATTACAGGGGCATCCTTGTGCACACAGTCCCCCTGCCAGAACACTTCTCTGAGGCCAAAGGCAGCCAGAAAAAAGACATTGCAATTAAGGTTAGTCTGATAATTGCATTGTTGGGAACCAGTCTGGCACAAGAATCTCCTGAGATCAAAGGAGTTCAAAGATGGTTTGAGATGACTGCTGCGTTGGATACTTTCTGGCTGTGGCTCAGGATCTTAGCCTTTGTATAATCCATGGAGGCTTACGTTCATTTTAAACTGTGGGGAAGAAGACATGTAAGCGTTATGGACAGGTTACACTGTTATGAAATTTATTGACAGTTGGTTCTGAGGAAGTGTACCTCTGTTCTAATTGTTTCTGCCATTTTACAGTTAATGAGAGAATTTCTTCCTAAAACAAGAGTTTCGCTGTGACTCGCCACAGCTGCTGTCCTTTTGCTGTTAGAAATCAGGAAAGATTTTGGCAGTGACCTCTCATTACAAAAGGTGAACATTTTTTTTGCTCTCTCTTCCGCAGGCATTAAACCATTTCAGTGTGACCGCTGTGGGAAAAAGTTCACCCGAGCTTACTCGCTAAAGATGCATCGCCTGAAGCACGAAGGTAAACGCTGTTTCCGGTGCCAGATATGTAGTGCCACTTTCACTTCCTTCGGGGAATATAAACACCACATGCGGGTTTCCCGGCATATTATCCGCAAGCCTCGGATTTACGAGTGCAAAACATGTGGCGCCATGTTCACCAACTCTGGAAATTTAATCGTTCACCTGAGGAGCTTGAACCATGAAGCGTCAGAGCTAGCAAACTACTTCCAGAGCAGGTGAGGTGCACAGCAAAAACCTAACAGGGAAACGTGCTTTTTTTTTTTTTTTCCTTTTTTTCCTTTTTTTTTTTTTCCCCTTAAATCATCTTTTCCTGCTTTCAGGGCAGCCTGCTGTGCCTCTCATCAGGTTGCCAGCTAATTCCAGTCAAATTCATTCTTGCGCCACTATCTGTTATATCTGATCTGTCTTACAGCATATAAGCTATGTAGGAGGGTACTGAAGAATCGAGTGATATGCAGAAGCTGCTTCTGGGCTACTCTAATTTCTCTTTTCAGTAGTATCTATGGACAGGCTAATGGTGTTAAGCCATAGCATTCTATACTATAGTATCTGTGGAGTTCTGTAAATGATTTGTTATTCAAAATCTCGTACATAGCCTGTTCACTTACATAGGGAATAGACTTATTACTTCATTTTAAGTACTTGCTTGTTGGTGGATATTGTGGAAAGATTGCATGACTCCATACCTTCTCTTTTTTCATTTTCTAGGTCACATATTACTAAATGAGTAGACTAATAGGATTTGAAATAGTAAGGGCCAGTTGGGCATTTCTTGTTTATCAGGGCACAGAAGACTTGGCGTATCTCACAAATGCACTTCACTAAAGACTATTTAAAGGGTTCTGAGGCATCAGACTAGCACTGTATTCTCCTATTAAAATAAATGTTTGTAACTGTTGGAATTCGAGATAGAGAAATACGAAAGTGGATGAGGAAAATTGGAGAAAGATGGATCTCTTGGCTCTTAAATCTAGAGAGAGAGAGCAGCTTGGTGTGTGTAAGTCATCTGACTTCAGCAATGCGAAAGAAATGTGTTGTAAATATTACGGCATCTACAATACCATCCCTCGTGATTTCTAGACATTATGCTTTTTCCCCTGCAAAACATTTCAGCATTTTGTTTTATTTGGTTATCTCAGAAGTGATGTAGGATGAAAAAATTGCAAAACAAACCAGGAAAGCCAGTGACTGTTTTTCCAACAGAATATTGTTTATAATACAAGTACTTCATATCTGTGGGTTTACGCAGTTCTTGTTCTTAGCGCTTGTGCCAAAACTAGAGCGAAAACTCTAAGCGATGATGCCATGATTGTGGTAAGCACTTTATTGTTGTTGTCAAATTAAAGTCAGATTAAAGTATGTGATTTTAGTTGTCTATAGGCCTTCCTTTAGTTTGAATTTGCAAACACTAGGTTTAGCATAGTTGATTGTGAATTTGGATTTGAAGCAGTGAATGCTGCTGTCATTTAAGAGGAGGGCTGCATTTAAATGATTATTACAAGGAGGAACCAAAGCACGCAAACGTGCATATATGTAAGATAGAGACATATATGTATATACTTGCCTCAAGTACAAACTCACATGTCTGGTGCTGAAAATTTGCAAAGAAATTTTATTTTCATTATGTGCTCATGCTCTGAAAATACTACTGGAGAGTTTGGTAGACTTTCTTTGGATATGCTCAGCCATCAGCTGGTAAGAGTAAGTTACAGAACTGTTGTCCAGAAAGGACTGAGGGAAAGAAATGCAATTCCATTCTTTTCACAGTAGTGTGACACGTGTCAACGTCACACAACACCGCTGTAGTTGGCAGCCTCCGTATGCTTTCAGCAGAACCCTTGCTTTCTCGCCTCATGCTTCTTTTTACAGCCTGTCCACTCTGAGAGGAGTGCTGCTGCTGTTTCTTGGGTGGATCTTACCTCCGTGGTGGAAAAGGCCCACATCTTTGCCAGTGCTGAACTCGTTTTTGTTTCTGTTCTCAAAGGTTGAGTGCTCCCTTTTTTCAATGAGGTTTTCAGTGCCATATGATGTTCCAGACATTAACTTTCATTCTCATCAAGGTGATACAATCTAAATAATACGAAGTTGCTGTGTAGGAAATATGGATGCAAAACAATGCGAAATAGATGCCTTTGAATAAATTCTCTGTGTATTTAAATGAGAACCAGGTTATAGTGCTTAGTGAAGTATGTCGCCGTGATGATCTTAGAGCAATGTGAAATGAGTATCGTTGTTCTCTGTGCAATGCAGTGTGTAGCTTGTGTGATGTATCTGATACAAAGTAAATGATATCGCTAATGTTTGTGTGAGAAATGACATTTCTCTTCTGTCCTTTGCCCCTCTTCTAGTGACTTCCTAGTACCGGACTACTTAAACCAGGAACAAGAAGAGACCCTCGGGCAGTATGAGCTAGGGGAGCATGGCTTTGAAAGCAACTCTTCTGTCCAAATGCCTGTCATTTCACAGGTGTCGTCAACTCAGAATTGTGAAAGCACTTTCCCCTTGGGGTCTCTGGGTGGGTTGGCAGAGAAGGAAGAAGATGTGCCAGAGCAGCCAAAGACTAACGCCACTGCTGAGGCAGCCGCAGGTGACCCTCCAAAACCGGAGCTGTCATCTATTACTATTGAATAATTCATGGTTTGGTTTCATTTTTGTTCTTTGGAAAGTGCCTGTGTTTGGTCCTGTACATTTTAATTTAATTTTTTTTAAACAAAAGTGGGGAGATTTTCCCTTTTTACTTTGTAAGCTACGCTTTAAACAGAAAACTGCAACAGACGTTACATTATTTTTCATGACTGAATGATCACTTCTGTGAAAATATTTAAGACTGAATGCACAAAAAGATCTTGTCAGAACATCATGGAAGCTGTGATACACTTCTAAAGAAGAACAACTGTTTCAGATCACTTTAACTGTTTCTTCTTCCACAGTTAGAGCAGCTCATTAAGTTTCTCTTGCTTCTGCAGACCCTTTGGTTAAGGGAAAGAAATCAGAGGAATCCTTTTTAAAATGGCAAACAAAAGGATGCATTGGAAATGATTATTGAACAGTTTTGACTAGTTTTGAGTGGATGCTTTAATCTTCTGCATAAAAAAAATGACACTTCCTATCTCTGTGCCTGCTGTTTTTCAAAGTGCTTACTGTAACCCTTTTCTTGGAAATGGTAAGCATTTTTGAAACTAACAGTCACACGCTTTTTAAAAACACATTGTCCCTTTTCATCTCAGATGAATCAGTTTTGACAAACCAAGTGATGTCATGCCAGGTATTCCTACTTCTTATATTCCGGTCCTTTTAGAAACTGCTTGATCAAATAGCCTGTCCAGATTTGCCCATCTAAGGTTAGGCGTGGAAATACTACGGTCAGGAAAAGCTTAATGGTGCATAATGAATTGAGGATGACAGAAAAGTATATATCCGTGCAAGCCTGACAAATATCTCATGACTGTATCTTTCTGTAGAAGGGGAACCACGTATGAAAATGAAGGTTTTCCCAAACTGAAATTCTTAAATCATGACCAGATTGTTCGCAGTTCTGGTCACTTCCCCCTATCATATATACTGTATTGTTACTAATCTCCAAAAGCTAGCTAGAGGGAGTTTACAGATGGGAAAAAAATGAGCTTTTTTTGTGCATTATTGCACATTTTTTTGTTTATACATATGCATGTATAGTTTCTGAGATTTTTATTAGTCTGTTTTGGACAAAACAAGCAATTTATTCTCTGTAGAGGCCAACTTTCTAACCCAACAGGGGGTTGTTTACAAAAAGCCTATATAGCAATGATGAATTGTTCCTGTTTCAAAACATTTTAAATCCTTGCCAACTCGGTTTATTAAAGGCCATTACTCCAGCTACATACACAGCTCAAGTAAGCAATAAATTGAAAGATTTGCAATTTCATTTTTCCATATTTAGAAAAAGCTGCAAATTTAGGCTGTGGGATTTTCAGAGCAGTGAGTCTTGTTATGCCGAGGCTTTTTGGGCTATAGTACTGCTTTGAAACCTAAATTAGGAAATATATTAGGAGGTTTGTGATTTTCCTTATTTCTTCTGAAGTTAACTCAGTGTTTCATGCCAAATGCCTGTCACCTACAGATGACATGCTGAGCGAGTAGGTATTACTTGATCTTAGTATTCCAAAGGCATGATATACTCCCTTAGTTTAGAATCTTGTTTTTTTTTTAAATTGTTGTTCTCTGTCCGGATTTGTTTTATGCAAACATGAGGAGGAAATGAAACCAATGGAGAAAGGTTGCTCTTGAAGAAACAGAAGACACAAAAGTCGTATTATATTGCAAGATCAATTTGTATTCAGTTAGCTTAGGCAGCTCTCATACTCTCTAGGTCTGAGTTGTTTCTACTAATAGCCAACTTTTGTAAGGAAAAAAGTTTATTGCCCTTTGGAAAGAGCTTAAAGGGTTTCAGTGACTTTTAACAATTTTTCTCTGCTGTGTTTTAGGTAAAAAACACACATTTTAGTTAAATAGAGTGAAAACAGTTGGGATTTAAGTCCTTTTCAAGTTACTCGAATGAAGTTTCTCCACCAGATCCAAAGGGTGTTTTAGAAACATGCTGCAAAGAAGTTCTCTGCTACAGTTCAGTCTTGTATGTCTACCTTTGTAAGTCTTCTTAAAAGGGCTTGAAGGACAAATTCTTTTTTTGGGATGCTGTGCTGTGAATTAGTCCCATTTCTGTTGATGGGCTGAATTTAAAGACCAGTTCTCTTCCACTTCTGATTTCTATAACTGAGAAGGCAGTGAGACAAGACAATGCCTTTTGCTGAGTTTTATCCTGAATTATAGGGCTATGACACTGAACTCAAATACATAATGTTCTTTTTTTTTTCTGATAAGTGTTACTCCACTTTGCAGGTATATGAGAATCCTTTGTGATTCATGTAGTAAAAGGTACTTCACACAGAAACACATTTCCAGACTGTAGAGATGTAATAATCACAGGTGATGGACATAATCCTCTGTTAGAATCTGATAATTTTCACCCATTGGATATTTTGCTAAACAGTTTATTGGTGAGGTGATGTGCAAATATAGAATAGACATATCTGGATATTGGATTTTCAAGACTTAAAATTTTGTGTCAGAAGGCAAACTGCTTTCCGAATACCAAAGAGAAGGGGGGGGGGAAAGTTAAAAAGACTTTGTAGCTCTAATCTGTTCTTCCTTGAAAAGAAATGAGTATCATTAACTGTTAACACCTTGGTACAAGGCAAGTCATGGGTTTCATTGTTCATTGCACTGTGTTACACATTATCTTTCAATGCTGTAATCTCTGTGTAACATCTTAATTTAGTTCTCCCTTTTCAATCTGATTCAACTGCAGGAGCAATAGAGTTCTTAGAGGATTTTATTTGTTTGTTTTAGGGATGAGTTTACTTGTTAATGTTCCTGTTTGTAATTGTTTCTTGTTAATATCTCTTTTCTCCATAGAAGTGAACACAGATTAAATACAAATATCGTTTTATTTCTCCTCCCTAACTTGTTGGAAGTGTTCAGTTCTTGAAATGCTGGTGGTCTTCACAGGAGAGGTGTAAAAACATAGGACATCTTAAAACAATCTCTGTTGCTAATATGCTTAGATTCCAAATTGAGTGAGATAGATACCTAACTAAGCTAGAAGAAACTTGCCTTAAGCTACACTTGGGATTAAACCTAAAGCATAAACTTCTTTCAATACATTATCAGAGGGGGTTTTGAACTCTAGACTGCATTTTCTTTTTTTCTCTTTTTTTTCTACCCCGCCCCCCTCAAAAAAAACCCAACCAAACCCAAACCCATTATTTGGTATGCATTTATATTTCTGCTTGACAAGGATCACAGAATAGTTGAGATTGGAAGGGACTCTGGAGGTGATCCCCATACTCAAAACAGTCAGTGAGAACTGGTTGCTCAGTCCAGTCGGGTTTTGAATATCTGCAAAGATGGAGAGTCCCCAACTTCTCTGGGAAACCTGTTCCAGTGTTTGACCACCCTCACCACAGAGAAGGTTTTAGTATGTTTAGCTGGGTTTTCTTGTATTTCAGTTTGTGCCCACTGAGAAAGGTCTGGCTCTATCTTCTTTGCCCCCTACTATCCAGTAGTTTTACCCATGGATAAGAGGCCCCTGAGCCTTCTCCAGACAAAAGAGTCCAGTCACTCTCAGCCTGCAAGGCAGATGCTCTAGTCCCTTTGTCATCTTTGTGGCCCAATTTCTTCCAAGTAGTTACACATACGACCCACTGCAGCAGTTTATTTGTCGATGAGTAGTCTCCGAATTCATTCGCAAAGTGATTTATGTCTTGCTTTTGCATATCCTTCTCCCATGTGGCACCAATCTTTGCACTCAGTGGAAAATCCTTTCCTCACCCATTTATTTTGCAAGCAGAGTGCCTTCACTACCACAGAACTAGCAAGGTTCTGCCATACGCCAGGGACCCGGATTCTCGGAGTCTGTGCAGGGTCTTTACTCCTTGCATATTGTGTAAGCAGTACGTCTGATGGGAACAATGGGAAAGGAAGGGATAGGTTTTTTCCTGATTTAACGTGTTTTTTTGGGAGAGGGGAAAAAATTCAGAGGCTTTCTATTTCCCCACAAGTTGTGGAAGAAAAAAAAGTGATGTTTTAGCTGTGCGGGAGATTTGGCCAAGTTGTAAGGGTTTGTTTTGTTTTTTGATGCAGACACGTAGCACAGCTCCCCTGGACATCCATGGGGATGCCTACACATTTAGCAAATTAAGCTCCCCGTCAGAACTGCTTGACACTGTTCTTACACAACATTAAAAAAAAGATGTGTGTTCCTGATGATTTGTCTGTCTTACTACAGTTTGAGTTTAGTTGTCAGGCTCGCAGATACTATGGTCAAGTCTCTCATACTGAGAGATTAGTAGACTAGGTTATTGAAAATGGTTCTGGGTTCACATGTATCTTGAGTCTAAAAGGTGTGAATTTAAACTTTTTTAAAAAGTAATAGCTGCCAATGCAGTAAAATATATTTTATAAGACTATGATCCCTATACGTCCCTTACGGGATAAAATTTTATTGTTTTTAAGCTATGGTTCAAAGTTTTGATATGAGGGCTTCAGTTGCTTCTTGGTTGCTGGCTTTCCCCTCCAGCCCCAGGATGTAAGAGCACTGAGACTATTGCCGGTCTCTCTCTGAGACGAACCATGAAGCATTTTATATGCAAATAGAACGGGAGCTTTGTGCACCCTGCAGGGATGGAGAAAATGCAGATGTAGGAGCACCTGTTGCTCCTACGTCCATTGCAACTTCCACACCATCAGAATATGGAAGATAGCTAATTTTCATTCAGATTGATTAAGTTCAAGTTTTGCTTACAAGGTGAAACCCAGTTTTGGAGGGTTCTCATCTCCAATTATAGACATAATAAATTCCATAGCATCTTGATGACAGATAAGAGGGTTCAAGGCCAGACGGTGCCTCAGCCACATCAGAGGTCCCTAGTAAATAGCCGGTTCAAAGTATTTGAGGAAATGTACCATAAAAAACAAATGTGAATTTTTTTAATGCAACAGTACTTACTGCTCTGGGTTTTTGTTAATTCAATGTGTGCTATCACAGTAATTCAGTGTCCCACAGGTCTCGACTACAAATCTGGTTGCACTGAAAAAAAAAAGCTGAATCAGTTTCTGGTGCTGCCAGCCTGTGTGGCAACTGTACCTACAGTCTTCCTGAGGGTTGCTGAAGTCCCCAGAGGAGTGATTTTGTTTAACCATTCGTTTAGCTGATGCATGCTTTTGATATTCTGACTTATAGCCCTGGCTACACAAAGTTCTTGGACAGCTTCTTTGCCCTGTTCCTGCAGTGCCTTCACTCTAGGTGCTGCCCTATGGTGAAACCCCGAAGAGGGAGAAGAGTAAGCTGGAGGAAAAAATGTGAATTAAATTATTGTTGGGCTTCTTTGTGCATTTTAGTAACAGTGAAACCCCCTTAACTGTGCCAGTCTCCGGTCACCAGCCGTATATCCAGTTGTCATCTCATCCACAGTACAGCTTCTCTTGTTGATGCTGGCCACAGCTAGATTACTTGGCATGTTTATTGACTTAACAGAATTGTTTTTTGGTTTTGGTTTTGTTTTTTAATGTATACGATGTTTAAATACACTTCACATTTTATATAATACTATCTGGCTATTAGTATTTTTCAGGAACCATAGTTCTTGGTGGCTATATATATTTTTGTGACTTTTTTTGTAAACTAAGTGCCGTTTCAACGTTACAATCATTTTTAGAGTTATTGTAATCAATGTGAATATCATGTTTTTTCAAATCTGTTCTGAGCCTGTAGTGTTTGCTTTGTGATCATATGTGTAATGTATATATTCTGTATAGTTACATTGTACTGAAATACTAGCTTGTTTGATATAAGAAAAGTATGTATTGGGTACCTTTTTGCTAGCCTGGTTGTTTAATCTTTAAAAAAAAATGTTCTAAAATACAAAAAAAAAAAATCTTCAAACTGGTCCCATTATAGGTCAAAATTAAGGGGGGAGAAAAACTAGTTTTGAGTGTCTTTGGATAGAAACATGAAGCTAAGATTTTTCATTAAAATATTAATGTTTTATGGAGTATATCTTTGCTTTGTGTCGTTATTTAACTGTACCAGAGTTTGTCTTACAGTACAAAAGACTAGCTTTAACCTCGTGTAAGAAGGTGCAACTCTGTTGCTAGAGCTACATTCTCTTATCACTTTTGCTTATAATTAGCCTCAAAATAGTTGAGTATGAAGCTGAATGAGAGGAAGGTAGTTTAAAACAAAATAAGCAATAATAAATGATTGGAGAAGTTACATGAGTAAAGATTATTAAGAATAAAGTACACATTTCTGTTTAGTTTTCCATTGTGTAATACATTTCCTTTTGTTAATGTTCTCTTTTAGGCTGTATTCTGCAAAAGCGGTGGGGACATCTTTTGAATGGGGTTTTATTGATGGAAAGCCAGCCAAGAATGAGCCTAATCAAATTAGTCAAAGCAGAAGATCTTTAAAAAGGACAGTAGACAGAGTCATCGTGATTGCAGCTGTGTGCTTCCAAATAGTCGTGAAACAGCCTAGAGTCATGGGACTTAAAATACACCTCTGCTGTTTCTGGCAACCCTTGCAATTAAATTAATTTGCCTCCTACAGACCCACCTGTCTAACCGAGCTGGAATGCTGGCTGGATCAACACATAGCTAGGGCACAGGTAGGAAAATGGAAGTTTTGTAACTGCTTGGCTGAAATGATTATAACTCTGCCCAGTAGCCTATATGAATAACGAGGAGGCAGGCAGTGATTAATACACTGCAGTCCAGTTGTGTTCAGCATCTGACATGGGAGTGAAAACAAAAATGGAAGAGCATTCCATGGTGCAGAGCAAGCAGCCACAATGAACCTTGTAGCGGGGGGGGCAGGTTAAGAGTTTCTAAATTCTGAGTTCTCATTTTCCTGAGCACCTTGCGTAGGGACAGAAGTATTTTATCAAAAGTGTAATTGGAAGAGGGAAGATACGTGGTGAAGGCTTTAGAGAGAATGAAGTTTGAGATGTAAAGGCTTTGACTCTGTTGGTCTCCCATAAAAGCAGGAATTTTTCTTCTTTGAAGACAGACAGACCCAGTTAGGAGTATGCAGTGATGCTTAGCAGACCATTACACATCTAAAGCCTGTATGACTGTATATGAACATATACTATCGTAAAGCTAAGGCAAGACTGCTAAAATGCATACCTTTGATGGATATCGAGGTTCAGACTTGTGACTTGAGTGGATTTTTCCAAAGCACAACCATATGTTTAAGTTCAGTATGAAATATCTTTTAGACAGCCTTAACAAAGCAAGTGTACACTCTTGAAGTTTTTCTGTGGCTTCCTTATAGCGTTTAAGCATTTTATTCCTGACAGTAATGAAGTACTATTTCTTTTACACAGAGGAGAGCAGCTGAGATGAGATTGAACTCGTAGCTACCGAGAATGTAGTCGAGCAGGGAACAGGGTTCTCCCAGGGCTTACTGCACCATTCCTATGTATGTGATATCCTGGTGAAAACGAAGCTGCTAAGAGAAACCTGGCTTGGATTATGTATAAAGCGCTTTTCACAAGCTGCTTGTGCGTGCTGCATCTCCAGAGTACCGAGCGTAACTGTCATCACCATTCTTAGAGCAGAGATTGCTGTGAGACCATGAGCAAGCAGAGCAGGGGTAAGTGTGTACATGCTAGAGCCTGGGTTACAGCTCAGAGACATGTGGTTTTCAGTTATTCTGATTTTGGGGATCTGTTAACGCTTTTTTTCAGAGGAGACGTGCTTTCGAATAGCAGATTATACACTTGCTGGTAGTAGCCCTGGTTTTCTCGGTTGCCTTTCACAGATCCTTTAGAAATAGCCCACAGACACCCAGAGTGAAAACCACTCTAAATGCTTGAGTTAATTGCCTTTGATCATGAGTTGCCTTTGTCTCGGTCACAAGGTCTCCTGGTGAAGATTAGAGAGCAACTCATGGGGCATCTATTTCGGTATCTCACTTGAACCTTTACCTCTAATTGTTGAAACTTGAACTCTTCTATGCAAATTTTGAAGTTGATGGCCTCGATGTAAGAGAGGTGCTTTGCTCAACTGTATGTTCATTTGTGTGACTGTGCCGCTATCACTGACCGTTAGACATCCCGCCCCCCCCACCTTTCTAATATAACTGATTGGATTTATGTAGGGGTATCTTTGAGAATACATCCACTGCATCTGGCTAAACTGCATTCCCACTCTTCCGTATGCCTGCATCAAGCTAGATGCTCAGGCACTGTGTTTTGTAGTACATCATTTAGAAGGTAGCAGTTTTGTCTCACAAAGTACTGCTTGTTCTCCTGTACGTGCAGGCATGTGTGCACACACAATCTGTATGTGCTCATTCAGAAGGAATTTTGAACAACGACCATACAAAAACATCGACTGACCAACTCTTTCCCTGTTGCTTCCTTACAGAAACAGCTGATATTACTGTCTTTTTCTTGGTTAATTCTCATCGGATGAAACAGGTTACTAGCCTAAACCTCCAGCAAGAACCTTGCTTCACTCTTCCCCTTAGCCCTTAGAAGCTTGAGTTTGGAGAGAAAAGGAGAGGCATGGTTTCCTGCAATCCTGTGCTCATCTCTAAACAAGCTTCTCCTCCACAGGGAGGCAGGACTTACGGTCAAGATATTAATTGGAAGGAAGCAGATACATTTTGTGGTCTTGAGAGGGGTTTTTTTTGGAGCAGGGGCATGTTGGTGGTACTTTATTATGTTTTTCTCTTTAGTTTTTTCTACACGTGGACTCTGACATTTTCCAGACTATTTCCAAGAAAAAACAATGTCAGCTACCAATAGATTGCTGTAAAGTATGAAGGAACATCGAATAAGTATGGACAGTATTCATTTACACCAAACCAAAATACAGTCCTTAATTATTTGTTGGCTTAAAGCATTTATGTCTGCAGTGCAGACCAACTACCAAAAAAAAGTGCAGTGCTTTCAAACTACCTTGGGCCCAAGATAGCTTTGAGTGTGTCCCTGGCATTCATGCCTCTAGAAAGACAGAAAACTGATGGTAAAATGGTTCATCTGAATTCTTTGGAGGCAGAGGAGAAGTCTCCCAGGTGAGTAGACCTCTGAGTCAGAGGGGAATAACCAGAAGTGTTGGGAGAGGAGCAAGGAAACCATGATGTGTTTGTGGGCTGGCAGAGGAGGTGGCTCTCAATTCCAGGATCATTTTTGTGTGTGTAAGTGAAGAAGACATTTTGACACACACAGGAGGAGAAATGATCCCTCGGGGTTTGATACTACATCGCTGAAGGGTAAGAGTCCACAGGCTTCAGAAGAGCAAGGTAAACTATAGTCCCAGTCCACTTAAGCATTTAAATAGTCTGCCTTTCCAGAAATGTGTTTAAATCACCCCTTAAGAGCTTACCCATTTTGTGAACATTACTTTTGCCAGTTGCTTCTCCGACTCAGCACAGTGTATTTTATAGCCTGTGTATTAATGGGGTGCACAGAACTGGTTTGGGAGAGTTATGTGCATAAACAGACCCTTGCACTTTGTAAAACAAAACTGGGTAGAAAAGACACCAAAGCATAGGACTAATAGGCAACAGAGCTCAGAAAACCAAAATGTCTCTCCAGGGTAGGACTTCATCTTCCCACAGTTTAAACAAGAAAAATAACAAAAAACCCTAACAAAACCTTTTATATAACTTCAGTGTTGCAGTGATCAGTTTCAGGGTTGACGTGACACCAATTATAAACAACAGTTATGCAACTGCCTCGTTGATTGAATTGAAATTAATACAGAGAAAGAAAGAGCCAAGCAAAAAGAAATGGCTTTGGGTTGGCTTGTTTTAAGTAAATTAAAAAATGCTCAGGTCAGCCTCTTTTTTCAAAAGTGAGCACAAGCCCAGGGTGAAAAATGTCCTTGAAGAACAGACAAAGTGAATTGCTCTTAAAAATTCTATCTGTGTTAGAGGCAGAATTTTATCTTCTAAGGCTTACAGCTCCTTTTTTTTTAATCTGACAGTGAGGTAATTCAATATTTTAATTTTGCTCAAGTTCCTTTTACTTTAAAACTCCTTTTTAAAAAACTGTATGGTTTTAAATGTTAAAACCACATTGCATCATTGGATTTTGTGATTCCGGTGTCACCGATTAACGCCATCTGAGGAGAAGGCCCACGTACATGTGTGTGCATACACATTATTTCCTCCGCTCGCCATCTGGCAGGCGTTCAGATGTTTTCGAGTGGAACTGAAGGCAACGTGGCTGCTGCGTATCGCACGGGCAGTGTCTGGCATCTCAGAGAGGAATGCTTCCTTAGAGCGAATACCATTTGGTAGCGCTTGAATTCATGTAAAGAAAACTCAGGGAAATTCTTAGTCTAGCTGGCGGTACTGGCAAAGCCTGAGTCCTTCCTGTAGCGTACAGGTGTTGTGCCCGACTCATTTTCAGTGATTTGTCTGATAGAGGCAGGATGCAATTACTGTTCAGTACCATTAATGATTTTGCACGGACGTGAGCTAACCTCCTGGAATTAATTTGCCACCGTGAGGTAGGTGTATAAAACAATGCCAGGGTGGATCTCTCATCAAAGAAATACTGTGGCTTTTCTGTTTCTCCAGAATTTCTCCTGTCGATTCAGGGAGTAACGCATCCAGGCAGAGATGGGCAACAGGAATTAAAGCCGTTGTTTCTTTGCTCCTCCTCACCTTTTCCACCCCGAGCGGTAGGAAGCAGAGGAGCCTTGAGCTTGTTGCTTCCAGCGGGGGAGAAGGAAGCTGGTTTTGGAAGCTCCTGCACAAGATGGGTTTGCTACACATCCCACTGACCTGCGTGCCAGTGTGAATCATCCAGGGAATTCACCACCCTGTATGCCACAGGTTCAGCGAGCAAAGTGCCGCAGAAAAACCTGCAGAATATAGCCCGCTCACTATTTGCACATGCATGCTCAGCCGTGATGACCTTTTTTGCTGGATTCCCTGCCAGGCTTGCCACAAGCAGGCATTGGACAAGTGGCTTCATCCCCGGTAGCCTTGTTGTTGAGGAAAAAAAAAGCTGATCTCAGAGCTACCTGCCTTAGCTGTTGAGTTTCCAAAGGCCACTTGCTTACACTTGTCTTTCCTGGGCCGGTAATTCCGTGTTGCATATTACCCTTGGCGTGCTGTTAGGTGACATGAAGAGTGCGGTCTGTGGAGCCATCGTGTCCTTCCTTGCCTTTCCTGCTTTCTTCCTTCCATCTGCTGCTGTGGATTCTGAGAGGGCAAGGAGAAAGTGAAAGCTTGCATGGCTTCTGACATCTCTCCAAGCCAGAAATAAAGCACTGGGAGGTTAAGTTTTATGTTTTGCTTAGCCTTCCCCTCTGGAGACATGAAAAGAATTATAGGAGCTTGATCTATAGTGTGGGTAGGCAGCTGTGATGGGTGCTTTATTAAAGTCTATAGCAATCAAGCTAACACAAACCAGAACCTTTCCCTGTAGCTTTATGTAACCCTTTAAAAAGTGATGGATGTTTTGCAGCAGGAGTGGGGGGAAATCAGTAGGTTAGGTCAAACTGCACAACACGATAACCAGGACAATTAATAGCCCTTAGTGTGAAATAGCAAGCTCTTGGCTCCTTGAATATTATGTAGTTTATAATCCAGGACTGATTGCCTTTAAAGTACAGCTCCCGTTAAAAGAGTGGCTATAGAGCCCTCGGTACAATAAAGCTGTTCCATGGAGATGATCCTTTTCTCTGTGATGTCTTAAGTAGTTTTTTTGCTACTGGTTTTGCCTCTCTTTGAGCGCTACAGGAGCAATGCAGCTTTGGGGGAGGGCACTGGATTCCTTTCTTTCGAGAACTGGCAGCTGAACTGTTAGCTGAACTCTGGTGGCAGCGGTGCCTTTTCCCCATCGGTTGCCATTTGTGCAAATTCACTGACTCAGCTGCAGAGCTGTCACTGGGCACGATCTGTTTCTGCGGTTTTTGCCAGTGATGATGCCAGAAAGCCTGCAGCTTGAATTCCCATCTCAAACCGGGTTTGCAGGACCCGTGTTCTGAAAAAGCCTTTCTTTTGTTTGCTGTCCAACACAGAGACTCCGAGCTGGATGTTGGGAGAGACAAAGAATCTGACAGCACAGAATGCAACTTGCTTGACATACCAGGGCGCATTTTCCTCTCCTTCAGCACCTTAGCTATTTTGATCCCTTAATTAACCTGAAACATTCCATTTTCTAGGTACCTGCTAGTAGACCAGGCAGCTACTTACCTGTCTTCTTTCCTAAAGCCAGAGAAGGAGGAATCCAACCTCAGCAGACAGAGGGAATAATCAAACCACAGCAGGAGGAGTCAAAGAGAAAGAGGCAATTCCTGCTGAAAAAACGTCACTCTCGCCAGGATATAAAAAAACAACCTCCCGGATCTCCTTGCCATCTCATTCTATGCAGGGGCTCTAGGTGTAAGTCTACACCTCATCTCCTCATGCAGTAACGTAGTGGTTTTTTGCAGTGCTGTGTGCTGTTATCGCTCTCTCTTACACAAGGTGAAGCCACACCATTTCAGGGTTTGCTGCGCTGTGAGATTGGCACAGAAATGTTCTAGTGCACTCAGAGACTGAGGTCCTCGTGCCCATAATATTTTTTATACAACTGCATAAAATTCATTACTGTTGTTTTGGTTTTTTTTTTTAATTAGGGATGTCAAGCATGTCCTCTTTTCTCATTAAAGCTAACTTTATTCTTAAACTCCTGAAGGGAGACAGGGGGAATGAAGAAGTGGAGGTTTGGTTTTCTGGAAGTGTCTTGGAAAGAAAATTACTGGCTTATTGTAATTATCCCCAAAGCAAGAATATAAAACCTGCAAGATTGGAAACTAAATTTCACTGCAACTTTTTAATTTAGAAAGTAACTTTCATTCTGAGTTGGTGGCTCATTTTGAAAAGACTTTTTTTTTTTTTTTTTTGACAAAATATCTCTACGTTTTTGAAATTGCCTCCTGAAAAAGTCTCAGATTTTTTTTTCCATGGTATACCTTGCTATTAAAAGTTTTCTTCCTGACTTGGAAGACAAGATAATTTCAGATGATTACCATTTTTCACAAAGTGGATGCAGTTCCCTGCAAGACTCTGGCTTAGCCTTTTGGCCGACTCGGGAAGCCAGCACTCCCTCACTTGCATTCAGGTCATGTTTGGTAGTTTGGCTTTGGGGCAGAGGGGGTTTTGTCACGGCTTTGAAGACTAGAAAACAAACCCTTAATTCCCCTTATGGAAACCGAAAGGAACTGCACTGGAACATGGCAGCCCACCATGAAAGTGCACGGAGAAGGGCAGGTAATTTGCAGCCCTCTTTTCAACTAAGCCATGTGTAGTTCCATTGCCATAACCATGGAGCAAAATGCTTGCCCTCCCTATTCTATTTATAGGAAACAAATATAATATCATTAGAGCAGGAGAGAGGCTGGACTTAGTAAACTGCATTAGCATATTTGGCAGCGTTTAGATTTCTGTCCTGGAAGAGTGTCCATAACAAAACAATCTGCTTAATTACCCCTAGGTCCAGCAGCCTTGAGTGAGAAAAAACAGATTTTGCAAAGTAAAACCAGTTCCGCTGTTACCTCTCCAGCCCAGTGTCCTTAAACAAAGCAGTTACATCTCTGCATAACCTTGTGGTGAATGAACTTCAAGTCTCTAAGCCAAGTCTGAATTTAGCTTGTGTTTTTTTATCTCCAGAGGTGTTTCATTAGCTCAATTACAAGTGACATGTTCCACTATGCGCTGCTGACTGAAAGAACTCAGCCAACCTAAATCCCTCTCCAAATAGAATCCAATTAACCTCTTACTCCCCCTTCCTTTAATCCCCCATGCCTCATGAGTTGTTCACAGCCACACCTTTTAAAGACGACCAAAGTAAACTACCTGAGATAACTATATACTTAACAACTGAGGTGTTTGTACTTGATTTTTCGGTTCGATTGGGCTTGGGTGTATGCTGTTATTGTTCAAAAAGCAAGAGCCTGTGGTTTTTGTGACGGTGTCCAGCGACAGTCCTCTGTTGTGCAGCCCACAATTTGGGCAAGCCCCTGGCTGTCCCCACGCGTAAAAGGCGGGCGGTGATCCTCGCTAACACGTAGAAAAGCTGCTGAGGGTGTTAGACGCAGACCTCCGCGTAACCGCAGAGACCACCCAGGGACATAACTGTTGTTGCGTACGTGCTTGCTAACGATTCGGTTTGCTTATACGAACTTCAAATCCCGGTTAAGCATTGTTTTGAAGGTGGTTAAGGTGCCTGGGTGTTACACCGGCTTCCTGCTCGGGGCTGAGTTTTGCCCTAGATCCATTAATGTTTTGGCAGCAGTGCTTCCTCGCTGGTGTTGTCAAGACAGTTAGGTGCTGAAGTCATCAGCAAGGCATATAACCCAAAATGGATGGGTTGGATCGGTGACCTACTTTAACACACGAGTCTTGCACAAGTCTGACCTTCTCCCCGCGATCCACCCCGAGACCTCAACGGCACAAGCCGTTTCAAAGCACCCCGTGCTCTGTTCTGCTCCTGTGTTGAAGTCTTGCTAGCGAGGCAGCGAGTCTGTTGGCTGGGGCCAGGAGCTGTGATCTGGGAACCCTGATTTGGCTACAGCCTTGCTTTGCAAATCCACGCAAACGTCTCATTTTCTCGATTTTTTTTTTTTTGCGTTGTGTCCACAGCCCATGTCCTGAAGAACTCGTACGCCGTGTGAATTAGTCGTAGGATTATTACTGGAATTTTGTCTGCTTGCGTGCTCAAATGAGCTCTCGATCTGGGTTAAGATTTAGGCTGCAGCAGTTGTTGGGTTTTGTGTTGTTAGCAGAGGGTTATTTTTTAAAATAGTTCTGGTTTGGTCTTATGAGCATTTTCCTCCAAACATGACTACAACAAACAAGCAGTAAAACTCAAGAGAGTGGCATAAATGGGCTGTTGAGGACAAACCAGCCCTGGGGACTGATCAGAACAGGTTACAGCAGAGTTGTGGGGTGACACCCCGTAAACTGAGGAATACAGTAGAAGCCATACAGAAAAACTCAATCTCTTCCAATAAGGATGCCCTGTGCATTTTGTGGGTCTTGGACCAGCATGATCCAACTCTCTGCGTTCCAGCCAAAGCTAGTTTTGGAAGCGTTGCTACAAACGGCACCATAAAATTTCATGTCTTTGCTGGGTTTCTCCTTTTACTCTTGTAGGTTTGAAGAGCCTGACAAGCATATTTCCTAAAAGCCTGCTGTGTGGACTGACACTGGGGGTTCCCTATTACTGCCCAAAACAGGCTAGTGTGTTACGTGGGATAGACTAGAAAAACAGGCATGTGTCTCGGGAAGGCTTGACAGGTTCTGGATGGGAGTCGGGATGAGTGCCAACGTGGCGTTTTGGTGGGGCAACGCGGGCAGGTCGTCCAGACTGGTGCGTGCTCGTATTTATATACGTGTGTGCATTTGTGCAGCTCGCTGAGTGCTACGGCAGGATGAATGCCCTGTAACGTGGGAAGGCAGCGATGAGGCCGTACTTAACTGCAAAGTCAATACAGAGAGAACTAGTCTGGTCAGGTTTTCCTCAGACAATTATCTATTTATTCTCTTCGTAGAGCATCACTAAATCATTTTTTGGCTTTTCTGCTTTCAATTCTCCTTTCCTCCCCTAAGCCGAGCATCCATCCTTCCTATCTTTTGCTGCCTAATCCCATTCTCGCCAGCGATCCCAGCGGCCTTCAGACAAAACCCACGGCTCCCCGCTTCCCTCGCCATGGAAAACGGCAACCTTCCGCTCCCTTCGCCGTACCCCCGGGCGACTCAGGACCGTTGGCTGCTAACCGAGCTTATGCAGTTTCTCTGCTCTGGGCCCAGCTAACGTGTCTGGGTTTTACGTAGCAGTGGGCCCAATCCCAACCCTGATCTAAGCCTGCCTGGAGCTGCTTTTCCCATCTCCTGAACCAGGCTGAGACGTTCACAGGTGTCCGTCGGGTTCAAAGCATGGGTGAAGAGCGTGCTCCTCGGTGCTTTGGGCTGTTTGAAATCCGCGCAGCATTTCTGTGGCTTTAGCCTATTTCTTCATTTAATGTTCTCTGTTCTTGGAGATGTTTTGTTTCTGCCTATCCCCTTAAGAGGTCAAGTGCTTCCAGAGGGAGGTTAGCCTGTAGTTTTCCATGTACCCCGACTACTCGGCGCACGAGTGAATTTGTTCTGTGATAATACAGCTGAGCAGGCAAAACCACAAGTAAATCAGACTGGGTTTTTTTCCCACTTTTAATAACAGTTTACTATTCTGTAAGTGCATGTAAAGCACATGCCCTATTCCCCCAGCCAAGGAGCTTGACAGCTTGTCAGCAAGAACTACCATAGGTCTAGAGTGACTGATTTATGCAAGTAAAAGCACACGTGCCAAGACCTGGCAGCAGCTTGCTCCGTCTTTTTTTTTTGTAACAACTTGGCAACCCTCTCTCTTCTCCTTCATCCAAACTTTTGCCTTTTATAGTCTTTGAATAACGCCTTTTTTTTTTTTTTTAATGTATGTAGCAGTTTCCCCTCCCTTCTCTTTCAGCCATTTGCTCTACTTATCTGAATTGGCCATGGGACAGGAGATCTTGGCTTCACAACAAGCAGTTCTTGACTGATAACGCACAATCACAAACCCGATTGCACGTGGACTCATGTTTTTGTGCAGGGGAATGGGTGCATCAAGGCTTCATAACACTTTCTTACCTGTGCTCTGATATCCCCGTGCTCGTGTGTTGTAGATGCTTGTGCTAAAACTTACCTTCCTTTGAAGACGCATATGCACATACATGAGCTAATACCGGTGCAATCAAGCTCTTATTAACATTGGCTCTCATGTTCTCCGTGCAGAACGCTCATTTAAAGAATTACACAAATTTGTCTGCATATCCAACTGGGAATTCTTACACACATGCATATACAAACAACTATAAACCACACTGTACAATCATACGGCCTCCCATGTAGATTCAAAGTTGATTATGTATGAGGGTTTATTGATTTGCTCTTTCTCACTCAAGCCTGTATTCAGGTATAAGCTCTTAGGCAGCTGTGCAGTCGCGCGGTTTCTCAGACACAGGCATTCTTAGGCACAGACAGTCTCTCACACATAAGCTTATAGATTTATGATTTGTTGTGAGAGTGGAAAACAGCTGCTGCAGGCTAATCAAATACAGCAGAAGATTTAATGCAAAATATTGAAAAACACTGTCTGCTAGGAGGGTGAAATCCTTAAAAACATGCTGGTCTCATGGCGCTAGGCCAGTGCAAGAAGATTTGCACCTGGCCTTGATAAACGTCAGCAACGGGTCTGGAGGAGGCAGCTTCACCCCGCTGCCAGACACACGGGCTAAAATTCACGTTGGGTTTGGCCCCGCGAGGAAGCTGCCTAAGTCTGAGGCTGTGGTTTTTCAGGGGCACGCAAGCAGAGCTGCTTAGCACGGGCTGGTAGGAAAGAAGAGCAGCCCAACGCGAGCGTAAGCTTTGCAGCACATTGGCAGAGCAGGTTGTAGTTCTCGCTGCTGGCTCACTTCTGCCTGTCTCTGTGGACAAATGGAAAGCCTCTTTCTCCAGGGCTGTCAGTTCGGCACCTTTCACCAGTTCTGCTAAGGCTGCAAAGGCTTGGAAATAATTAACTGCAAAGGAAGGAATTTCATCTCAGGTTTCTGCTGACTGACGACACAGGCAATTTATGATGCCACAAGAAGCTCAGGCTGGGATTATTTCTGTGTAACTCCCAACGCTGCTGCTTGGCAGCTTAGTGACTGTGTTGGAAGTGACTGAACTAGATTAATACCTTGTGGATTTGAACTATAAACTTCCACGAGTTTGGAGTTCGGGGGCTCGGCTTAGCCGAGTACAGGCCAGAGCTGCGGCGCTTGCAACATCTTCACCTCCCTTTCCCGGTGCCGGTAGGTGAGACTTGTCAGCACAGCTCTCCCCTTTCCCACCCGGCAGGTATGATCCGACTCGTCCATCTCCAAAGGCGAGACGGCAAAGGGCTGGGCTGTGAAAATAGCGCGGGATCGGTCTTCAAAGCGTCCTTCCCGTGAAACTTTGGCTTGGCAGCCTCTGCGGGTCTCTGCTGCCGCTCACTCGCTGGGAAACGAAGCGAGCGGCTCCCGCTTCCTTGGGTGCTAAGTGGAGAAAAAGTGATGCCTGAGCGGGCTAAAGGACAGGTGTATTTTGTTCCTGTCTGCTCTTGGTCTGCAACAGGAGACAAGAGGCTCCTGCTCCGGTAGTGGTTTTGGCCGCAAAAAGAGATCGCTCTTTCGCAGTTGATGGTTGTGGGTTTAGTCCCTGTTGTTTACCTGCCAGCGGTTTACCCCCAATTTATTCCTGGTCTATCCTACCCTCGTGTGCTGTGAATACCTCCCTATCTTTGCGTTTTGAGATCATCAGGTGAACCATGCTGTTCGATCTGTTCTTCACAGCGAGACACCAGCTGCACATCTACATATCGGTGAACCGACAGCTCTGACTCACAGCTGATGGGCTCCGCTCTGCCAAGGAGCCCATATTCCCTTTCTTCGTGGGTAGACAGCCCTGGGTGGCATAAAGCACACGCTGAAACACGCTGTCCGGGGATATGAGAAGCATCTGTTCCTTCCAGATGTTCAGTCATCTCATTGTTTGTTAGATTTGAGGACAGGAACCCCCTTCAGTTATGTGAGGCACTGGCTGTTCTCAGATGTCCGGGAGAGTGTGTGGGGTGGGGGGAAAACTGGCTTTGTGTGACGCCAGCAAGGAATAGAGGCAGAGGTTTCGTGCTTTTTGGAAAACACTTGAAAGGCCTTTGAGCTCTGGCTAATCTCCATTGTTCGTGTGTTTTCCGGCAGCAGAACGAGAGAGGAAGAACGGAAAGAGGCAAGAGAGCGGAGCTGAGAATCAGAACTGGAAGCTTTTCCCGTGCTCAGGCGAGCTTGGCAGAATCCGTCGTGGCAAATGGAGCTGGATGCAACCGAATCCAGGCTTAAGTTTGGCTCAGATCTTAGACCCGGCAGAGCCTCCTTAGATCTGCAGGAGCTTTGTGAGTAGGTGAATGCATTTCAGCCAGCCTCACTGAACCAGACACAAGTGCAGCTGTTGAATTCACCTGTGGAACAGGGCAGAGGGTAGCGTTGCCCAAATTTGAGGCTTTTTTGCCCACAGCCATCTTGTGTCTTTGATTTTTCTGCAGGCTTATTGTCTTCCGCCGCTGTAGATCACACAAGACTGTTAGAACTACACAGGCATTGCATGCTTTGACTCATTAATATAGGTAAGCTGAGGCACAAAGCTGCAAAATGACATGCGCAGAGTTGCCAGTAGATGTTTAGCAGGGCTGTGTATTGTACCTGAAATGCACCGAAATCCACGTTAAACCTTTAATGCCCTCCTCTCCCAGCACACTGCATTTTAGCACCATATGGGCCATTTGCAGAGTGCAATTCTGCTCTGTCTGCATCGTTATATCCTAGCTGACGGGTGGGTAGTTTGAGATACAGGGTTCCCATCTGAGTTTCATTTCTGATGGAGACATTTCTAAGCACAGCGATACCTGAAACAGATATGACTTGAGGAATAGTGGTAGTGTGGCTCTTCATTTTTCTGTATGGGTTCAACCAGGTACAGACCAGAGCAAGGCCAGAGTAGAAACCTGACATTGGCTAGAGCAGTGCCCGAACGAGCTGTCCCTTCAGTATATCCCTCCCACTTCCATCCACTGAGGGAAAACACTGCGCAGCCCCCAAACTTTCCCACTCAATACTTGTTCCCTTTCCTCTGCACCAGCAGAAAAGCTTTGTTAAAAAAGAGTCATTTTCAATACAAGATTTTAAATGTTTTGTTCCTGACGGTGAGTCAATGATTTTTCCAGTCCCTCCCCCACAATAAACAAGTGCAGGCTGAGTGTGGTCCAGAGGAAAATGTGAGTTACACATGTCCTGGCCACATGCTTCTCCGGTACCAATGATAACCATATGGTGGCTTTCAGACCCCAGCTCTCCAACGAGGAGAAGTGTTAGCATGAATCAGTGCAAGCTCCCACAGAGTAGATAAGTAACCCAGCCTTGCCTGTAGCTGCTCGCGCGTGCCCAGCAAACACCTTCACACCCTAGTACGGTTGTAGTGCCTTGTTTTGTGGTTCAGCTTCACCCAAGCTGGGGAGGATTGGGCTAACGAGCTTGGCTGAGAAACTCCTGCAGCACAGGAACCCTCGTGTAAGAAAGTCTTGTCACTGAGCCCACAGCTCCTATTGCAATTCTCTGCTCCAGCACTTTGCTGGGGAGAGGGAATTGTACTGCCCATCTCCGCTCCTTTCCGTGCGAGCATAGAAACTGTATTTTCTGTTTGGGGAAAGGGACTTAGAGGGGTTGGAGAAAGGCACAGACAGACCTTGGGCTAGTTTCCAGGTTTAGGGCAAACCAAGCGCAATAGGTACATTATAATTTTGGCATCTTACTCACTTAGGATGCAAATACCACCTACCATCCCTAGCTAGAACAGCCCATCAATTGTCTGTCAAGTTTGAGGACTGTCGTAGAAGCAACCCTGTCCCAAAACCAGTGCAGGAACCACAGCGTGCCGCAGGCCCCCAGAACATATCGTACCGCTATGCCCTTGCATGATACCGCTTGCCTACCACGCGTGCAGAGCTCTCAGCTCCCCGTAAGTTAGCAGCATCACCACCATTTTCTGCAGGGTAATAGGAAAGCCGAAGCCCGGATATCCTAGAAGACGTTATTCCCATCACAACCTAAATACCTTGGAAGACTGGGTCATGGAAGAAGGTCTTCTCACTCTGAGGCTGGCATCTTAGTTTCCCTTTCTCCGAGCTCACCCTGGCCTTTGCTCGCACAGTATGCGAGGTTTCCCCATGCGTGGTTTCCCATTCCTCTTTGAAAACAGCTGGTCCCTGCAAGCACCCCGTATCTCCTTTACCTGTGTTTCCACTTCCTTATTTTGAGCTACTAGGGGAGCAAACAGGAGGAGGTTCATTGATCATTTTTAGCGTAAAATCTCAGCTAGGTAACCTTTATTAAAGCTGCAGCAAACATAAGCTTTACTCAGGCAGCAGTTCACAGGAACTTGGCAGAGGCCTGCCTGCGTTTCAGAATCCTTGTCCTTTTTTCTAGATGAAAGCCCTGCAGAAGGATTTGTTTTTCAGACAGAAGGCAAGCCAAGTTGGTGATTTCATCGCAAGGCAGGCTGTGTCAAGCTGGTCCTATTCAAACACGCAGGAAATCAAGTTTGGAGCTCGTTCAGAAACGAGGATGGAGAGTGGGGGTAGAGAGGGGGGCCCTGAGGAGGACAAGATCTTGGATTCTGGAACTGAGCTCGGAACAAGCAGGGCAGATACCTGCCGTCAGGGTAGCGCTACAGGGACCCGTCCTTCACCCTTCGAAGGGTTAACTGGCAAGGTTTCACGTAGCATTTCTTAATTTCCAGCTCTTCCAAGAAGCTATCCCATCTCTGTCCTCACGGAGCCCTGCGAGGGCCATGTGCAGCATCGCTCTGATAAGAGGTCGGGTGGCTACCACAGGCGACGGCAAATTTTCCCAGTCCCCTCATTTCAGTACATTTTTTTCTGTTTAAAGCATTATTGTCTGATTAAAGCAGTTGCTTTCTGAGCGTAAATGTGGATTACTGAGGAGAGAAGGAGAGCAAGCTTGCTCTGAACATGGGAATGGGGAGAGGGAAGTGGAAAAGAGGCTCTTGTGAATTCATTCTTTACAAGCTGTTATAATGATCTCCGCTTAAACATTTGTAGAGCAGCTATATAACACCGGTGATAGAGGGGAGGCAATGGATGGCAGAATTCAGAACATTTGTTCTTGGGTCAGCTACAAAATCTCTGAGATCTTTGGATAGTCCCTTCCCAGGCAGCAAGGGAAGCACAGCGGAGAAAATCTTGGCATAATTTTATCTGCTGCATTTCTGCAGCTGCAAACTTGCCTTTGATCGGCGAAGACATCGCTCCAAGAATCTCCATCGCTACGCAGCATTTCGAACACAGCTAATCACATGGGAAATTAGTGAGAGAAACCTGCTTGGGATGTGTGTGTGAGTGTGTACAGTTCTTCAACCCTAAATAACGTCTGCAGGGGCTTCTGAGTAAGGCAGGCAGAGTTTGCTCTCACTGTTAGAAAAAGCTCAGACCTGCCCCTTTGCACTTAGTCTGTCTACAGAAGAACTTCAAGGACTCCAGTCCTTCCTTTCTAGCAATTGCTTTCATGCATCCAGATTTTAGTGGTTTGGTTTTTTTTTAAATCAAGCACTTTCTGATGTGAATAATACCAACAAAATGTTTGCAGCTTGGCCTGCAGGATGGGAAAAATGCAGACACCAAAAGCCAAGGCAGTTTCTTAACGTCGATGCTCATTAGGTACTTTTTAACATTAGCGGCTGGTGCTGGAATCTGCCCACGCAGGCTGGAGGCTGAGGAAATATTATTTGAATACATCTGCTCCAAGAGATACTGTCAGACTTGGGGAGCATCTTGTGGTAATTAGGGGAATTCATGTCCTTATTTAGTCCAGCAGAGCTTTTTCCTGATAGTTTTTTTTTTTTTCTTGTTTGTGGGACCCTTTAAAATTTTGTTTTCTGCATTTTTTTTTCAACAACTGAAGGTCTCCCAGGCAATATTGAGACCCTGTGTTCCCATAGCACCCTCTTCCCTGTTGCAAAGCACCTGGCAAAGCCGGTAAGAAGTATTTTGGAAGTAAAGGAAGAGAAACTTGCAGCCACAGGCTCGAAATACAACACAGAGTTGTGGTCCATAATTGCCTTTCCCTTTTCCTTTCCCTGCCATGTCTTCTCCCTCCTCATGTCCCAGCCTACACGTGTGCATCTGCTCTCTAGACAGAAAGCCCCTACAAGACCCCAGGGTTGGTGTGAAAGCAGACCAGTTGCCTGCCTTTGACTCTTCTGCCCAAAATGCTGCCCTGAGCTCCCCTGATATCTCTAGTTTGAGTGGTCTGCACTTAGTCGCGAAAGACTGGGGTCGAACCGGATCAGCCGGATGATTTCCCAGGCCCAAAGTGTCTTCTTCCTCTCCTTTCTGCTGCTCTTGCCAAAGGCAGGGTGGTACCTGTCTTTGCCAACTCAAAACTCAATCCCCCAGCAACTTTCGTCTCCTCGTGAGAAGAACTACTTTAAAAAATCTTCTAAAGAAGAGGACAGCGTCAAGCCCCTGTCCTTTTTTTTCTGAAAAAGGGGCCTTTAATATGGTTTAATTAAAAGCTCATTCTGCAGAGCTCATTTGATGTCAGTTTTGAAATTCTGTGCATTTTGTTTCCATTCTTATTCTTTTGTGTGTTTAAATCAGTACATTTCCAAATAAGGTTTTCGTGTGCTCACCGCAGATCTCTGCACTCACTCCTTGAACCTTAATGCTTTTTTGTAGTGTCGAGCAGTGACAGGGTTATGTTAACCTCTCTGCTTCACTAGGCACATTTGTTCCCTCAAAATCAACACAGCAGCTGTAGGCACTGACATCTGAAACAGTCCTGGCTCTCTTTACGGCACAGAGTTTCTCTTTGGGCTATGTGGACTGCGCGCAGTGCCTTGCAGAGAACACAAGCCAGAAAAGCAGGTGCTCAGGGATGATGAACTAGGAAAATACAGGCTCTCGGGTTCTTTTCTTGTTGGCCGGTCTTCCCTTCCGAATAGGCAACCGCTGCCCTCCGAGACAGAGCCGCATGGGAAGGCAGGAGCTGCCCTGCACCAGCTTTTGGGTTAGCGTGGGAAGGGCACGCGTCCCACTCCATACCCACCCAAAGGTCCCCACGGAGCAGACGTCTAATCCTGGCATGGGAGCTTTAGCGGAGGGAAATGGCGCGGGAAATTGCAGGTAGAGTGAATCCCGGTTCGGCTGGCTAACTGGTCATCTGGGAGCCAGCACATGGGGCAGTTTTATTCGGCGTGGAGGCAGCTGGCTAGACTGGGTGGACGTTGGGTTCTGTATGTCTGTGGTGGGGACAAGGTGGGTTCACTTCAGGCCAGGCTTGCTTTGGGGCCAGGTGTAGCTTGACCCTAATCTGCTAAATTGGGCTAAACATGAGCACCTGGCTGGGCTTAAATACTTCTTCTCCTGGGGAGGGGAGCTGGCTGGCTTTGCCTTCTGCTTGGTGAGCTTCTGTAGTCCTTTGTGGGGAGCTGGGAGCTTGAAGGAGAGGAGCTCTAAATGGGAATATGGTTTTGCAGGAGATGAATGTTGGAGACCCTGGCTGAAACTCCTCTGTGTCGGATCCAGGAGACCCGAGCTGTGCTGCTTTGGGGATCTTGTGGTTAGCAACATGCAGGAAAACCAAGGTGGAATGTGAGTAGTACAGCATAATGCTGAAGTACAAATGCTGTTTGAATCGGGGTGGGGGGATAAAGCTGTGTAGTGACTGCATTGCTATCTAATCACACTCTGGGGAGTGGAAAGCTAGGGAGTGCTGCTGGGAGAGGAGGCAAGGGTACATGTGTTTTAGTTTTTGAAAAAAAAAAAACCCTTGCTTTGAGAAAGCAAAGGTCATCTAGAAAAAGCCTGAATTGAGGCCAAGAGCAAAGAAACTTGCAAAAGTAATGCAGGGTTTCCCCCCACTGCTTACTTTCCATTTCTAGCTTGACCAGCTGCTAGAGCCCTTCCTTGGCTGGCCAGGGATGCAGAAGCCCTTTTCTCTCCCCGAAACAGGGGCAGACAACAGCAACAAAGGGCTTTCTTGAAGAACCGAAGCTTTTATTGGAGCAACTCTCTGTTTTGTAGCTGGATGAACACGCTGAGAGGACAACACGATCAAAAGGTGCCCTAAGAGCTGGGAAGACACAGCTGACATGAAGGCAGTGAAAAGGCTGGGGGAAGAACTTACTTCTGCATGAGCTGTTTGAGATGGCTGGGGGGGCAAGGGTGCTGCTTTGCCTGTGCCACGATCCTGTTAGTGCTGAGATCTGAATAGTTTTAATTTTATTCCTAATTTTACGCGCTGCGCACGGATCATAAAAATCGGCAATGCGGGTGCCCAGTGGAGATGAAAGCTGCTCTACCTGATGTGTATGGTGAATAACAAGGTGAATTAAGTTGCACATTTTGGAATCATTTCTGCTGGTCTAGCTAGATGAAGCTCTGCTGTGAAATGGTGGATTTCCTTAAGCTCTGTCTCTTTCTTAGCACCCATGTTGATAATTTTCCTGTGACTGCCATTTGTTTTTCCTGGCCTTTGGAAGCCAAATGCTCAGAGGTGACTGCCTGGCATCTGTCCATATAAGTTGTGAAATGGGGAAGACTGTGACCCAGAAGTATGAAATTTGTCAGCTTCCTATAAGTGTGCTGAGAGGAGGTATGGTTATCGGGGGTCTCTCAATTAAGGGGGAGCCTGTGTTACATTCCTGGGTGTAGTTCTGTGTGTGGTATGACTAATGGAAGAGCCCTCCCGGGACAGGGGAAATGGAGGTGGTGGTCATGGGGCCTGTGGCTTCAGGAGTCATTTTTGTTGTCTGATACTAAGAAATGAGCGGTTGTCATGGTTACCGGCCTCACTTTCCTGGTCTTGCCAAATGTCTTCTCCGGAGCCTCGGGCTTGGAGCAGGATTCAGTGTTTCTCTCCTGCTGAGATCGCGCTCTGATCCAAGCGCCCTGAATTTCAAACATGCCTACTTTGGCACACCGGTGTGACGTTTATGTATGCTTGTATATCTCGAGAGCCTTTGGTCCTCCTGTATTCTTGTGGATCGTTAAGAACAGGTAAGAAGTAAATGAAATAAAGTACACCTGTGGGTGTACTTAAGGGTGCAGCCCTGTGTCTGCAACTCAGGCAGAGGTGTAGGGTGTCCGGGTGGGCCTGTGGGCTCAGCACAGGCAGTGCCTCCCGTGGAAAAACCCTAGAGGATTGGCCAAGCTCTATCTTCTCTCTCGTTCTTGTCTGCTGTGTTCAAACCACAGCATGTCTAACTCTGAAGTGACCTGAACCACAGAGGTCAGCCCTTGCAATCCTTTTTGGCTCGAATCTGATTCCCACACCCCCTTCCTCCCCCTCCCTTTTTTTGTTTCTTTCCCTTTTTCCCTTCAATGCCAGTAGAGGAAGCTTGAGTGAGAGGTGAGCAGGTTAACAAGGAGTCTGTGTGCGTTGGGGTTTTTTTTGAGCTGAGTTTGGGTGGCATTGCTTTAGAGAGCGACCCGAGCTCGTGCGAGTTGTGCTGGAGTCCCCTGCAGTAAGGGGATGGCAGGGATCGCAGCAAGCCATGCGTAGAAATTCTTGGAGCGGGAGGAAGGTGAAGAGTCTCAAAGGAAACATGAGGTCATTTCCCTTTTTAACACAGCACACTTCAGAGGTACTTTAACAATCAATATCTAAATCTGCAGCCTGTTATAGGGCTTGGCAATGTGTTATTTTATAGTCTACCAAATGGGAGCCTGCCTGTGCTAATAGGTTGAATCCCTGAGCTACAGTAAATGTTACTGTCACAGGGCGAGTGATAACTTGCTCCTCCCTGCCTCTTTTGAGATGAGGTCAATTACGTTTACCATTTATGGAAGATATTCTTCCAATTAAAATGACGAGGATGCAAGGAATCCACTTTTGCTTTCTTTATTTTAAACTTTTAAAGTAATAAGCGTTACCAAAAATCTGGGAATGAGGGGCAGGGGAATCTCTCTGCATAGGCAGCCAAGTGTTACAACATAACTTTGGCTTCAGATGTCGAGGCTGCTGCTAAGCCCCTTGGTAGCCCACGCTGGAACATCTGGTTTATCCCATGCTGGAAGGTCAGCTTGAACAGCCGGGCAACTGGGTCCGGACTCGACTACCGCGTGAGCGCCTGGACCGTGGGGCCCGAGCAGCTGTGTCTGGTGTACGGAGCGCGGAGCCGGGAGTCTGCGGAGCTCGAGATGCTCCCAGGGAAAGAGCTCATCTCGCAAGGTCGCACTGGGAGGTGCGGGAGGCAAACCGGCATCCCCCGTTCCCGTTCTGGCTCCTTGGATGGATGGCTCGGGCGCCTCGGAGCGGAGTGCTGGATTCGAAGGTTGTCTGGGCTTCCCCAGGCCTCCGAACTGGGTGCCGGCGGGGTGTTCCTGGGCATGACGTGTGCGTGTAAGGAGGCCTTGTGGTCAGGGCAGCGATCCCTTCCTAATTTGTGAGCTCTATAGCCGGTGACGTTGGCGGTAGTTACTGCTCTGCCCTGCTTACCCAGTTAAAAACAAGCTTGGGTCTCTCATCCTTTGGATTAAGCAACCTGCCCATAATTCTTCAGGAAGATATTCCTTTTTTTTTTTTTTTTTTTTGCATGCACACCTTTCTCTGAAAAAACAGATCACGCTTCCCTAACTTCTGTCTGGAAGCTTATTTGGAGTAGTAGACAGTGAGCAACTCTTGGCTCTCCTGTTAACTAAGCTCGGCCCCTCTGGAGACGGAGAGGGAATCGACTGCTGCATCTGCTTTAGGGGTTATCGGTGAACAGCATCACAGGAGTGTAAAGGCATTAGTCATTTAATTAGCATTAATAGGGCAATTATTATCTTAATAAAATGACTGATTATAGCATTGAAGCTGTATTTGAGGTTTAACAGCTGCAGCAGCCTGACTGAATTGTATGTTTGTTAATCCTCAGTGAGGGTGTTCTATTTCACTGAGTGATGTTTATTTAACATGCAATAAGTGTCTTAGTGAATCTCTATTAAAGGCATATGTGGGAACCTTCATCTGAAGCGTTGCAGAAGAGAGTGAGACTGTTCAATTCATAAAATCCTATTTAAACACTGTGAGCTCCAAAACCCAGCCAGTGCCAAAGCAAACTGTATCCTGTAAGCTCTGTGCCAGATGTCTCATGTGGGGTATACTTAAGGTCCAAAGAAAATAAGGTCTGAAGGGAACAGTTTGGCCATTGAATCTCCAATCCAGCCTATATAAAGGGGTTTCGTTTCCATTCAGGAAATACAAACCTCTTCTATATGGATCCTGTTCAAAGTGTGTTTGCTGAACAATTCTTCCCAGCAGCAGCGATTCTCAGCAACACCTACGCCTGTGAGCAGAAACTAGGTCTGGTGGGAAGGTTTGGGAAATATTCTGTTCTGATGGTGTTCTGGGTGAGATGCGAGGCGAAGCCTTAGCCAACCTGAGTTTATCTTTCTCGTGTGTCCTGTTATTTCAGGTAACTTGCTACCGTGGTTTGTCATGCTCTGGGCAGGGCGCTCCAGGATCTTGGGGGACTGACTTTCGGAAGACTGAGATGGTGTCCCCGGAGAGCCGGACTTCACTCCGAACCCGGCCTGTTTCTCTCTGGGTACCTCCCTGTGGTATTTCGCAGGTAGGTGAGTGCTCGTTTTGCCGGTGTTCGGAGACATTTGGACGTGAACCAGGTCTGAGCTGGCGCGCTGTAGTGGTGGTGAACTCAGTTAGGAGGTGGAATCCTTTAGTGCTGATTTGGCACTAAGTTAATGCAGCCACAGGACTTCCAGTTGGCTCGGATGTAGGCATAGCACATGTGTAGACGTGACACAGGCTGTGTCTTGAGCTTCTCCGAGTTCCGTGGCAATTCAACTCCCAATCCAAACGTATGAACTCTGATGCCAACCTTCTGGGCCAGGACCAGGACGTGTGCTCAGCTTGCTTTCCACCTAACCCTGAACCATTCCTGCTGGGTGAGATTGGGATGGGCAGCCCCGGCAGCCTTCACAGTGTGAGCTAGTGTTGGCTTTGGGTGAAATTCAGTAATTGGAGAGGGACCAATGCTTAAGGCTCCTGGGAGCTTTTGCCAGCCCTGCAGCGTTTCCTCGGGTGAGGAAACGTCATCTCTGTGAAACGTATTTGCTGGGGTGAAGCCTTCTACATGTCTGCATGAGGTCATCTGCTGTAATAGTAATGTCTTGTGTGTTTTCTCATTACAAAGGTGCTTCTGAAGTATTGTCCTGCCTTGGAGAAGGAAACGGAGGGGCTGAGAGGATTGCCTGAGGCTATTCGACAAGGCAGCGGCACGCTGGCATAGAAACTGTCTGTTGTCCAAGAGAGGGCAATTCAGATCCTGCATGGATGAGGACATCTCCTCCCTCACCCACGGCTCCACTTGTCTTTAACTCATGCTTTCCTTCGGTCATGGTGTAAAGTATGGTTGAAACAGCTTTCCAGCTTGCTGAGCTCTCCTTGCTGCCCTGACCATGTCCTCGGCCTGGGTGCCAGCAAGCCCAGCAGCAAATGGCGGGGTATATTGCTCCGAGTCAAAAACAGCTTTGCTTGCAGGGGGGAGTCTTGCTGAATGCATCCTAGTTGCTGAGGAAGGGCAGAGAGGTCTTGCCACTCTTGGCTAGCAATTTACCTTTCCTTGCTAGTAATCCCTCCGGGGCGGCAAGCCAAGCAGGCCCATAGGCATGATCGAAACATGGGATAAATATTCCGAGTGGCTTGATCTATAGGAACAAGCGTATCGAGGAGGGAATGAGTTCACCTCCTCCGTGCTCTTGGCCGTGGCAGGGCTATTCCTATATTCCCCTGCGTGCTGCAGTGGGGTGATAAGCTGGTTGCAGGGAGAATGCTCTGTCCCTTCCCTGGAAGAAGAGATTCATCTGAACCTTCCTCCCGGGAGCAGTCCTTGGTAGGCAGCTGAAATTTTCCTTTTCCTCTTGTCCCATGACTGCTAGGGAATATCCAGTCCCTCGCATTGTCCAGAATAATTCCACTGTCCAGAGGATTAGTGTGTTTCTGTATCTGTAGGCTGGCTGTTTCCTTTCTTGCACTTTTTAGCTGCTTGCTCCCAGGTTGGTGCCTTCAGCCTTTAATAATTTCTCTTGTTCTTGGAGTAGCAGGTTATTGCAGCTTGCCTGCAGGAAGACATCTAAAATGAAGCAAAGGACACCTCTGTCCCTTCCTTGCCTCTGCCCCAGCCCCGACGACCGTGGCTGTAGTCGTGCTGTGGAACATGCAGCCCCTCTAAAACACCTCCGGTAACAGAACAAAAACAAAGAGGATCCTCACAACCCTGTTTTGAAAGGTGTCTTAATTCAATGTCTAAACCAGTCTGCAGGCTTTCCAGTCCTATCAATCCCATAGGAAAAAAGAGGGGGGGAAAAAAAAAAAACCAAAAACAAAACCACACAACCCGAAACACACAAAAAAGTACAAAATCTTAATGATAGCAAAAGTTATAACTACAATTTTTAGTGTATACAGCTGCCCAAACAGGTGGGGTGAAATTGCTGTGAACTCGTGTGCAGTAAGTTGGATCGAGCAGTGTAAAGGGCACGTGGTGAAAGGTGACGTGATACCTTGTCACATTAAAGGTATCTTGGATTTCTGGCACAGAGATGTGGGTAGAAGGGTGAATGAAAACTATGTTTGGGAGAGCAGGGCGAGGTGTTGTTTTCGAGGGGAAGAATTTAATTTCTGATGGGAAGCGTTCTGAGTTTCACTTGCTTTCCTCTGCTATCTGTTCCCAGCTCAGACGACTCCTCTCTTCTTCAGTGTACTTGCCCAGGGCTATTGTATATGACTGTTTAAACAGCCGTAAGCCTGTTTATTTACTAAGGCTATAAATTATCTTGAAATCCGAATTCATCACCCTGCAAATACCTTTTTTTAACAGTCAGGCTGGCTCTCTGCTAGAATGATAATAGTAATAGACCTCCTAGCTGATCTGCCAAGTCTCTGTCAAGAGCAAGTGTCCTTGCATGGGCAATTGCTGCCTTCCAGAGATCCAGGCAGACTGAGGGTTGATTTCTCTTTGCGGGTTTATCTGCTAGTGCACTGGAGACTGCGGCGGCCAGCGGAGGTCTCTGATGGATGAACAGTGTATTCATGTTATCTTACGCTTGCTGGGATTTGCTAGGAAAATAATGATCTGTCTAGTCCAGTATCTTCTAGCCTTTAGCTGCAGTTATCTCCAAAAGAAAGCACGAGAGGCTGATACTAATCAAGGAATGGACTTCTCCTAGCTTTTCTTCCTCACCCCAGCTAGTAAACAGGTAAGTCTGTTTCTGAAGCGTGTGCCTCTTCAACAACAAAAGCAGCAGTATCCTGTGTTGAACTGGGTTTGTTTCCCTGACTACTAGTTTTTCTGAGGCCTCGGACTTAGTGAGTAACTGGGAGAACTTGTCTGAAAACACGTAAACGTCACACTTCCACTATGCAAAGCGTAAATCCCTTGTCAGAGAACTTCTGTCTCAAAGGTTTGAGCCTGAAGATTTAGCCAGGCAAGATGAAAAGCCGCAAAGGTGGCTGTTGCAAGCTCCTGGTCCTGTGTTGCCCTGGCTGTCGCACAGGTTGTGGGTTTTCCCGCGGGTGCTAACCTTTCTTCTCCTGTTAGAAGCCACTCCTCGCCTCAAGCCGAGCGCGGCCGTAGCGGTGCAGGGCCCAAATGCTCTTGTATGAGCTGTGTGGATCGGGTTGACTCACTCTGGCAGGTTTGTTAGCGACCGTTAATCATCCGACTTACCTGTTCTGCGCTGTGTAAGCTATCGCCTCTGCAAACTGCTGAAATCAAAAAAACTGGAGATGGGAAAGATCTGAGGTCATCCAAGTTCTTCATTTTCCCCCTATGGGGGAAGACTTGTTCCCTACACTAGATTTTCCTGTACTGGGTCCAGTTTTAAGTGACTCAAGCAGCAGGGCTTTCGTCGTTTCCCTTGGGAGCCTGGCAGATTTCTCACCATGAGAGATGTTTTCCTAATCCTCCACCTGATCTGTTCCCCTCCTTCATTCCAGCCCTGCACGGGAAGCGTGGCCAATACAAAGCTACAGTGTGTTAATGCTCAGAAAATTACTTGAGTACTGGTTAACTCTTTCTGGGTCACTTCGATACATGTCCTGAATAAAACGGCTTTTGAAAGGAGGATGGTATGGGGCCACGAACGTGACACTTGTCTTGAAGACTGACAAGCATTGGTAGTGCAGGTGGTATGAGTACCGAGAGCTGTAGCCCTCAATAGAAGTTACAGGTTTGTGGAAGGCTTTTTTCCGTACGATATAAGCATACCCGCAACTGGTGGAAACTGGAAAGATCACCCCTGAAATGCTGAACTACGTGGCAAACTGAACACGTGGCAATTGCTGTTTTTATTTTAGGCTTTGCTTATGCCTAGCACTTAGTTGAGAAGCTTGATTTTTCTTAACAAGCTGATGATTTTCCCGTGGATCGCTTTCTTCGCTTATCCTGTCTGTGCTGCCAATGCTGTGTAACCAGTAGCTTGACTGTAATGCTGAAGTAATTCTTAAAATATAGTGTGCTAAATAGATCGGTCATGACAGCATAAAGCCATTTTCCATGAAAGATGAGTGGGATCAGACCTTGGATACGCTATCGAACGGGAGCCCGCACAAGAAGGGGGAAATAAATTTTTAAAGTGTGGCCATGCAAGGGACAAAACTAGAAGCAAGTCCAGTGGTCCACCACTGAGACAATTCCAGAAATATTAAGGGCAGGGTGGAAAGTTGGTAGCGGTTAAGAGGTCTGTGGTAGCGTAACCTTTCATGCGATGGGAAGCTTTGTTTTTTGTCGAGGGTCGCTCGGGAAGCCGTTTCATGGTTTAGCTGAAACGAGCAGGGGGGTCTTCAGCCCTCGTTCTGCGCCCCGGTTTGACCTGGCACGGGGAGAAACGCTGCATTGGCGCTTCTGCCAGGGAAACGGAGGGTGGTCGGGGGGGGGGGGGGGGCGGCG
>JAVJGG010000082.1:2557258-2581417 GCA_035590195.1 Aviceda cuculoides
CCCCCCCCCCCCCCCCCCCCCCCCCCCCCCCCCCCCCCCCCCCCCCCCCCCCCCCCCCCCCCCCCCCCAAAGACAGACCCCCAGCCTGGTCCCCTTGCTGTGCATGTCCATGGGAGCAGCTGGGCTGCCCCGGCCAGGCTGTGCGAGAAGCCTTTCCGACCAATTGTGTGGGATGTTTTCCTTTGATTCATGGGCTGTAATTCCTCCCAAAGACCTGGCGTGCTTTCCTGGTGGCTTGCCTCCTGCAAGTCATCTGTTCCCGTTTGGGACTGGCCGCTCTGGGCGCTGACCTCCAGGCAGCCTCGCCTGGGTTCATTTCCAGGGGATGCTGCCTTTCCTACACCCCCCCCAGCTTCTCCCCGTAGATATCCCAATAGCTCCCAGCAGCACGAAATCCTGTTCCCTGACCCCATTGTTTGCATTGGTTTGCTGGGGCGAGAGGTTGCCCCCAACGATTGCATTGGGTTCCCTCATCTCTTTACTTTTCTCACAGTTTCTAAGACGACCGGTGGCATGAGACGCAAATGTCAGACCTTCTTATATTTTGTGTGCCTGGGGTCTGACTCTGCTCCACCTCCAAGCTGCTGCTGGATTATACAAACCCCTTGTGTTGCCACTTCTTGGTGGGACTGCGAACGGTTCCCATCCCCGGTTCAGCAGAGTTTCACCCCTACCAGCTCCGAGTCCAAACTGCGGCTGGGTTTGGTTTGCCGAAATCCCATGGTATCGGAATGCGCCGCATCAAAACGTGGCATTTGGAGTCTGATAACTGGTTTCTTCCAATGTGAAACAAGTGGAGGACCGTTTCCTCCGACACCTCTGAGCGCCGAGGCTAAGGCAGAGGGGGAATAGTTTCGGAACTGCTGGTGGACTGGGGGGGGGGGGGGGGGAAGAAATTCGAAAGCGGCCCGCGGGCCGCTAGCCATCAGCGAACTCTTAGACTTGGACCTTTAACCTGAGGGATGGGACTTTCCAGGCTGAGTCAGAGCTCCTTTTTCCCCCTCAAAGTACCTCATTTAGGCACCTTGCAGGCGAGGCCAGCTGCTGCGAGCTGCCTAGCTCCGTTCTCCATCTGGCGCTGCCTACACTTGTTTCCCTTTCCTGCCCACTCATTCTTTCTTTCTCCTCTTGGCTTCTTCCCCTCTGGCTTTTGGGATTGGGGTCTGGGGCTTGCAGCCTGCAGACCTGCCCCTTCCCTGCTTCTCTGGACCTCCTTCCTGGTGATGCTTCAGGAGCTCTTGTGCCTTGGCCGAGAGAGACATCTAGTGGGGTCAGAACTCGGGGACCTGGGGTTGTGTTTGGGTTTTGGTTTTCTTTTTTTTTTTTTCTTTCATTTTTTGCTTTTTTCTTTCTCTATTTGTAATCCTTAGAAGGGCTGGTTTCTGGAGGAGCAGGAGCTGAGGTTTCCAAGTAGTCCTTCTGTATGGATTGCCTGGGGGCAAAGCAGACCTTTTAGTGAGCCGGTTTCTCTCTTGAATCTTGGTTGGGGCTTTTGGTTCCTCTTGAGGCTCTCTGGAGGTGCCTCTCCTCCAACGAGGAGGTGTTTTCTGTCCCGATCTTGTGTGGGGACAAGGTGCGTTGGGCCCTTTGGAGACTAGCTGGTCGTCACCTGGGTGCTGAGGGAAGGAGTCTGCCTTCGCAGAGGGGAGCACGGGAGAGGAACGTGCCTGTGCGATAGCAAAAGGACCTGTTTTGGATGGATCCAGGCTTCCGAGAGCCCCCCAGCCCCTTGCATCTCTCCCAGCTTCCCCAAGGCAGGGCTAATCTTTAACTTGGTGCTTTGTCTCTTGCTGAAATATCCCACTCCTGGCACTCCTCCTCCTCCTCTTCTCTCTCTAATAGGCTGCAATAAGGCAGCAGTAGCAGCAGGGAGGAAAGCCCGTGAGGGGAAAGATTTCTGTGCTCTCCTGCAAGGCTGGGGAATGGCGGGGTCTGTCTGGGGGAAGCAATCGCATCTGGGAGGCTCCCAGACGAGAACTGGGCGCTGCTAGCAAACCAGAGCGCTCTGCCACTTCGTTACTTCTGTACAAGCCAAGGGGTGGTGGGTGGGGGTTTTAAACAGCCCTAATACTAGTTTGGTCTAGCTGGGAGGGAGGCAAAGCTCTGTGTTGGTACCTACCAGTCCCTGGGAGATGGTGAGCACAAAAGCTGGTCAAGGAGTGATCCGAAGCAATTATTGCACTGCTTTAAAGCAGTGAGTCCTTGCAAAGCTTTGGGGTAGGGTGGTCGTTCGTAATGCCAGATCCCTCCCTCTTCCAGAGGGAATCGCACTCGCTCCTTTCTCTGTACAACAGAAATACTCCAGACCGTGTTATCAAACCCTGGAGGTGGATTTAAAGGCACTGGCCTTTCTCTGACGAGGGGAAAGTGACACTGGAGTCGTAGCTGAGCCATCCGTTATGTTCTCGGCTCTTCTCCCAACCGCTTCTTCGATATCCCTGTTGCCAAACCGGAGCCCTCAAGACGGCAAATCCAAACACAACTCCTCTTGAGTTACAGGCACAGTAAACACACATCCGAAGCGATGCCAAGAGCGAACGTGGTGTTTTTGTCTCTGCTCGCCTCCCTCGTGCCTCGGGTGATGTTACACAAGGCTTGCAGCCGTCCCCGTCTAGCTGGGTTGACATCGCGAGCCCACAGCGGTGGGAGGAAGGAGCCCTTCATCGCGGGTTTGCCAAGAGGTTGCTCGGAGCAGAAGGTAATCGGATCCCAGTTATGTGTGTGCGTGGTTTTGGGGCGTAAAGGAAGTATGCTGGCGGAGAAGCAAGGATGAATTCGATGCCTGAGCCAAAAAGGCTTTTAAGAAATCTCCCTACCCCAATAATTTAGGGCAGATGGTAGCGTAGAGCTTATCTCGAGCGTTGGCCGAGGACTGCAGATCTGTGCGCTCCAGCGTGCGTGCCTCAAGGAAAGGCTGTGGGGCTGAGCCGGCTGTGGATACACATGGCCTGGGACCGAGCCGGATTCCTCGAAGCCCCTCGTGTGCTTAGTTGCCAGCCTGTCACTGGGGCTTTTGGGGGGAGAGGGGCTGTGTCGCACCTTGCTGGGGTGGGCGATGCTGCAGTCGGTAAAACAAAACCTGTCTGAACACAATTCTCTTTTTCGGTTTTGCTTGCACAGGATTCACGTTTCTTTTCTGGGAAAGAATCTCCTGCGCTCTGCTTGCTGGGCCCAGGTATCCTCCTGGATGAGGCAGGATCCCAAAGCTCCACGCGTGGGCGTAACGGGGAGCGAGTCGACGTTGCGTCTTGAGCTCAGCGGGTGACACAAAACTGCAATTCCTCCGCGTACCGGTGTCGGGGAGACAAGTGTCACGCTTCGATGCTTCCAGGTGAGCTGGTTTACTCCTTTTGTGCCCAGTCCAGGCAGGACTGTGCTGTAACTGATCTGATGAAACGCCCCACGGCATGGTGGGGAGAGTTGGACGCGGCTGGCTGTGCCATTTCGCTAGCAATGCTGTGGGGAGTGGGGTACTGGAGTCCTATGTGGAAGAACTGGTGTTCCCAAATCTGCCACGAGATGGGGCGGCTGGCGTGGCAGCCTGCAGTCCCCTTCGCTCCAGGCTGAAAATGAGAGTTTTGGCTGAATTCAGGAGGCCAGGGCAGGGGCGTGGGACTTATCCAGAAGCGTCTTCCTTCAGCTCTGGAAGTGCCCGACCTGTGGGTCGGAGAGTGGATTCGGTGCCCCCCAGGCTGCAGCCAGCCAGCTCCTACTACTGACGTGTTTTGAGGTAGAAATGCCCTTTACCAGGCCATCCTGCAACTGGTTTCAGGGAGACTGTACCGAAACGAGCGTTTCTCTCCCCGAAGCAGAGCAGCAGCTCCGTCCACCCACATACCAGTGTCATGATAGAGATCAGGGGGCAGCGAGCGACCACAGCCAACGCTTCTTTTTACGTGTAAGCACAGGTATAAAAATGTTCCTTAATTCTGTTTCTCCGTAGAGAGGTGGGAGGTATAGGCTACCCTCCCGCGAGCCCTCGCAGCCCAGCTTCTGGTGTGCCCTGGGTGCCACGCCAGCCGTTGCTACCTCAATGTCAGGGGTGAGATTGCAAAGCAATTAAAATCCTCCTGCCTCCAGCAGAAAGAAGCTGGCAGGAACAGAGCCGCTGTGCACTGCACAAAACCAGCCGCACCACCTGTCCAGGCTGGACTTTGTTTGGATGCTGGGAACAATTTGGAGGGGTTTTTTAATTTTTTTTTTTTCTGCTTTTTCTTTCCCTAGGGCCTATTTTCCCGCCTTTGGAGGGAATCGGTGCACACAGAAAGCAGAGCAGCATGGTGGCCAGCACCAGCTCCAGCTCCTCCTCTCCTGTCAAGGTATGGGGTGAGTCTGCTGGGCTGTGGGGCTGATTCCTGCAGGTTTCCAGGTGGGAAGCTGCCTCGGGAACTGCTTAGTGTGATGCTCAGCTTCAGTCCTGGATCTCCCTGGACTCTGGAAACACCGCAGCCTCGCTGTTTTCTTAAGGGTGCCCTCAACAGCACAGTGGAGCTGCTGAGGATTAAAGTGTTTTACTTGGAGAAGCTCAGCACTGGGGATCTGTGCTGCACATTTCCTAGATCAGGAACATTCGCACAGACGCTCAGGAAGAACCACGCAGCCAGAGTACTAGAAAATATCCCAGTTTATTAGAGCATCTCCGCTTCACATAGAGTTTTACAAAACAATGTATTTACAGGTAAGGAGGGGGCTAACTAAAACTCAACTGGAGTGTGCTCTTCTAGGGCAAGGAACAGGCTACACACCAAAAAGAAATCAAATCGGCGCATTCACAAGTCACACCGTTGCATTTTTCCTTTACAAAATTAAGATGGGTCTCAGCGTCTGGTGTCCGGCACAGCTAACCCGTGTCGTCGTTGCAGGGGGACAAACTCCAGGACCAGGAGATTTGACGCAGCCCTTCTGCCCGTCGCGGGGCACGATTCCAAGCAACTGGAGCTCGGATGAAGATGCATCGGCTAAACCGCAGCGCGGCGTTACTTAAGGCACATTGTGGTGATGCCAATGGGCCCAGGTCTCTCAGGTGGGTGACAGTCGGTGCCACCAAGCCCCGGGTGCCGCTTCCCGTGGGGTGGGGGAGCGACAGCGTGTTTCAGCCAAACTTCTCTCTTTCAGTGGAACGGCTCTGGGCTCGGCGCGAGCAGAGGACGGAAGGAGGAGACCACGGCGTGGGATAACACCAGGGGAGGGATCCTGAAGGAGCTCCCCCCCCAAAACCAAGGTAAGAACTTCTCCCCCTTCATTCCCCCCCCCCCATGACTGAAGACCAGAGAAAGGGGTGCGGATGGCAGTTTGAAAACAAACGAAGGAGATAGAATATATTCTGAAAGCTTGTTTTTGAACCTGTCCCAATAAAGTTTGCCTCTAAACACACAACGTGTTTGTCGTTTTTAATTTTTTTTTTTTTTTTATAAGTATCTTGAATGGGAGCTGCACTAACTTACCCCCAAAGGGAAATTTCTTACTCCAAACATTGATTTCTGAGCTGGGAATACAAAGGGCTGACTGGAACCATCAGCTCTGGCTGTTTTACACACAGAGTCCCAGGCGCTTGCAGCGAGGTAGAGGGAGGGTTGAAGTTCACAGTAGAGGCTGTGCCCTGCCGGGAGGCAATGACAGTACCCAATGTCTCCAGCTGGCGCTGTACAAGAGATGTCCGTCTCCACGCAGGGATGAGCGTGTCCCTAGAGGCCCGTCTGCTCTTTGATCCAGTCTCGCAGGCTGGTGAGCCGGCTGTAGACTCCAGGCTTGTTTCTCTGGGCGCAGCCGTCGCCCCAGCTCACTACGCCGGCCAGGAACATCCGATTGCTGGGCTCCACGCTGACCAGGGGACCCCCGGAGTCTCCCTGCGCAGAAAACAAACAGCAGCATAAGCATCAACCCGCTACAAAGTATTAAAGTTAATCACAAAAACTGAGCAAGAAACCACCAGTAACTCCAAGGAATGGTTTGGGAGACTAAGTCAGCTGTCTGTACAAGTTCCCGGCTGTTCCCCGAATCCAGAAAAAATCATACATATATCTGTAAATATAAATATTTTTCAAGTATGGCAATAAGAGTCACAGTGCCAGAATAAAGAGCTAAACAAGGGGCCTGTCGTGCCAGCTAAGGCTCTCGGTAATAAACGAGAGCGTGGTCGCATCGTTCTCCCACCTGCTGAGCCGTTTTTGAGACTAAGTCATGCATCGACACAATTTGCTGCTCGTGCCCACTCCAATTTGTCCATTGTCTGAATCAAGGAGGATCCCCGCAGCTTTGCTGTACATTACGCGTGGAAATACGAGCGGAAGTGCCGGAATAAAAAAAAGAGCTGAGCAAGCGGCCCGTCTTCCTAACGAACGAGGGCTCCTCCGCAGCCCCGGCCTACCTGGCAGGCGTCCACGCCGCCCGTCAGGATCCCCACGCACATCATGCGCGGCGTCAGCTGGTCCGTCAGCAGCTCGTTGCACACAGTCTGGTTGATGAGCCGGATTTCTGCTTTCTGCAAGATGGAGGCTCCGGTGCCTGGGAGGAGGGAAGGGCGGGCAGAATAAGTGAAAACGCGGCAGCGTTTCCCTCCCCTGCGTGCTTTGTTCGGGCTCTGAACAACCAACAGGTTGCCCGTTGCAACAACCCGCTTTTTTCCTAATGTCCCTTTTCCGGCAGGACCGAGACATTGACTTTGTGCGCTCCCCAAAAGAATCTCATTTGATCCCAGCCTCGAGGTAAGCTAATACATTTAAGTTGCGTCCAGGCAGCCACGCGCGAAAATAAAACGTCCAGGCAGCCCCAAATTGGCGAGGCGATGCCAGTGCTCACCTCCTTCCACGGTCGCTCCCCACCCGGTGACCCACAGGTCCTTGCCCACGGGGAAGTTGTGGGTGGCGTCGGGCAGGCAGATGGGCTGGACGACGGAGGAGAAGGTGACGGGGCTCTGCAGCTCCACCACGGCGATGTCGTAGTCGTAGGTGTAGTCGTTGAAGAAGGGGTGGGAGATGATGCGCTTGATTTTCCGCATTTGCACGCTGGCACCGTTGCGGTTGCCTTGGTTGGTCAGGCCCAGGTAGGCTGTCCACAGGCTGGGGTCCGAGTACCTGCACGAGTCACGAAACACAGGGCAGAGTGAGGTCGTATCTCGCCATCTTAAAGGGTTTCCTTGAGAAACGCCTGTAAAAATGGTTTGTTTGGGTTTTTTTTTTTTTTTTTCCCGATTCAGACAAACGCCTGAAGATGGAAGTGCGACCACCGGGGTGTCCTGCCTACGGCAGGTGGTCCCCGACCCGGCTCCCACCTACCTGATGCCCTGCAGCTGCAGGAAGCAATGGGCGGCCGACACCAGCCAGCTCTCCGACACCAGCGAGGCCCCGCAGATGTGGCCCTGGCCCTTGACGTGGAGGCTGACCTGCCACGGCCATTCTCCCACGTCCGAGTTCTGCCCACCGACGATCCGCGACTTCCTCACGTAGGAGCGGATCCCGCAGTCTGGGGGTGAGGAGGGAGAGGGGGCACTTGGTTACTCCTCTTGCCATTCGACGCCTCCCCTTTGCTCCTCTGGGATATCTACTACAGCGCGAGTGCCCCGTCACCCACGGCGGGGATGGCTGATGCCATCAGCATGGGAGCACAAATGCTCAATTTGCTAAAATATTTACGGGCCAAGTCCGTAAACGTGCAGGCGAATCCCTGTATTGCCTGGGTAAGCCCTCTTGGAACGACACGGACACTCGGCAAACGGCTTGACTATTTTCAGATCAAGAACCCAGGGGCTCTCACTGCCACGCTTAGGTGTTTCTTTAAGGGGTCCAGCCCAGAAACCCGTGTCCCCCCTTCCCCGGGGTACTCACTGCAGTTCTCCTCGTCAGAATTGTCTTCGCAGTCCTGCTCCCCGTCACACTCCGGGTTCTGTTTGCTGATGCAGCGCCCGCTGCGGCACTTGTAGGTGTATTCCTTGCAGGGGACTGTTGTGCGGACCGCTGCGGGCAGGATGAAGGGAGAGAGGGGTCAGCCCCGGTTCTGGGGGAGGTCGCATCGTCCGGGAGCCCTTCACCTCTTCAGGACATTGCCACCCCGTGAAAAAAAGGCACGCCGGGATGCCCGGCCACGAAGAAACCCGTGAAGAGGCTGCCATTGAGGGGAGGTCCCCTCCGCAGCCCCCCCCCCCCTCACCATTGCCGCAGCCGCCCTCGTCGCTCCCGTCCCCGCAGTCGTCCTTGCCGTCACACTTGCGCGTGTCAGGGACGCACTTCCCGTTGTTGCACTTGAAGCTGTCAGCTGCACAGCCTGGGGGAAGAGCAGCTCCTGAGAGACGGCAGGCCACGAATCCTAACAGTACCCCCAACACCCGGCTGTGTCCATCTCCTCCCCCCCGCCACCCCGCGACACGTAAAGCCTCTGCAGCTACAACATACAAACGCCCATTCCCTGCGTCCCCAATCCCTTCTTCTCTACGATTCATGCGGCCCTTTCTTTCCCAAAAGTTTCCTACCCCTCTGCTCATCCTCGTTTCTCTCCTCCCAGCTCTCGCTCGGGGCTCCCGTGTGGGCTTGAGGAAGCTGCACCAGGCGAGGCCTCGCCGTGCCCTGCGGCAGGCTGGTATTTGGGGTTTCTTGCTTGCTGGTTTCCAGCCCCACACTTGCCTTCCTCCGTCGCCCTCCTCGCTCAAGCCCTCAGCCCTTTCTGCCTGCGGGGCGAGTTACTTACTGCACTGCTGCTCGTCGCTGTTGTCGCCGCAGTCGTTCACGGTGTCGCAGACCCAGAACTTGGGCTTGCACCAGCCGTTCTGGCACCTGAACTGCTGGTCGGTACAGGCTGAAAAGGGGAGAGCGAGAAATCAGGGGGGAGACCTGCTAAGGCATCGGCGGAGGCACCAGCACCTCCGCCACCTCGTCCAACCGCAGGAAAACCTGGGCGGCTCTCGCAGCGAGGGCGCAAGCGCGCGGGAACAAGCGCACCAGAAAACACGGCCAGAGCTCCGGGCCGCGCACGCCTGGCATAAAAACACATAAGGCGCTTCGGCTGCAGCGCAGTATTTCTGCTGTTCTGCAGGACAGAACTGTTTGGAGAGCTGTAGTGTCTTAGGGGGTTGAGGCTGACGCTGGCCTTACGGCAGCGGGACAGCCGGAGGCAATAACTCGAGCGAAGCGACGGCTACAAGCAGCGGGAAAGCACCTGAGCTACCCGGATCACGGCGCCGGCAAGCAGGCCAGCAGCACGCTCTTCCTCAGGGAACAGCCCCTTACCTGGGAACGAGATCCCAAACCAGGGGATCCCGTCCCCTCTAACTAACCGCAGACCCCGGACACTCATGTTATCTACGGGATAGCTCTGCTAATCCAAGAGGAAAACTTCTTGCACAAAGAAACAGCTCCCGTGTATCACGCGGCTTTTCCAGATGTGCTCTGCAATCCCTGCCCGGTTCAGTTACAAAAAACCTCCCTTTCTACCGCCCAGCTCAGCCAAACCCACGACGGCCAGGAGGATTACACAGAAAAACACATTCCCAGCTGGGAGGGACTGGAAAGGGAGGGAGATGCCACTGCGAGAGACCTCGATCAGCAGGAACCCACGGCTCCTACGCCGGGAAAGGATCCCAAATCAATCCCCGTACCGAGTGCCTCTGTCTCCAGCCCGGAGGAGCGAAGCAGCGCTGGTGCTGGCGAGCGAGGGGAGCAGGGAGACCGGCAGCTGCTCTGCAAAGCCTCGGCGCTAAGGCCTGTTACCCAAAACGAGCCCTTCCCGTGACAAGCTAAAAGAAATAAAGGGCAGACTCACTGCAGGATCTCTCGTCGCTGCCGTCTACGCAGTCCAGCCACCCGTCGCAGCGCATGCTTCTGTCGATGCAGCGGCCGGTGTTGCAGGTAAACTTGCCGGGGCAGGCTGAGGGGGGAGAAAGGGATAAAACACCATGAGGGCTTTGCAGCCGTCCCCGCTATGTCCCCTTCCCCAAAGCACACAACGTTCCCTTGTGCCTGCTTCCAGCACCCAGCATTAAAACCACCTTTTCCTCCGAACAGAGCGGGAATACAAGGAGGTTTGCAGGAAAGAAAGATGCGCTCCTATCCCCCTGGAAAAGTACGCTTCCCAATTTCCAGGCCAGCGTAAGCGCAGCGGAGGGACAGCCTCTGGACCTCAGGCAAGTCAGTTCCCCCCACAGCCTCAGTGCTTCAACTCACGATCGCTGGAGTCGTAGGACAGGTACTCAGCTGAGAAGCCGGTGTCCGTGTAGGACTGGTCTGAGTGGAACCGGACCTCGATTTTGTTATTCGTACTGGCCACCACAAACTGGGAACGCTCCCCGCAGTACCTGCAGTGAGGGAGAGCGAAGGTGAACGAAGCGTTGGAGATGAGCAGCGAGCAAACCTTCTTCCATCCCTGAACTCCCCATCAGCACAAAGGGTCCCTTCACACACCCGGAGAGCTAAAGGGGCAGGAGAACAGAGAGCAGGTCTGATTCCAGCGCGAGCTGCTGGACCTCGAGGTCCACACGCAGGAGCCGAACGTCGCTGCTGCCGGCAGAAGGTTTGGGCCGGTTGCAAACACCAAGTCGTGACCTTCGAAACGCCTGGGAGTGAGTTCATCCGAATCCCTGCCCGACACAGCGACGTCTCCGGTCTCAGATTCACCGGGTCTCTGGATCCGTGGAGCCTCTAAAGCCGCCGGATCCCATCCCACCAGGGGTCGGTAGGAATCACTTCCACAAGCCCCACTGTGGGAACCAGCCAGGGCCACAGATGCAGGCGCTGACTTTGAAACCCTCTCTCCTTGAGGAAGGGTCGGCTCCCTTGCCCAAGACGTTGCGAAAGAACGCTGCTCGCTTCCCCTATGCAGTACCCAGTTGTCTTTTTTGGCCCAGCTTACGTTAGGTTGTGTAATAGCAAACAGTAAATGTAACAGTAAATGCATCACAGAACCCAACGCAATTACCCTCACAATGGAGATTTGCTCATTCGAGCAAAACCGCGCCAGATGTTTCTGCCTTTCTGCACGCGAGGCATGCGACGCGGCGTTCCACGGCGTTTGGGGGGCGGACTCAGCTGCGGCAGGCAACAAACCCGGGGTCTGATCCCCAGAACCAAGCCCTGCGGCTCCCTCCCCGCCACAGGGCATCCAGCGGGTCAAACCCAAGCACCCTCCCGCCTCACCGTATGCCAAAAAGCCCCAGCACGCTCGTTCCCGCAGCGATTTTAAGGAAAGCGCAAGGTTGCCACGTAACTGAACGCAGCCCCTCCGCTCGGAGGGCCAAAGCCGCGGGCCAGAGAGCGCCTGACACTTACTTCGTGCTGTTGATCTGCACGTAGTCCTTGGTGCAGGAGCTGACGGGGATCCCGGGCTCCAGCACAAAGAACGTGTTGAAACGCACCTTCACGTTCTTTTTAGAGGGAACCTGCGAAAGGAAGCAGAGCCAGCGGCAGGTTGTTTTCTGGAGCGCAGAAAACGGGAACGAGTTTTGTGGGAAAGGGGTTTGCGGGGAGGACAGAAGGTAACTGAAAAGGGAAGAAGCCCAGCAAAAACAGAAACAAAAAAAGCCACTATGGTTCACGCTGTCAGTTAGTTGCTTGGCTTGCTGACCCCGGAATCCCGGATCAAACAAGCACGCAGACCAGGGGTTGAAGCCAGACCTCTACCAACACTGCCTGCTTTCCCAGGGCAGAATGTTTCCCCCACCAGCAGTTTTGCAAGCAAGCAACTGGCCTGTCCCAAAGCCCAGAGCTTCTTGTGTAAAGCTAGTTACTGGGGGCTATGGTAGGCGTCACACGGGGTTGAGGCCTCTTGCGACCTCTTCTCCCCTTGGCACCAGTTCCTAAAGCCTCCCTCCAGTCATGTCAGACTCTAAGTCTGCAGGCAGCATCTGCTGTGAGCGCGGTTGCACGGCGTCCCGCATAACCAAGCTCATTTGACAGACTAATTAAGGAAAAGAGAGGACCCCGTCTTACCTCTATGTTCCAGACACAGTCCGTGGCTGGGGGGTAGTGCGCCGGGTAATAGGGAGTCGTGAAGGTGCCACTCTCTCCTTTCAGAGTCCCACCGCAGACTAGAAGATGAGGAGAAAGACAAAAACAGGTTAGAGGTTCAAAGAGACGTGGTTTTCCCAAGCCTTAGCTGGCTATCACCCAAGGCAGGAAAGGGAGGCAGATGCAACAGTCTCTAACGAGGTTAAGTCGATCTCTGGAGGGAGCAGCTCTGCTCCAAGGCTTGGAGAGAACCCAGGAGATCAATTAGGTGCTTCCTGCATACATCAATCTGCATGCCTAATCCAACATAATTCTTATTTTGCCCTCCCCAGGGGACATCATTACAGCAGCCAAGAGCACCGTGGGCAAGGCAAGCTCCAAGAGCCAAGATGTGACCTGCTTCCAGGTCTCCCGGCCCTGGCAACGTCCCCGGCAAAGTGACCGCAGCCACAGCTGGGCCTCCCTCTTCAGTTGCCCGCGGCAGGGAGAGGTGGGGGGGAACCGGGCCAAGACCTCTGCTCACCTTTCATCTTTGGAAGCTGGAAGAACTCAGCCTTAAAGCCGGGGAATCTCCCCTCCTTGTTGGTAACCAACGTGACGAGCATAACGTTCTGGGAGGAGAGGAAGGTCAGGTTGTAGGATGGGGCGTAATTCCCACAGAGCCTAGGAAGTAAAGGACAAAAAAAATCCATTTGACGGAGCTGCACAGATCACCTCCGAGCAGGGACAGGAGCTCGGTTCCCAGCAGGACTTCTCAGCGTCACCCTGGCACCTCGGCGCCGCGCAGACACTTGCCGGGGACGCTCACCTCACCAAAGCGTGGGGCTCCACGGGGCTCAGAGAGTTATACACCTTGATGTAGTCACTGTCATCCGTGCACTGCTCCAGCTCCAGCGTCTTGAAGGTCAGGCTGATGACGGAGCTGGCGTCCGCCCTCAGGGCCCAGTAGCAGAGCGCGTTGTTGGGGTACGGGCTGTTGGGGAAGCCCGGCGTGGTGAAAGTGGTGATCTCCCCTTCCTTGGCGTGGAGGGCAAAGACGCAGCTCTCTGCCCAGGAGAGCAGGGAAGAGTTAACGAGGCAAACGAGGAGGTTCTGCCCTGCCTTTCCCCCGAGGTGCAGAGCATAGCACCGCAGGCTGTCCCGGGGCAGATGCCTCTTTGCGGGGAGCACCCTTGCTTATCGACATCCACCTGCGAAGCCAGGTACCGGGGAAGGACAAGCCAGGGACACCCATTACTGCTAAATAACGGCCAAGGCGATCTGGCCCACCCCAAACCAGCTCCAAGCAGCATGCAGAGGTCCACCTCGCACGCAGAGCATCTCTCTTCAGGCCCTTCCCCATCCCGCGAGGGAAATCACCACCCCAAAGAGGCCATTACGAGACTGAAGAACAACCGTACTTACTGTCCCGAGAGGAGTAAGCTATGCTGGGGTCAACGGCTGCAGGAAAAAACAGAGGTGTCGTCATCCTTCGGGCTGTGGGAAGTCCCTGGGCGCAAAGCTGAAGAGGTCCCTGGGACCCGCATTGATTTGGCCTCGCTGGTGGGGTCTCGCCCTGCAAGCTGGCCAGGATTGGGGGGGGAGGCTGCTCCTGCCTGGGCTCCGGGGAGCCAAGCGATCAAGCTTTTCCTCTGCAGGAGGGAGGAATTCCTCCCTGTCCCTCTCCAGATGGGCTCAGAGGAGAACACGGAGCGTTCGAGCGGAAGGGAGCGGGTGGGTGCAGCTTCCCCCGCGCCGCGTGGCCCATCGAAGCGGCGCTGTGAAAGCCAGCTCCTTACCCTCAGACCGGTCCCCACTGCCCAAGGCACCCAAGGGAGGGCTGCGACCGGCAGCTTAACCCTCCACTGAAATGTGCCCCCCTCCCCGCAAAAAATCCCACGCAGAGGCCCAGGGACGGCGGAGCCAGCACTCACGGAAAGCGACGACCGACTCCACCTTCAGCATGGGGTTTCGCAGGCGGGGGTTCCACCTCTGGACCAGGCTCTGCTTGTCCGCCATGGCCCTGTCCAGACTCTCCTCCCGGTACTTGGGGACGTGGAATTCTGACCAGTAGTAGGCAATGACGCTGCCTTCGCTGCAGGGGAAGGGCCATTATGGGCTGAGAGCAAGGACGGACGCGGGAGGGCTCAGGTATCGGTAGAGGAAGGGGCCAGGCTACTCGACGAGCCATTTTTGGAGGATGGCCACGGGGAAGGGAGAGTCTCAATGACAAGTTAAGCAAACCGTGCCCAGCAAAGGCCCCTGCCAGCCGGGGGAGTCCCTTTCAAAGCTGCCAGGCACCAGCCACTGTGGCCACTACCGCACCGTACCTCGATTTTCCCGAGACATCTCCCTCAGCACGCAGTGATGAGGGCTGGCAGAAAACGATACGCATTTTCAGGTCGTTTTCCCCCGCCCGCCCTTTCCTGCGTCACTCAGGGTGGCTACTGAGGTGCCTCCATCCCCAGCAGCCTGGGAAGGAGGGTGTACGGCTGCGTGACATCCCAGCATCGCCCTCCTCCGCTGCCAGACAGGCCTCAGACAGCACCCAACCCTCACCTGAACGCAGTTATCACTGTCTCTTTGTGGTAGGGGCCGATATCTGCATGATTCCTGTAGATCTCCTCCACCTGAAAGGTTTAAAGAAGGGTGTTCAGCACATCTAGAAGTGAGGAGGGGGGAAAGGCTAAAGATGGACAGAGCTCCAAGCCTGCTACGGAAAATCAGGGCACATACCCAGCATTCCTGGCTGCAGGAATCTGCAGGGGCCAAAGAGAGGAAGAAGGGAGAGTTGAGAGTCCCAAAGGTGCCCAGACCTGCACACCACAGCCTGCTCTCACTCATCTCGCCCCGCTCTTCCCCGAGGGAAGCGCAACGAATACCCAAATCTGAGGGGAAAGGCAAGACCGGCCACGGCTTCAGCACGGAGGGCAGACACCCTCCTGTCTCAGCTCCCAGCTCTGACCGGGGACCCGCCAACACTGGGATTTGCCCAGGCAGCCTCCTACGGCACCGTACTGGGTTGCAGAGGCAGAGAGATGCCGTGGCACTGGGCTGGAGCCGCGATGCCAAGACCCAGCTTAAAGGCAGGCTCCTCGCACCCAGCCCAGTGCACCGTGGCGAGCGGGGAGAGCCGAGAGGAGCGAGAGAGCTCCGAGCAGTCTTACACGCAGCATTCCCGTGGCCACAGGGCGAGAGGAAAAAGTCCTGCTCGCAGGAGAAGGAATGCGAGAAACCTCTTACCGTGCTCTTCACCTTCTTGGCCAGCATGATGAACTCCGGCGAGCTGGAGTTCTCGTAAGCGTCAAGGAAGTCCCAGTTGAGAACCCGCAAGTGGCCATTGAAGACCTTGTGGACGGCCACGTTCCTGTCTGGAAGGCAACGGTTCAGAGTCAGAAAGGGCAGCCAGGGCTGGGACCGCGGCACAGCAGGTCCCCAGTGACAGCAATTGGGGCAGGGGACTGGAAATGGTGTGTCATCCCCCCCCTTCCTGGAGCCTTCCCAGAGCTAGAGAGGGCACATGTGAGCAACGCCGGATAACGAAGCTTTTCCATGAGCATACGCCCCCAGGGTATCACCCCACATGCCACCGCCCGCCGTCATCCTCACATTTGAAGTGCCAAACCAGGAGGCCGGTGGCGAGGGAGATGAGCAGGAAAACGACGACCGCTACGGTGACGACCACCCGCCGCTTTGGGCCGCGCTTCTCCATCTTCTTGGAGTTCATGGCAGGGAGGAACTCCACGCCTTCCTCCAGGTTGTTCATGTCCTAGGAGAGGAGAGAAGGCAGGAGGGTTCGAAAGGCCGTTCCCAAAGCCCAGTTTGGAGAAGTCCAACCACAGAGCGGTCTAGAGCAGAGCTACTTGTCCACGGCAGCTCCTCAACACTGAGAGCACGAGGATGCCTCGGCGGCGGCGGCTCCACGGCCAACCCACGGCAGGACAAACCCCGAAGGCTTTGGCTTTGCTTTTCGGCACTCACCTAATTCCTTACTGGGCCTAATACGAGGTTATCAGCTCCAGCAAACTCAGGGGTGAGTCCACACCCCCCCACATAACCATGGTAGGTCACAAGCCCACAACCTCCAAGATCTCTGCCTGCCGGCAGGTGAAACTACAGAAAAAAATTCACCCCCACGACGTGCTCGCTATGTGGCAGGTGTGTCACCAGCAGCTCGCGGGGCATGGCACGCTATAAATAGCATTCCTGTAAAAGAAGAAACCGAGCTACTTCCTCCCTTTACATTTGCAGAACTCTCTGTACGTCTCCTGGGCCAACACGGCGCTCCCGTATTTCTGCTTAGGATCTCCCATTCAGCGCAAATACAGATTAAAAGAAATAAACCAAAAAACCCTAAGATGAACACACAAGACATCCCCTGCAGCCCATGACCAGCCAGACTCTCAGGACCAGACGAGCTGGCTAACGAAGAGCAGGTCCTAACGGCAGCCGCCCAGGAACGAGGGACGACACCAGTAGCTCCCGCTGCTACCACCGCCCCACGCTGGGCCGGGTGATGAAGAGGAAGGTCTCTGTGGCAGCGCAAAAACCTCGGTTTCACCCTCTCCTGCTTTCGGCTTACCTGCCCTCCATCCCTGCCCTGCTCGCACACCCTCCAGCCTTGAGGGGCAAAAATCAAAACGGCTGCAGACCCAGATGCTTTCAGAAGACGCCACGCAGCCCAGAGCATCCTCGGTACAGGCGGACGTCGGGGACCCAGATCTGCACCCACTACCTTAGCACTTCTCCTCCTCCCCAAAGCTGGCTAACCCACGCTGGGAGAGCAGGCTGCATCTTCTGCTTTTTCTTGTGCTTCTCGCAGGTAGGAAGGGCCCTCTGCCTGCTGCAAACTGCCCAAACCATGAGGATGCCTCACCTTTCTGCTCACCGCCTTCCCATTTTCCCCATTCCCGAGCCTTCACCGGGCATCCGGCAGCTTCCTGGGCAGCAGCGAGGGGCTCCGGATGACAGCAAGGATGCCATAACCCAAAGCGCCGACTAGCGTAAATCCGCTGCATCCAAATGCATTCCCGCGCTCTGGAAGGGGTAACCTCCTCCCCGCAAACAATGGCGCTGGGTCAGATGCTGCCCGTCCTCTCTCTCGGCCCAGGGCCGACACAAACATTACGCTAACGGCTCGGGTTAATTTGATGCAAATTTCGCCAAGCCCCTAAAAGTCAGGGAAAACAACCAGCAAAAGGGGATCGTGTGGCCAGAGGGACCTCTGAGCCCTCTGCGCTCTCCCGGACCCAGGCTGCGCTTCCCTCCGGCGCAACGGCTTCACCCCCTCATCTTTCCGAAGCCCCACGCTGCAGGAAAGCCCAGCTCCCACTTGCACTATTCTTCCACTCCTTTTGCCCTTTTCTTCACCCAATCTCTACCCTCTCCTCCCACCCTCCACACCTCACCAAAGCCTCTCCTCCCTGTGGTATTCGCCTGAGGCCCTTTCCAAAAGAAAGAGACGTGACAGGCACCTTACGCCACCTTTTTTGTAAAGGACTCTCTATGTTTAAACCTCCGCAAACACTTACTAGAAGGCCACCGAGACCAGGGCAACCTACCAGTTTTCGCACCATCTCCTCTCACAATAATCCGAGTTTATCGTTTGACAGATCTCCGCTACAGCCTTCGGTCATTTCTGGGATTTGCTACCCAAGGCTGGGCAGAACGAAACCAACGTGAAGCATGCCATCTCTGAGGTGCCAGGCTGTTTCTATCACCAATATCCAGCCACTGCCAGAAGAAACAAAAGACCTAGCAGGACCACAGAGGGCAATCCCGGGGGGGATGCTCTGATTCCTGTTTTGCTTCCGTGATCATACAGGAAAAACTTGAAAACGTAACCCGAAGAAACTTCAAAACAGAAGACACGCAAAATAAAGCTGAAATACATACAGACATCCTAGATCAAGAAACTCTTCCATCACAGTCAAGATTGCCTGGAGTTTGACACACCATCTTCGAAACAGCCATCTGGCTCCCATCAGTTTCCAAATCGTGCAAGAAATCCCCCCAAACCAGGTAGAGAGAAGAAAACAGCCACAAATCTTGTAAGCATCTCCCTTCTCCCACCGTGGGGCTGCTTGCAGCGCCAGGCTTTCCCAGGACTCCCAATACGTTGCTGCTGTTAGCAGAAAGGAAAGTATTTAATTCTCTCCTAACATCTGCAGGAGCCCGAGGCAAGAAAACAACCTCAGGGGTTTAAATTATATATCTGTTTGCACAGCAGCCGCTTTCCCAGACTTCTCGGGGTCAGCGAGGAAGAACCGCCTGCCCACAGCTCCCAGGGGGAAGACGGCGTCTCTGTGTGTTCTGAGTAACAATTTGGGGGCCCAAGCTGTTAAATCTTGGCCTTAATAACCCACTCCCCTGGCAGGCTGAATTCAATCAAATGGTATTTCTTCCCCGAAAGAGGGATCCCGCACTTCTCGCACGAGAGGCGTAATGTTACCGGGTGGCAGCAGCTGCAAAACGCCCCAACGAAATCGGGTCTCCTCTGGCTACCGGTAAAGCCAGAGTAAAGAAAACCCTATTTTCAAATAGTACACCCTTCGGCTGAGGGTACCTCTGCAAAACTCCCCCAAATTCAGTTTCAGGAAAACTGCCAGAAAAAAGCAAGGCTGCGCTGCAAGCGGGATATACTGCTGTACAAGGCCAGGCTGCACAATGTTGTGGCTGATGCATTTTAACATCCTCTTCCAGCTAAAGGTTGTTGTGTCTTTGCAGGGGGAAAACTCTTAGATGGGAGCAACTCGTCAGCGTGATTAAATCAGAAGGAAAACACAGTCTGCAACACATACAAACATACGCGCCGCTCCTGCAGCTGCAGCGCGACCGAAGGATGTTCGGCGAGAAAACTCACCGTCTGATATTCCTTTAGACAATTTCTCTGCTGCTCTTGGAAAAAAGGATGGAAGATCTTAAACCTGCGAGAGTTGTCAGTTTGCTCTCGCTCCAAAGCTGAGACAGCAGTGACACCCACAGCACCAAGAGTAATTAAAGGAGTGTGGGGAATCCTAGGAGGTTATTTTTATTATTACTCCTCTACAAGGCGCATAAGCAGCCACTGACACTGTTACTCGCCAGAAGTTACCCAGTGACCAGAGGCAGATACGAGACTGGATCCAAAGAGCTTTCCCTCCCTGCCCCGTTGTTTTATACTCCAGACCCCACTCTCCCCCATCCCCATACCTTACGCACACCATTATTTTCCCCGGCCAACTCTGACACTTGTGGGAAGCGGCTCGGAAGAGCTGTCGCGCGTCGCAGCCTGGGTAAGCAACAGTGATTCCTGCAAACTCTCCTCTCAGCGCAAGGCAAAGGATCTGAAGCATTCCCCAAGCACTACAGGAATGCTGAATCAGGTCGCGCCGGGAAGATTTCAGACAAGTGTCCCGACCTCTGAGTAAGAGGCTGAATCTTCTCTGCCCACACTCAGCACGAAAAGCACCCGTTCGACCTTAGTGCCGGACTGGTCTGTGCCCAGACAGCACAGCTTGCTCGCTGCGCTGCACGTCCCCTTCCCTACTGGAATTCCTGCCCGGCAGGGAAAAATACCTCCTCCGTGGTGCTGGTCACCATCCTCTAAGCTAGGAGGAAACCAGGCGGAATCAAAAGCAAGACAGGCTCGAAAGAGCATCGTTAAATCAAGGAAAAAGACAACTACGGTTTTGATCTCCTTTAGCTAACGGCTGCTGCGCGTTTCCCTCGCGCGTGCCGAACGGTCTATCGCGACAGCGGACGTAAACCAGGAGAGGACCTGGATGCACATCCTGCTCTCACCTTGTCCGCGATTCCCTGAGAAACCGTCTCGAGCCCCAAATGACTCAAGCTCCGACTCTCCCGCCCTCCTCGAGGAAACTACTCCAATAAACATTAGTAAGAGAAAACCTTCCTTGATATTCTCTCCGCCTTAGTCACAGGTTCAGTTACTTCCTCCTGCTCCTCCTCGCTCAGCCTTCATCGTCACCGTGGGGCTCCCCACGGCGGGACCGGAGGTTTCTGGTCGCGGCGTCAGCCCGGCAGCGCCCTGGCAGGAAAGCCACACACCGATCAAGTGAAAGGGTCGGAAAGACGTTGCCCCATTCCTTCCATGCCTCGGTTTCCCCGGGAGTACCGACTCCACGAGGGAACTTGGAAAAGGAGCGCGCACGGAGAGGTTTACACGGCGCTTGGAGGTCTGCTCTGCAATTCCTCCGTGCAGAGAGCTCAGGGAGAAGTCCCGTGCCTAAGCAGACCTTGTCACTCCTCCTCCATAAGCCGCGCAATGTGTATTTTTAGACGGCAACCGTACTCTGCCAGACTGGACAAACCAGATGCAGAAGTGACTAACTCTGTCAGCAGGAAATTTGGCAGGCCTATGGGGCTTGTGGGAACTGCAACAGTCGACTCCGGACTGGAAATGCCTACGGGAAAGCAGAGAGATCCTCCTGCAAAGGAGGGTCGCAGAAAGGCTAGGACAGGCCACGGAGCGTGGCTCTCCAGCAAGAAGATTTCCGAGATGCATACAAAGTGGGGTCCTTCTGGGATCAGCATCTCCCACAGAGGCTGATTTCTGGCTCGTTTGGTGGTTCCAGAAAGAGAGTGTGATGTGTCCCAGGCACCGAAAGCCCTTGCTGCTCCCCTCTCCTCCAATATAGGTGCTCCATCTCTCACCCAGTGTCTGCCTCTGGTTCACTGGACCCTGACCCACAGGAGGACTAGGCTCCTGGCCATTAGTTTCACCTGTCCCTTATCGCCACTGGTCAATTTGTTTCACCTGTCCCTTATTGCCACTGGTCAATTAGTTTGTCCAGCACAAGGCAACTATGAGATTCAGCTGCTTCTCTTGATGTTTGCCACGTTCCGGGCTCGGCTCATCTGCCACAGCGCTGCCCAGGGCTAAAGTTGTCCAGATCACAGAAGGTAAGAGCGAGCGTGCAACCAAGGCAGTCTCACTGCAAAAGACCTACTGTCTGCCACGGCCGAGAGAAGGAACCCGTAAAATGCAAAGTTGGAGGTGGCCCTGGGGAGGTCTCAGATGAAGCAGAGTCATCGGATGATGCGGTTAGACTCTTGCCGGGTAATTACACCCTGCAAATACCGGCCTGTGTATCCAAGAGGCAATTCCCACCTCCCCTTTTCCAGCCACACCTGCCTCAGGTGGCGTTCAATAAAAACTAAAACAAATATCCCATGAGAAATGAGAGGAACGAAACCCATCGACTCATCAACCAGCTCAGCACGCGGCCAGCAAGCCGGGCTCAGAGCTTGGGACTCCCCAGCCGTCGAGATCGACGGGGCGAGCTTGTGCAGTGCAGAAAGAGCCAAGAAAGTTCTATTTTCAAAACCTGAAGTTTCCCAGATCATACTGAAAGCTAACACCAGCTTTGTGGTGCTGGCAGAAGGGGAAACAGCCCATTTCCCATAAGGAAAAAAAAAAAAAAAAAAAAAAAGATCTAAAAAGCTGCTGACACACGGTGTGCCCAGCGTGCAACTTGCTTTGCCCCAGTAGCTCAAGTACAGCTACACGAGTCTTGAGATCAGCTCCTGCATCGACCCTTGCTGCAAACCCCAACACTCCTCCAGGAAGAGATCTGATAATAATCTTCTCACTCCTGAGAAGAAATACATGGAAACAGCACGCCTAAGAGCTAAGCTTCCATAAGGCATATTTGTGCTGTGTTGCCCCAATATGGGCAGAAAGCACTGAAGAAACTTTGCCAGCGTATTATTTTTCACCATCAGTTCCTTATTAAGGGCAATAACACTATAAAATGATGACATCAGAACTAACGAGGGAATACGGAGCAGGAAATAAAGGATACGGAGTCTTCCACACTGTCTACCTTGCAGGCACAGAGGGCAAGTGCAATAGTGAAAGATACAAGTCACACACACCTATTTCGCACACCGATTTCGAGCTCAATCCTCTACAGCATTCAGTTGTCTTGTGACCATCCCGAGTCACATGAGAAACCAAATTCCTTTAGCTTTATTACGGAAGAAACTAAAGTTAATGTTTGCACAGGACAGCAGAGGCTTGGCTTGCTGCCCCACACCGGGCTTATCAGTGCAGCCGTGTCATGCAAAACAGCAGCTCAAAAAAAGCCACCACGCTCCTAATTGCGTTTCTGTTGTAGCAGAGAGACTTTTGCATGTAAGACTTAGCAATTCTTGGGGAGAAGTGGGAAATAAAGCTGCCTTACAGGCCTGATACACGTAGCTATGAGGCATGAAATTCCTCCCTACAACACACTTATGTCCCAAGACCAGAAGAGAAACGTGCCACAGATGCAAATAGCTTATTTAAAACACTCTTACGTCTTTCCTGGTACAGAAAGTACCGTCTGAACAGCAAAACCGCCCTCCAGCAGCCTAACCAAACCAGCTGCGCTCCAGACCTCGACGAAACACTCCACGCTCATCGTTAACGTTTCACCCACGCTCTTCACCGACTCTCACAAGATTTGAGGTGGATCCGGCCCACGACATTTGCATGTTTGGAGCCAACAGCAGGGGAAAACACCAGCAGCTCCGACCGACCGGGTAAAGCCTTTTGTCTGGCAAACCCATCCCTATCAGCTGCTCCCTCCTCCGCCCCAGCCTATCGCCCGGATATCGCAGCGCGTTATTTGCCAGGCTAGCCCCGGCGGCCTTTGGATGGAAACGGCATATTCTACCCCGGGCAAGGCGAGAGAACCTTTGGTCTGATACCTTCCCCACGGCCCAAGCCCTCAAAAACCTCTCTCGCTGCTCCCTCCATGGTTTTACAAAGCCATCTTTTGTTTGCTGAGCAAAGGTCTGGCACGCTGTCGATTGGCCTCAGCCTTTTTCTCATCGTGCCTTCCTTATCCCTGTTTGCCTTTGGCACCAAGAGCAGCCAAACTGGCCTGAGCCGCGCTCGCCCACCAGCCACTACCTGAGAGAAAAGCTCTGCACCTTTCCAAGGAAAAGGAGTGGCTTCTCCTCGCCGTGCCCGAGAGCTGCCACAGCTCCTTCGCCGCCGCGGGAGGAGATGCGGTCATTGCAAAACAACTCACATTTGCTCCGCTGTCATATTTATAGGGAGCCAAGTCCAACGACAGTCGGTCCACGAGGGACAAATTCCTCGGGCTGTTTACTGCCAGGAAGGAAGGTAGCGTCTTCGGGGAAGTCCTCCAAGATCAGATCAGCTCCTCTTGAAATGACGCAGCGGGAAAACTGATCCAGAACCAGGGGAAAGGACCTGGCGCACCAGGGACTCACTCCAGCAGCACTCAGCCCTGCCGTAAAGACACCGGCACACAAACCTACCTTTTGCCAAGAGAACGAGCCGGGCAGGGAAGATCACGCTGCACACAACGGTGTCACCCCGACCCGGCCAGGGAACAAGGAGCTCGAGCTGAATGGTATCAGCGAGAGCATCTCCCTCCCGCTCCCGGCAGTCACGGCGGCCCTGACGCGCGCAGGACAGCAGGGCTGGAGGCAAGGGGACACTTTTTCTTGATGTAGACCAGCTTTCTGACCGGTGCTAAAAACTGCTAGCTCCTTTGCCGCGGCCGGGCAACAACCGCTAACGCCAAGCCTCAGAGACCGAGACCAGACGGCCTGCAGGTGAGCTGGAAAGCGCTGCTGTCGCGCTTTAACCTAGAAGCCCGCTTTTCAAACAGCTCTGTGGCACGGAACAGGCTCCGGGGGTGCAACCCAAAAAACACCAGTCCCTGCCCAACCCTCAGCCAGGAAGACCTACACAAAAAGCCGAGACCGCGGCTTAAGCTCGCTCAAGTTTCAAAGCACGCTCAAGTTTCAAAGCACGCTGATAATGCATCGGTTAATTAACGAAGCCGCAAAGCCCTCGGTTAAAGTCAGACCTTCTGACGGGCTTGAGCAGGTTTAGTTAGAGCTGTTGCTAAACAACCCGGACCTCCGCGTAGTTTATCTTTACTCACATCCCCAGCGCCCAGCTTAAGCCGAAATCAAAACCGACAGAGCGACGGTAGCGCTGGCATCGACGCGGTCTACACCGGCGCAGACCGCCGCACCGCGACGGGCAGGGATTTCCACCTTCCCAAAGCTGGTTTTTCTCTTCCTGCTCCGCTGGGCTCGGCATCGTCCCCCAAACAGCTTCTCCCGACCTTACCCGGCGGCGGAGCGGGAGCGGGAGCTCCCCCCCTCTTCCCGAGGGATCCGGAGCCACCCCCATCGATCCGGCCTGATGAGGCTCCAAGAAACCCGAGCGAGCGGAGGACGAGGCAGCCGAAAAGGCCAACTGTTTTTTTGGCAGACCCCC
>JAVJGG010000082.1:2581517-2610001 GCA_035590195.1 Aviceda cuculoides
CCCCGGGGCCCCCCCCCCCCCACCCTCTCGCCCCGTGTGCCGCTCTCACCTGCGGTTGGGCGCTGTACCTCATGCCGGCACCGGTGGCCGTGGGGCCCCGCTCCATGGCGAGGGCGGCTGCCGTGCCGGCTCAGGCCGCCATGGCACGGTCGCTCCTGGCCTCACCACGGTAAGGCATGGCTCGGCACGGTGCCCAGCCACTCCTCTCCACGCTGCCGGTAGGTGCGGGAAACTGGGGGAAAAAAAAAAAAAAAAACCACGGGTCCCCCCCCCGCGACGCTCCCGTCTCCCGTCTCTCCCACTTTCACGGGCGTCCACGGGGAAATTAAGGAAAACCTCGTGCCCGAAAAGCTGCGCCCAAAAGCCCCCTCGCAAGCTCTGCGTGATGCGAAGAGACCCTTCCGCCGCCCGCTTTGCTTTGGTAAATGAAATCAGAAAATGCTGTCTTTTGCCAACAGGAGCCACCCCGCAGGCAGCAGGAGGGCTCGCTAGCACTCGCGTACACAACAAGTTCTAGGGCAAAGCTTTACGTACCCGAGGTCTTATCCCTTTTTGGGTGACAACAACTATCATGCTACGAAGCCCGGCTGCAAAGAGCACGCTCTCCAGCATGCACAGGCTCTTCAGCCCCTGGGACAAGCCTGCTGTTCCCAAAAATACCTGGTACCCGGAGGGGCTGCCAAAGCAAAATATTCCTTTCATCCCAGCCTGAAACCAGCTCTCAGTTAGGCTACAGCGCTTTAGGAATGAGCTCTCTCTCATTTAGGAACGGGACCAGATGCAAAATGATGAGCCGCAAAGCAGTACAGCAGAAATCACACGTGTATCCAAATCTGGCTGGCGCTCACGAGTGTCGCTTACATATCAGCAGCAGCTCCCCAGTGACTGTACGGTCGAATATTAAACGGTGCCCCCAGAGAAGAAAAGGAGGGATCAGCGGCAAATCCCTGGGTTCTCAGAATGCTCTAATGCAGGTTTGAAAGAGGGCTTTTAACACTGAAGTTTGCATTCCTGACACAGTCTTACTCCAGCATTTTCCCCTTCTCAGAAAGATGACTTCTCCCCCCACCCCCCCAATATTTAGATTTCTCTCCTTCAAGAGTAAGTCAAGATTAAAGATAGCTGGACCAACATCATCTTTCTCGGAAAGGTTCTTCCCTCCTCCGTCTTACATGTGACAGTCTGTACCGACATGTGGCACGCCTGTCAAACTATCTGAAGGCTGAACTGGCCATCCCACCGCTGAACTCCTTCCCACCAACTGCATCCAGCCCTGAAACCGATTTCTTTCCACATCTGAACATTTAAATTTCTCAGGTCTCCGATCCTGCTGCTTTCTCTTTAGGTGAGAACTAGAACGTCACTTCTGCGCTTTTACAAGAAATACTTCTGGAATGGCTTTCCCTGCTCCCCCACCAGCTACCAGTATCCCACCCACTGGCTGATGTCAGGAGCTGCTCTCAGCTCTCCAGGCGATGCCCAGCCCTGCCCAGTGCTCTACTTTTACAGCCACTCCCTACCTGGCTGACTGTAGGCGCTCCAGCCTGACTTAATACCCCCGTGAAACAGCATATTTTAGGTACAAAGCAGCTAGTCCCAGCTGAACCACTGCTCTTTGTTTCTGCAAATTTCTCCTCTTCGGCGTATCAACTCATCTCCGCCAGGCAGGTGCCTGGCAAACGCCCGAGCTCTAGGATGTGGCTAATGAGGGCAAGACGCAGACTCACTTTTTGAGGCCTAAGGTGTCTCTTGCAAAGATCCACGACTCTCGGTTTCACAGAGAGCTGCGGCGTTTCCTGCCCTTCAAGCCACACGCATTTTACAAACTAATTCACTAGCCCAGCTGGCTCTTTGAACAAGGGGACGCAATCACGCCGGGGAAAAAAAAAAAAAGAGAATAAAGCAATACGCGTGCTAAATAGAAAACATTATCTAGCTGGGGGGCAGCTGGTTTAGAGCCCTAAATGATAGGATTCCCGTTTCTTTGCTGCTGAAGCACAGCGATTTATTTGGCGGCTGCGTTGCAGTAATGGTTAAGTCACCGGGGTAGGTGCGAGCCCCTTCCTTCTGGGCACTGTTGGGTCCCAAAACGTCAAAGCGGCAGCTCTGAATAAGCAGCCTGCCACATGCTTTTGCGGTAAGACACTTCCACGTGTCTCTCTAGTCTGACCGAAGGATGCTGAGCCCAGCCAAGTCACCACGAAGGAAGACGTAACCGAAGCAGAAAGATCAAGCCGCTTACCCACGTCCAAAAGCTGCAGCCAGCAGCAAAGCCTCTGCTTCTTCCCACTCGGACCAGTTCGTTCGCTAAAAAAGCTGTCACCTCCTCCCGACGTTGTCTCTTCGGACCAGCGTGGCCACAAGAGCACTACGAGAGCGGCATGGCGAGGTTGAGGAGGCCTTGGGGAGGAAGGAGAGCCCCTGCTTTAGGCACGGCTGAAGTCTTCCTCGCGACTGTATGCAGCAAACGCTGTCTCAACAGGCGGGATCCTCTTGCACCAACTCCCAGGCCTGGGAATGCCATCCACGTGAAAGAAAGGAAAACCGTAGCTGCTTACATAAGGAACGAAGGGCAGGCTGCCTGCAGGGAAAAAGTCTTCTTGGCGGAGGCAGATCCCACTGAATTCTGGCCCCGCAAAGGAGCGCCGGAGCCACAGCAGCGAAGGGCCGGATTCGCAGGGTCAGCGACAAAGGGTTTTTCCTCCCTGCAGTGTGTCCCAAGGATCCTGCTCTCCGTGTGACTCCTAAATTCAAATTTCACCCACAGTGCCCTCCCACCCAGATTCCTGCCAGACAACCCCGAAACCACCCCATCTCTCTCTGCAGTTAAAACTGCTCCAAATCCGGTCCTGCAACTTCGACAAGCCACACAAAAGATGGGGAGAGAGATAAAACTCACAGGGTGTCCTGTTACTTTGCATTCCAAAAGAGTAAATAAAAGGCTGATTCAGTGGGAGGAGAGGAAAACGTCATCCAGAAGCCCTGCGGTTTCCAGCTGAACCGGCGGCCCCCGGAGAGCAAAGGTGAAGACTGGGTACCGCTCCACCGACGGTATCTGCACCAGGGATCCTGCTTTCGGGCCTGCGGCGAGTTGTCTTGGCATGATTCAGCCTCTCCATCTGTCATGCAAGGAAAATAATTACCAACTTTGGAGAATGGGACCCGTAAAAGCGCGGCGAGTTGCCCTCAACTGGCCACATGCTGCTCTGAGGCTGAGCCGAGAGGTGGTGCTGCTTTTCATAAAGCTGTCCCAGGATTACCGTGTCATTTGGATGGGAACTTATCCTTTGATCTCACATGCTTTTCTCTGAAGAGCTCTGGAGTGAGAGTCCTGCGGCCAAAACATGACTTTGGCGGGGATCACAGGTAGCTTTGCCCTCCTGAGCTCCTGAAAGCTGGCCAGGAGAAAGGGCACCAGCATCCTGCGGCAGGGACGGGCATGAGCAGCCAGCAAAGGATGCGACGGCGTGCAACAAGCCTGCAAGGAGAAAAGTCCACCCTCGGCCCTCCAACACCTCCCAGGCAGCTCTGAGACACGCTTTCGAGTTTAAGGGGGATCATTCCTTGTGCCTCCGGTGCTAATGGTGCCAACCGCCTGATAGTCCTGAGACTCCAAAAGGGAACCCGAACCACTTAGGATGTAAGCTTGCTCCCGGGACTATACGATTAGCTGGATCTCTTTCTTGAGCTCTTCGGTAGCTCATGAAAGCAGAGAACCTCTTTTTTTGCGAGCTCTGAATCAGCTGCAGCAGTGCTTGCCAGCCAAACTGTAAGTGGACAGGCTTGATTGCCTGGTTTCTGGCACTGCGTATTTTGAAACCTGGCTGCACGCTCAGGCACGCCCAAGATTCAAAGTCAGTTAAGGTCCTGTCTGCCTAACAAGCTGCAAATGCGTAAGCTGAGGCCATGACTTAGCTGGGGAGAGAGACCAGGCAATGCCTCGGAACTGCCCATTTCTCTTTGGTTTATTAAAAACAAGTAGAGCTGACCCGTGCTGACCTGCCTCGCCCCCTTATTTTCCACAGAAAAATACAAGTTCAGACTTTGTGCTGGTGTTACCTCAGCTGTTAACAACCCAAACGAAAAAGCAGGCAGCTTTGTCTTTTTCACTTACTCCTCTTATTTCTCTCACTTTGTCGGTGCGGAGGTCAAAAGGATGTGGCACAGGGCTTTTTTGCTGGTTTATGGTCCAGCTCCTGCTGTCTTCCAGGCAGCTAATTGCCTGATGTTCTTCCAGCTATCCCTCTAGTGGGATACGGTGAGACTGCACACGCTGTTGACATGCCCACCCTAAAGCAGGAAAACTGGCTGCGAACTCTCCCAGGGAGCTGAGTCCGTCAGAGGTGAGAAACGATACGTGCTCTCCTAGATGATGCTGGTCCTCTCCGGGATGAGGTGGCAGGCTGGATGAAACATCCTGCTGGCTAGGTTAGGCTTGCAGACCTGCTCTAGTCCATTCTCCACCCCGAAAGCAGGATCGCTACGTAGAATACTTGTCTGGAAACTCCCCTCCTCTCAAGACAATCTATTCTAGCATTAAGGTGTCCTTACTTTCTGTGAGTTTCCCTAGCATCCAACCTGGATCTCCTTCCCTGCATGAAAAATGGGTAAGCTCTGACTTACTCTCCCGTGGCTCTTCTACCACTTCTCTGAAGGTCAGATATTTGTTGCTGGCTCACAAGTATTTGTGGGGCAAGGGTGGTCCATGGGCTGAAGGAGAGCCCTTGGATTCCTTCCACCGGATGGCAGGGAGATGTTGGGAAATCTGCCTCACCTCACAACCCATCTCAACGACTGAGAGAAGAGAGTACTTCTCTTGAAGAAGAACCTTGAAAAATGTTGAAAGAATCAATGAGCTGGGAACGGTGGTTCCCAGCCAGTTCGTTGTTGCTCTCTGTGATGCTTGACTTACATCATAAAAAAAAGCAGGAAAAAACATAAGCAGGGATTAAATCCAGCCCTAATGCAAACCCTGATCCTTCTTGCTGAAATTGTTAAAATCCAGGCACGTGGACACGGTCCATGAAAGCTGTCTTCCTACCGGAGGAAGCTCCTGGGTTTGCTCACTCTGAATAGATACAGTACCCTTTCAGCATACCCACGTCACTTCGGCTCACCTCCGCAATGCAAGTTGACAAATAAAAATAGAATAAATCCTATCAACCAGCCACAAACCCAGCTTTCTAATTATAAACAACTCGCCCCTCTGACTGGGGGCTCTCGGTCCCAGCTATCTGAACACACAGACTAAGCTCTCATGTTGCCTTTCAAAGGAATAGGGTGCTATTTTTGTGACAACGAAGCACTTAGGGCTTTTGGGGAAATCCTCAGCTTTGCGCATTAACACCTTCCCGCCTGCCCAGCTGTCCTAGCGTGTGTTTTGGAACAACAACCCAGTTAAGTTTATGATTTTTGGTAAGCTACCAGCTTCCTACGGAGACTGCAACTATAAAACCGACAGAAAAGACAACAGCCCCCCTCTCGGCTTTGCACCAGCACCTTTATAGCCATTACAGGGGCCAAGCCAGGCCCCCCCAGCTATGAAACAGAACTTCCTTCCACGAGCAAAGCAGTGCAAAGGGAGATCAGTAATTCATAAAGTTGCAGTGAGTCAAGGGCTTTTGACTGCCCAGGCCTGTAATTTCACTGTATAACTGAGAACACAGGAAAAATTCTCACCATAGGCTGACTTTCAAGCAACTTGCTTAAGCGGCTGAAAAGTCCTCACAGTGCAAATACTTTTTTTGAGTAATCAAGCTCTGTTTTCCTATGTAAAGAAGCGTATTTTTGTACGCATGTCTCGTAAATACCAAGTAGCCGTTGTTTCCCCAAGCACAAACCGAAAAAATTTTCCCTCGTTGCCAAAAATTCATTCGGAATGACACGCGGACGCATGAAAGTCACTTACCAAGTTTTAAACAATGCCAGCACCTTTGCAGGTCCTCGCTTCCAGGTCCTCGTTACCTCTCCAAGCAGCATCGGCACGACAGGTAAGACAGCATGACCTTCGGCAGGTTTGCTCTTCTATTTTCCGGGCCGTGACGGCCTTGCTCTGGGTCAGCACATCCACTTATTGATGCTCCCTTCTGTATTCGATAGGCGCCTTCTGCTCTTTCTTTAAGTGGTGTTGCGAAACAGCCCGATCCTGGAGCTCGGAAAGACCAGCACGTTTCTGCTTCAGGGATCTCGGTTCTGGCAAGTGAATGATTTCGCTCCGGGTCTTGCAAATGGGAGGACAGTGAGAAAAACGTAATGTTACAACATACAGATGCAAGGCTTACCAAAATGGTTTGGTGATGACTTCTAGACAGAAGGAAACAAATTGGTTCTGGAAATACTTACCTCTGATTTAGCAGGTTTTAGGCCTCAACACAGGACGCCGTGTAAAAGATTAATCCGTGCTCACATGGATTAATCCACGGTGAATGGGTCACTTTACATAAGATGCATCACCCCTAAATTAAATCATTAAAAGCCCAAATTGGAGCTACTCATCCAGAATTCTTTTTATAGTCCACGGAAAGGAATGGTTATATCCCGAAAGTGATTCATGCTACAAGAACCACTCGAGGGAGGTCAGATGACTTGTCCTGTGGAGGTATCAGTGGCTGCAAATGCAGCCTAGGGTGAGTAATTCAGATTTCTCAATCTGTAAATTCAACGCACAAGTTAAGAAAGATGAATTTGGCCTGCTGTCTCCGGGTGCCATAATTTCCCTTTTGCAAACTATACTGTTATTCTACTCCCTGTTATCCTCAGCTACCCCATCGCTTTACTGGTACGTAGCAGGGTCGGACAGCGAGAGGCAGGGTGGGAGAAATGGTATCCAAGGCTTGCAAAATGATCCCGTATTTCAATACACATTCACAAAAGTCCCAGTAAATGATCACGCTAAGTTTGTATTCAAAAAAGCTTCATCAGCTAGAGCGATGGCACCCTGAAGCTTTTATCCAACAAGTGAACGACGTATTAGGCTACCGCTGAATGATCCAGTGCAGCCCTGAGGATCCCCTTTGATGTACATCTGATCTACTCACATCACTGTGATTCAAGTAGACCTCAGGTTGAGATAAATTGGTTGCTACGGGGCAACTACAGTATTAAACCACGTTTCTGTTCGAGCCAGTTTCATCCTAGGACACAGCAGCGCATTCTCCTTCCCCCACAGCTCTCCTCTGTCTGCCACAAGTCACCGTGTTTAAGGTTGCGGGGCAAAATTTTAAATTTCAGACTGCCATCCTACAGTGCTACGTGAACAGTACTCAGCTAGAAGGGTCCTGAGGTCAGGCACCACGTACCAAACCCATGTCAGGCAGGACTGGGTACAAGAGCTGAGTCTACTGCAACTTTGTTCTAGTTTCTGTGGTTCAGGTTTGCCAGGTGAAAAACAAGTAAGAAGGTTTTCGTACTTACCCGAAAATTATGCCAGTGACTGCAAGGCATTTAGAAAAGAAAGACAATAGGCAGGTTGGTGTCCAATTGACTATTACTTTTGAAAAGGAACACTTGAAGTAACCTCAAGGTGAGATCACCAAGTTATGACAGCATTCTGAGGTATATAAAGAGAGATTTCCTCCATGATTTAAACAAAACGGAGCAGTTGTCGAAAATAAAGGTTAGAAAGGCTTTAAATGGCCTTTGGCAGTTTGTGTAGCACGCTCAGTTCTTGTAAGCAATGATTACATGATATTCTCTTGGTGGAAATAAACATCTAACCCACAGTTCTTAAGAAATAATCAAGGCTGCTGGAAAACTCTAGTACGCATCTCACTGTGACAAAAACAAGCTGTACCTCTATTTTTTAATTAAAAAAGGTAATGGCGAAGATGCATCAGACTGAAAGCCCCTTTAGTTTCAGGCAGACGAACAGATGGAAAATGGGTAATGTCAGTATAATACTTTCTCTAGGCCTTCTCCCTCTGCATGCATGTTCCCCCACGCAGCTCTTACTGCAATACTCATCCAGAAGAGCTTTCAGTCTCCAGAGCAAGAGGACATAGGAGCAACCACCACCTGGAACGCAATGCAATCTAGCTTAAACATACCCTCATCCAGTCCCAGCATACACCAAAAAAACACCAAATCTTCAGCCCCTCTCTGCCCTTTGGCCTACTGTGTAGAAGTTAGAGGTTACTTATTAAAAACAAAGGCTCTTGACTTGCAGTAGCTTAAGGGTTATTTTTCAACCAGAGTGGAAGCAATGTATTACAGAGGTGGCAGCTGAACCGTAGAACAGGCTGTACTTTGCTCTTTAAAATTGGGAGTAAACATATACTATCTAATCCAGCATGTGGTCCTTCTTAGCAAAATAAGAAGCCCAGGTAGTGACTGATGCTCTTTCCCCAAAGATTCACAGACTTCAAAAGCAAAGAGAACGGGGCCTTTAGTGAAGCAGCAATGAATGCAAAGGTTGCTCACACGTTAGCAACCAGTTTAGCAAAGACAGGATGGTGATGACCTGAACAGCAAGACTCTTAAAAGCAGCAGCGACAATCTGAGACGCACTCGACTCACGGGATTAGAGGCAGGTTTCTTGTTCTGTTAAACTTAATACTGCCAAAGCCTCCTGTGTCCAGCGACAAATTCACCCCGTTACTTGCGAGAGGATTCTCAGAAATGCAAGGGGCCTCACGCTGTAACCATCTTTCAGCACTTGATTGTAGGTTTTGACACTGAAAAACTTTATTAATTATGAACAGAACTAACACGGCAGGATTATCTTGATTATGTTTTGGATTTAGAGGCTCTTTCACATAAGCAACACCAGGAAGTTGTCATTTCCTTCACTTCTTATTTTAACTTTACAACTAAAAGGAATGTCTTTGCCTCCCTACAAACCACAGCCTTTCTGCTGTCTCCTTAGTCGACTGTACCTTTTTTGTACATTTAACTAAAATTGACAAAGTAAGACAGGTGCTTAGAAAACCTTCATCTCTCCAAATTCTGTTCCCAAGGCATAAAAACCATAATTCAATTTACAATGGTATACTGATGTGCCCTGCAGCCAGCCCCTTCTGTTTTTTACTAAATACCTGACTTCCTCCAACCCACCCCGAAGTAGGTTAGCGATTGTATAGAAAGACCGAGGCACCCAGCAAAACTGCCTGCTCCGCTCAGGTGCAGTGATTCTGAACAGCAACACACAGAGCTCCAGCCATGCAGTTCAGCCAGCACTGGAGAGCGCTGAACTGTAAGGCTTGGTTCTTTAAATAGATTATATTCGATAACGTATAACTCGGAGCAAACCACGTATTTAAAAAAAAACAAAAAAAAAGACTACAAGAGAAATCAGGTTAAAAACAACCATCCTACAAAGAAGATGGACAATCTATTAGCCCTTGGCAAGCTAGACAATCATTGTACACAAAACAACAAGCTGTACAAAACTGAAAGGAGATGGCAGAGATTTGTAAGGCTTTCTGCACTTTTATTCTTCTCCTGGTCCAACACGTCTTCTGAACTCATTCCAAGAAAGCTTCAAGCTCATGTCAGAACAGCCACGAATCTACCTCCGGTATGTGCAAAATTCAAACCAATTTACACAGAGAGATAAAATTGCAAAGGTAAAAACAAAACTAAAGGCCAGGATCATAGGTTAAAATACTTCTTCTGAGTCCAAAAGACTACAGTTTGGGTATATTTGAAAACATATTCCAAAACTTTAAAACAAGCTATAGTCTTTTTTGAATGATAAAAAGGTTTATTTGTGAGGAAAACTAGAGGATCCTTCTGGTGAACACTTCCTTTCTGCTTTCCAGTATATTCCCATTTGCTGACTGGCTTGTTCACACGATGACTTCCTGTATCTCCTCCACTTCTCCCTCCTCCCTGTGGTTACTAGCTTTTTTTACAGCAAAAACCGTCTTGACTCTCATCCTGCCTTTGACAGAAATTTGACATGGAAGTGGTATCTGTTCAAAAGAAGTCTGAGCTCAGAGAGAGGGGAGAGGTATTTAAAAAGTCTATAAATAGTACACTGAATGTGTTAGGGATCTACTTCAAGGCTATGTTACAAACAAACTCTGGTGTCTGAGCCATCATCCTAAGTCACCTATAGGAAAGTAGTGACAGTTAGACTCTAACAAAAGGAGGCATCTTCTTCATGACTTTGCATGAACTACCCCTTCCAAGCAGGTTTCCCTGGTTAAGGAAGACCCAAGATCAACTGCTTTGTCTGCAACCCAAAATGCACAGAAATTATATTAAAAAGCCCTTCGGATGGGAAGAGAACAAAGAAAAGGAAGACCTTTCTTAAATGATCAATGCCACAGAACTTGGCTTTACACATCTGGACTGAAACATCTTGTTTTGTAGGTACAGCATCTTTTGCTGTGGAATTTCTACCTAGACATCACAATGCTGACTCCAGACAAGCAACGTGACAGAATCGAGTCCAGTCCCTAGCCATGACTGTGGTTAGGTAGTCTTGCGTGGTTGGATGGAGGATGACCACGGACTCAGGGAAGTTCTTGGAAAGCGATCCATTTGCAAACCAGTGTTCATAGCTGATCTTGAGTCTGTTTTGGAGATGGAGCTGTTGTCACAACCACAGTGGAAACTGCCTTAGTAGAGCCAGACACTGTTCCTTGCTGGAGGTGGGAGGCTGGTACGGTCTGAATTCGCACCTGTTTGAAACGGAAACAAAAATAACTCATGTCAAGAACAACACGGTGACACATTGCACTTGCACTGCGCTCTGAAGCGCTGGTAAATTACCTGTTTCTGCCGCCAACAAAAATTCAGTTATATGAACAAGACCAAGCACCAAAACACATCAAGAACAGAATCTTTTACAAGAAGATCACTCCACCCACTGTTCACCTAAAAACTACTTTGAATAAAAACCTACACATCAGCTGCTTTTACAAGTTTTCAGAAGGAGGACTTGGATCCATTGGATACTTCATGACTACGGACTTGTTACTAGCAGCTCTCAATGCAGATTAATTCTCTGGAATTACGTAACGCTGAATTTCCAGACAGAAAGATAGATATGCAAACAGGCCATGTGACTTCTTCAAGAAAAGGTGATCTGCAGAAGCCAAAGTACAAAATACTCCAAAAAAAGCCAAATCTATAGAAACATTACTTCAAGCAGTTGGGAACATTTCCTGACAGGATTTTGGGTTTTACATTCGTTATATTGTTGGTGCTTCAAAAACATCTAAAAACTGTATCTGGATGGAGGGAAGGTAAAGAAGGTGATGCGCTGCAGGTGCTTAATGCAGACACTACAGCCAAGCTGTGTGCCTGTACTTTTTATGGAACCTCATGTATCAAACGTAAAGTCCTCACAGAGATGTCAAGTTGTAAAAAAGCAAATAATATTATCATCCTAGGTGCCGTTACCTGCGTGGCCTGGCCTTGCTGCTGCAGCTGCTGTAGTTGCTGTGCCGTCAGAAAACTCACTGGCTTGTTCCCTGCGATCAGTTTTGTCCCTGCTGGCATCGTAGTTAGGATGATATTTCTACCTAATCCACTGATGCTAAGGAAAGAGAATTGTTGAAAGGTTAGTAAACAGCACAGCAGGCTAGGTCTTTCAGACTCAGAAGTTGTTCTTCAGTTGCTAGGAGATTGAAGTTACTTACCTAATTTACTAATGATTTTAAGTAGCAGGGTTTTTTTCCCCACAAAACTGGCAAATACACAAGTTACAAGTTTATGTCAGCATTTATCACTATGATAGAGAATTACTTTATCGCACGAATTACACCCTCTAATTCTGGGCCGTGCACATCACTGGGTTAGTCTGATCAGACCTGAACACTTCTCATGGAATGCAGAAAATAGCCCAGCACACGGTGTTCTGCCTTGAAATATTAACTAAGGGAGACACTACCAGAATTCATGGAAGAATAAACAAAAAGACTTCAATATCTCAATGCCAGAGGAATTTTCACTGAGGCAGTTAACACTTCCCTAGTTTCTTTAACGGAGAGATGGCTTCAGATTACATACATTTTCAGGTACGTCACCAGGTTCAGTCTTGCTCAAACACACAGAGCTAATCTAATAGCTGGTTTCAAGGCAAAGAGCATTTTTTCTTCAGTGTATTTGCTAGAATCTACATCTCAGGGCACCTAAAGAAAGACTATCTTCTCATTGCCAGAGACCATATTCATTCAGTTTCTCGCAGCTAAAGGACTTATTAACAGACTGCAGGTCTATTCCACCCTCTGCTTGCTGACTCCCCAGCAACCCACTGAACGTAGACCTTCCTCAGCCTATTTCTCAAGCAAAACTACCAGATAAAAAGTACTCACTTGGCCCCGAGGTTGCCCTTGATGATGGGGGCAGTCACCACACTCTTGCCTTTCACTGGCTGGCTGATCACTGACAGAGGCACTGTTATTCGTGCTGGTAGTTTACCCTAGAGAAGTTGAAGAACACATGAGGAGCCGCGGGGAGTTCAGCAGAGAAACTGCTCGACAACACACAATTATCACTCAGCTTGCTTTTTAGGAGTCCTGGGAGTAGAAAACAGCAGCAGCTTTGCTGATGAAATCTGTGCTCCGTTTCAGGCCTCATTAAAATTCACCTCCAACTCATTCACTTCACAGCTGCCTGAGCCCCGAAAACCCGCATCATCCTTGCACCACAGTGTTTCTCTGGGAAGGATCATTGTATTCGTCCGTGATTTTTATCCTTAGGAAACTATCGTAATGTCAATTAGCTTATGCAACTTTCACAATACAGCTTATGGTGCCTTCAGCTTTGGGCATTAAAATTGCATTAAACGGGGAAATCGGTAAAAAAGTTAATACGAGTAACAAGCACTTCTAGTTCTGACATCATTGCAAGGGAAATTATTTCAGAGGTGTGGGGCAAGACGCTGAGCTGCACGAGGTAGGACTTTAAATAAGCAAAGTTTATTTCATTCACTCGCAAGAGGAGGTAAGGGAAGACATATCTGACTGTTTTCTGGTCATTCAGCATTTAGCTACAATTCCAATACAATGAAATTAGCTGCAGACCCACATTCTACAGTACTTAGTTTGAGCCCTTGCGGATGTAAAGAGAGGTTTTCAGACATAAACCATCAGTACAGTTCAGCATTCCCCTTTCTCACCCACCTCCAGAAAAAGGTTAGCATTACTTACTGCCTGGGATGTAGATACTACTGTGGTGCTGACGGGTACCTGCCGCACAGCAGTGGCTCCTGTGCCTATAGTTATGGGAGTCCCAGCAGCTCCCGAGGCCACAGCGACTGCTTTCGACACTGTGGCACTCACGGTTGGTAAAGAGACAGCTGAGGTATGGACTGTGCCGGGCACGCTCACTGCTGAGGAAGAGGGCACTTGCTTAGCATGAGTAGCTACCGTAATAGTCTGCCCAGCTTTGGGCGGCATCACCCCCAGCCCCTGCACGATTCTTATAGTAGCGGCTGGCTTGGCCTCAGTGGATGCCACCGTAGTTATGGCTTTGCTCTTCTGATCTGCCACAGTCATGCCCAGAGCAGGCATCAGTCGGAAAGCGGAGCTTGTTGGCTCCGCAGTCTTTAAGTCAGGAGTCACTTTAACCACTGTGCTTCCAGCTGGGCTGGAAGAAGCAGAAGTGGCCGTGCTAGTCTTGGCTGGAGAATCAGCAGTCTGGACAGGATTGGATGTCACGTGCAAAGTTGCAGAGATGCCTTTCCCACTAGCGCTGCTTCCCGCAGCTGCTGTGAAGAGGTCCTGAGTTAGTTTAACAGTAGTGACTTGAGATTTGGCCAGGGTGGCCATCATGTCCGGGGTGATACGCAGCACGGTCTGTCCCTTCGCATCTGTGGTAATAGAGGACGGGGGTAGGCGCAACACATCCTTTCCTTGGATCCGAAAATTGGTTGCGGTGAGTGGGATGCCACTTCCAGGCTGGGTCTTCATGCCAAGTTGGCCTGTAATAGCCACCTGGAAGAGATCAGAGAAACGGCTGCGTCAAACCAGGACACTGTCCAAGGCACAGTCAAAGTAAAACTTCCCAACAGGATGTTTGCTCCCATCAGAATTGAAGTGGCATGATGCCAGCACTCAGTACACCACTGAAAAGAGTTTTGGTTGCGTATCAGATGGCATTCCCAAAACCATATAAAATATGAAATACTGTGGAGCTTCTTTTTCAAACAAGATGAATGAAAATGAGATCAACGCCTGGAGATGGTCAATCTTGGACTAACATATCTTTTACCTGTACGTGAAAACAGGGCTCAAATACACCAAACCAGCAACTGCGTGAATCTGTATGGTCAATAACTCACTCATACAGCATTACGTCTCACCACAATTTTCACTATCTTTTCACGTCTGTGTATCACATCTGTCACAACAAACAGGAAACAACTGGGTCGTGGAGCCCAATTCCTTGTCTCTCCCTCTCTCTCTCACCTGCTTGATGATATTCTGGCCAGCTACATTCTGGATGACAGTGGTGGAGGACGTGCTTGTAGCAGAACTGCCCGGAGAGCTGGTTACTGGCTTTACAGCCGGACTGGGAGCTGCGGACAGTCCTGTCACAGTGATGCCCGTCTGTCCTGTCATGGAGCTTCCTGGTCTTTGCATCTGCACTGGGCTGGTTTGAGCTTTTACCGGCAGAGTCATCACAGTCTACAGAAAGACACAGAGGCAGCCTATGAGCAGACTAACACAATACTACCAGGCTATTAATTACTCTTTTTGTCTCGTGCCTTAGCTTGCAAGATCTGTGGACTTTTTACCATAGCGCACAATTTAATGGTGCCACATAAACAGGCAACAGGGAGGAAAAAAGGAGCACTGAACAGCGTTACTTATGCACAACTGTTTCTATGCTCCTGCCCTGCAGTTACCGCATGTTCCAAGTGAGTAAGCAATCCCCGCGCAACCATACCAAAATACTAAAAGAAGTCAGAGCTACTCCACCATTTCCATGCAGCCAAACTCACCTGAGGGAGTACTTTGGTTTGCGTGGCCGTAGCTGGAACGCGGATCTGAGGCACTGACGTAGGTTGCTGCTGCTGGCTTACCACTGGGGCTTGCTGAGACACGGCTGGCAGGCTGGACTGGGCAGTGACCACCCGGACCTGCGGCAGTCCTGAGGAGGTGGTATGACTTACCACCCGGGTGGGAGGTGGCTGCGGCCCCGGCTGTGTCTGTGAACTCTGGGCTGTGGAAAGCAACGTCCCAAGCTGTGGCATGGTAGGGGATGATACCAGAAGAACGCTACAGAAAAGATAAAAGCCAGTAGGTCAGCAAAGGTGTAGGAAGTGACTGAGAAGGTACCAGTAACATTCACAAGTGATGTAGGAGACAGAAGAAGTACCTTTGGCTGGGTTTTGCTGGCTCCGATCCAGCATTAGATACACTCTTGCTAACCACAGACACCGGTGGGGGTGAAATAGGTGTTGCTGGTAATGCTGGTGCAGTCGGTGTCACGGGAGTCACGGGAGTTGGTGGCATGCTGGAGTCACTAAGGCTCAGCTGACTGGGCTCTGTTGTGCTGCTGGGGAGTGCTTTCACAGAAGTCTCCTTGCTACTAGACTTCTGCAAAGAAACCACATCAAGCATGAAGGTCTCCACAAAAACTGGGTTTGATTGCTGCAAGCTACAGAGTGGGCTGAGCACTTTAAGGTGAGTTCTGTATGGTTATGAATGATGCCCTGGTGCTAAATCCTGAAATCCCAGATGACTGACTGCCTTCCTCAACTGCAGCCACGAGCAGGCTGGTGTGTTTGGCTGCTCCTGCTCTCAGGTAAAAGTGCATCTCAGCTGTGATGAACACTCATAATGTGCAGATTTCCACCTTGGTTAATTTGCCAACAGCAACTACTTTGGAGATATTTGATATCGGTAACATCAACAACAAAGATGACACCAAACCCCGACAGCGTCAGCACAGCAAGGGGGAGAACAGCAGATGTGTTCCACACACTCTGCTACAGATTAACCTCAAAACTAGATCTGAAAGACCATCCCTAAGATAAGGAGCACAAATGAATTCCATTGACCTTTCTGCCGAGATCAACAAGGATAACAGCGGAAGCTGGGAGAAGCAAAAATTCCCTCTTTTCCTCTTCATTTTGTGCACTGGTGCTAGACCAACACTGATATTCATCATATACATAACGAATTGATAACTTAAATATGTGATAATTTTCATCAGCCACTATGGATGCAGAATTTATGGACTGAATTAAGCCTGTATCTCCTTCCCAAACCCAAAAGCATCTGTGCAAACCTGTGCAAAGAAATTTACCATTTTAGCTGGAGGTTTTGGCTTCTGCTGAAGGGCTTTCTTGGCCTTTGCTGCAGCAGCTTGAGCCTGGTGAATCCGTTCTGCAAATACAAATTAATGGTTAAGAGTTCCTGAACATGAGCAAACGCAAGTTAAAAAAGAGGCCAATCAAGAACTGTAAGTTCATCTTCAGACAAGAAATCAAACGCACATAGTCATGTAATAATGCAAAGAAACATACCAAGTAAAATTAGCCAAGAAGGCTGAAACAAAGACACATAAGAAGTTGCGAACGTACATGTACACCTGCAGTTCTTGCACACAGGATGCTATTTTTCAAACAAATACTTCAAACTGACACACTGCTCTGCAAGACTGGATTTAAGTGCTAATAGGCTAACATTAGCAAACTGACTAGAGGAAAAAGCCAGACTGACAAATTAACGTTCATTATCCAGCTGGACTGAAGAAGCTCAAGAGATCTATAAACATTTTCAGTTCTTAAGATATCACCAAGCCAGGCTTACCAAACTCTTCCTCACTCCTGTCCCGGTGCAGGTAGATCCACAACTTGCGTCCAATATCATATTTCACACAGGGATCTTTCTCATAATGTAATCGATCCAAAGCACCACTAACGACAGTATTAACCTGAAAGTTCAGAATTCACGGAATTACTAGATGTGCCTGGTTCGGCTAGCCAAAGGTCATGAATAGAAAAATAATCCTATTTGGCATAAAACCCGAGTAAGCTGCCAGCAATCTTCATTTGAGTAAGAACTGACTGAGAGCTGATGTTGCAGCACAGAATGCTGTTTGTCACCTTGGATTAAATGGAGCTTCCACCAAGGCTGAAACCTCTGAAAATTGGCTGGGTTTGCATCTAAACTGTGAGCAGCTGTATGACAGTGTTTGCTAATCAAAGCAGCATAAAAATTATTGGGCCTTAGCCACTGAATACTGCCCACGTCTGCTTGGTGTATTTTTAGGAGAATTTGTTTGAGGCCAGATGTGACATCCAACTTACCTGAGCACTTGTGACATCGGGAGCTAGGAACTGGGAATCTTTAAGCAGCTCACAGATTTCAGCACGAGTTCCTTCTCCATTAGGAAGGCGAGCAGCAGCATCACGAACTGAAATACAAAATCAGAGCTTAAACTTCCAGCCATAACCAGGTAGCTGTATTCCAGTACTTCAGCAGATACATTTCGGTATTGTGCGCTCAGCCCTGTTCTCACAGCGCCTACTTGCTCACTAAAATCTAGTCCCCATGATCCCTCAAAGATGTGAGCAGAGATTATAAAGGACCATTTTAAAGTACCACAAGTGTGCTGGCTTTGTGCTAGGAGTGATGAAATTGGCATTTAGCACTGAACCCCTGAATGACTTTGCAATGCCCCAACTTCACCAGTGTACTGAAACCACCACTCTGTTTTCAAGTTATCTGAGCCTTAGCTTCAGCCAGCCCCATGGACTTTCCTCTCTATTTCCCATTCTCTCTCAGAGCAACAGCAACACACTGATGCCTTCCTCTCTAGTTACAACTGCTCCAGCATTTCATCACTTCTATTCCATATAATTTATTTCTTCTTCGCTTATGCCATCCCAGTCTGCCCACCTCTTCTCTTTATAATGTAGATTGCTAAGTCACTGTTTGGGGGGTCAGGGGAACCTTTTTCTTTCTTAAAAAATTTTTTTTGGCCATCACCTTACCGAGGGACAAGATGGTGACATATGCTGGTCTGTCTGAGCGCAGGAGAGAATGCTCTCGGGCTTTGTTTAACGAGGTTTCCTTGTCAAACACCCCCTTCACAGGGCCAACAACTGACTCAAAGCCATGCATACGGAAAGTGAAAGCTTTGTGGGGCTGGCTGTAACGGTAACGTTCCTGTATTTGGAAACAAAGAGGACTGAATTTAGCAGGAAACATATAGTGCAAAGTCTTAAAGCTTGTGCTACGCTTATATCATAATATAAGTTATCATCATTCTCTAGAGGAAGTTTTTTTTTTAAATTAGAGCCTCAAATACTGCTGTACAAACTTATTTTGGATCAAGACAAGCACGAACTACTTCAAGCAGAATACAAACCACCACCTAACCAAAGTGTGCAGGTGCCATACATTAGGGTAATTGTTAAGCAGCTGCACAGACTAGAGAGGTGCCAGAAATACACCTTCTGCCCAGCAAACACCCCTTCCCCCAGCAACAAGAAGCCCTTTCTTCCTCCTCTAATCTAGCAAAAGAGAGATTTCCAAAATTTAATCTGGATATTCTACCACGCACACAGCACATGTACCCAGGGAGAAGAATCGTTATCGTGTGTTTCCCCTATAATACGCACTTGCATCTACTACAGACAAGACAACTAAGTGTATGGGTGCACTTATTGCCACTTGTCTTCTGCTTGTACTCATACATGCCCCAAAAATATAGAGACAAGTCATCCTCATATGCTGGGTGATGGCAGAGGAGACAGAAAGGTCGGCACTATCAATTTCAATTAATTTTGCCCAATACCCATTGGAAATACAGGTGCTTTTGACGTAAGCAGCTAGGCTATATTGTTAGCAATTTTTATGTAAGGCCAAGATATCTGCTTCAAGGCAGAAGAAACATACTAATTCTTTACAGTAACGAGCCTGTGTAGAGTATAAAACTACCATCCCATACATATTCTCTTGTTTTAGCGGTCAACTATTTCAACATGTGCATTTAAAATTAAGATGATTCTCTTCTTACCTGCTCTTGAAACACGCGTTTCTCCTCTCCAGTGCTAGGTCGGACTACATAGTCAGTCCTTCTGAAACAAAGGTCATAATCAGTTCTGAACAACAACAAGCCCACGACAATCCCAAAAAACATCCCAAAGGATCAGTCACCTCACCCTTTCTGCAAATTCTTCTGAACAAATTCTGAAAAGCATTTATGACAATATCAGTAAGTCCTGCAGGGATCTCAAAATATGCTCTATGCACTACCTGAAGGTAAGCCAGGACTGTAAAGAATCTCGTTATCAGGACATAAGATAGATTACAGGTTTACTTTGATAATATACACAAACTTGAAGAAAATCAGTTGACTTTGTGAAGTCTAGTTACTGTGTTTAAAAAATCAGACTACCAAGTTCCCTCTTGCCCCATAATGTAACATCTTTTTATTTTAAGCAACCAGCCATTCAGATCCAGGGACACAAGGACCAAACGTCATAGCTTTAGCACACACTGCAAAAGCTTTCAAGCAGTATTATATACTTACACTCTGGGAACTGGTGTTGTGGCATCTGAGCTGTCCTCATTTTCCTATCGAAAAACAGAGAAACATCAGTGCTGGATATAACTCAGTCAGGTTTTGTGCTGCTAGAAGGTGATTTTTTTCTGACTCACTTTGAAAAAAGTCTGGTCTTTGGTCTCCAACCAGAGCTGAAACAGCGCTGCCAATTCCTTCTCGTGATCTTGGCAAGAACCTAGTGCAAAAAATCAGGAAAAATAAGAAAGAGAAGTCCTTGATTTGTTATGAAGCCAGCTGCTTGTACTTCCCAGTCATCTCCTGCTCCCTTCCCCCATCTATGCATCGCCAGTCACAAGGCATCTTCCACACTTCACAGATGCTCCAATTTCAATACTTGAACACATCCAGGCTTAGAAAAATGCTGAAACCTGGTTCTTCTCCTATGTTGGTAACAAAGGATGGTGCTTCAACTCCTGGCACAGCAGGCAAGGTACTGTTTGAGATACAGCCACCTGATACTTGAAGATGGCTCCCACTCCCCAAAGTAATCCCAGTCACTGAGTCCATGAGCAGAAACACATGCCTACATAACCTCCACCAAAGACTGTGAAAGGGAACAGAAAAATAGCCTCCTGACTCTAAATCTCTGCCAGTTTAAGCCTACAAATATGATCACTAGAATCACTATAGTTAAGAACGGAAAATTCTGCCTAGTATCTAAATGAAAGAACATAAACACAAGACATCTGTAATTCAGTCAGTATGAGCCTGGGCACATTGATTACCAATTTACTCTTTGGTTCCCACTTTTGAAAATAAGAATAGTATCAGTTCGCTCCACAGAGCAGCTGAATTCATTTATAATTGTCATAATTAATAATCAGTCTGAAAGTATGCTCTACAGAAGGGAAACTATGAAGCTGTTCAGACAGATTTGAAGGGAGACAGAAACATGGTTAGGTAAGCAACATAAAGAAATAAAGCCCACTGCCTTTGCTCACTTATTCTCTGTCTGCTGCTGATACTTATGCCTTGTGAAAACCTGGAATGTAAAACACATTTTTGCTCAGCTAAAAGAAAAGGCCTAACAAATGAGTTAACAGCTCCGCTTGTCTTTCTCTCTGGGCTGTAGCAAGCTGGAAAGTAAAGTCCTGCAGAATGCAACCAACCTGTACCATAGTAGAAATCATAGAAGAGTACAAGAAACTCACCAAGCAATTTCCACTGCTGCGTTTTTTCCTTGAATTCAACAAAAGGTGAGAAGCTGGAAGGAACATCTACAATGAAAAATGTGCACGTCAGAGACATCATACAATCGTCCAACCCCCAAAATCCTACTGTTGTAATGCAAGCTGTTGAGTTAGACTCACAATGACAGATAAAGCATTTCAAGGGATTATGTAAGTGCATCTCTAAATTTATACTTGCCCAAAGGGAAGGTAAGCATGTCGGAGAAACAGTGCAAGCACAAGAACAGAACAGAACACGATAATGAGTCTTCCATCCACAGGCTGTCAGGTGAGATCCTGTTCATGCTGTGAGGCACCAGGAACTGTTACTGTACAGTGACTATTCCTGGGCTCCTGGGAAGCAAACTTGGGATTTACAGTATTCACCAGCATTAGGAAGAACATTAAGTATCCATGTTGCAAAGGCCACTACGATCTACACTGTCTCTCCCTTTAAAACCCCCCACTAAGTAAATGAGAACCACGGAATAATCTAGTTTGAAAGGAACGTGTGAAGCTCAGCTGGTCTAAGCCCCAGGTCAAAGCTAGGCCAACTTCACGTTTCCAGTGGAATGCTCAGGGCATCATCTAGTTTATTTGATATTATCTCTGAAGACAACCACAACGTCTTCACACCAGGGAGAGACTAATTTCTTCCAGCTTCAAACATCCCGCCTGAAGCACACGATCCAAACGGAAGAAACTGCCTGTCTAGAGGCAATCTCACACACATTTTCACATACTTGGGAATCAAGCTGGGTCTTATCTACTATCCACATGCAAAACAAGTCTACCACAATCAAAAAATGTAAGCCTATAATAGAAACGCTGTCAACAATACAATGATTTACTGTCGTGACGAATCAAAATTCGATTTGAGCTGTAATATAAACCAGCACTGATTAGAACTGAGGTACCAGCATCATTAGTATTTTTAACAGCCATTCTTACCTCTGCTGTCACCTGTCAAATACTGCAAGGCGGGTAAAACCAGTTCAGACCAGTTAGGGGCAAAGGAGAACCAGTTATTTAGTGCACTTGCAGGAGAAGATTGCCAATCTAGAATTTTATCTTCAAGCTGAAGAGGAAAAAAATACCATTCTATTAAAGATCTTGCGCTTTAAACTATGATCATATTAATAAAGAAGAAAGCAAACCAGCTAAACATATCCAGAGGAAAAAGAGGTTTTATATATATAAAAAGAATTCCCTGACTTCTTCATGTAATCATCACATGGTATTTCAGAGAACAGATACCAAAAAGGGGAAAAAAAATTCCCCACCATCTCTGGCCTTAATACATAGAATATATTGAACCATCATCTAAAGCACAGGTATGGAAAGACTTACAGATTCAACTGACAGAATTTATGAAACGTGTTAAAAACCGAGTGTGGTACGCACTTCCAAAGGGTTTCATTTTTTAATATGTAATCTACATCTTAATATAATTTACAGCAGGACAACTCTGGAGAAAAATCACTGTTACATAGCTATAAAGCCCCATCCCCTAATTTTGCTTTCTGCAGAGATTCCTAGGTAAGTGGGCAGTTCCTTACCACAGAAAGAGTAGCAGGTCCTTCTAGAAACAGTATCTCCAACAGAAGGAAAAAGAAGCTGGAAGATATTTCATTTATTCCAAGGCATGGCTTCATCTCTTCAAGTGGTCTTCAAATGAAAGAGAACACAAGCAAAGTAAGTTCCCTGAATAAATATTTACCTTCATATACAAAGATGAAGACCACACATTTCACACATCCCAAGCTGCACAAAACCAAAGCCTGCAAAAGCCCCACAATAATCTGAGCTGCAACATCTGTTCCTCTCTCCATGCGTGCAAAGCGTTCAGGGCCCTCTGAAGCACTTACTCCTCTTTGACAGACGACAGAGGGATGGGGGAAGGATCCTGAGACATTGGTGGGATTCCATCTGCATTGCTAAGAGAGTCAGCCAAATCTTCCACCTCAGATTTAATAATCTTCAGCTTTTTCTTCTTCTTATCTTCCTTTTCCTTCACCTTTTTCTTAAGGGTTGCAAGGTCGAATAAGGCTTTAGATATGATTAAAGGGAAGAATAATAAGAAAAATTTCTTACCATATTTCATTGAGAATCATAAACTAACTATATATTTAAACATGTATTCAGAAACACGGGTAGTGTGCACCAATTCACCACCAGTCCATTCCACCCTCCCAGCCATTTCTGTGATTCTTTATTTTTCCCTTCAACGCACTCTGTTTTCATAGAAAACCTCTAATTTCCAAACCGATGTGTATGAAATGAAAGGCAAAGGTAGCTGCTTAGAGCAGGTACACAAACTAACTTTCCTCAACTAGTTGAAAGCACCTTCAGTGCAAACTGGAGTCATCTGTGAGCAACTGAAATGGAACAACTCACAACCCCAGAGTGGTTAGCCAGCTATGTGAAAAGCGAAAGGATACAACAACCTATCGAGACCACCTTCCTCCTCAGCTTTTCACACACAGAGGATACCCTGTATTCATGCAGCGCACAAGTACCGTGTCCAAGCCACTGACCTGCTAAAGAACCTTTCCTGCCAGCATTTACTCGAGTCATAATGTCCTCCAGAGTCAGGTCTGTCGTCACTAGATCGGGGTGGTCCTACATAGGACAAAGGGATGGAAATTAAAATTGGGGAAGGACAAAGTGTTAAGATAGCCACAAGGATACAGAAGATAACCCAAGTACTGAAATGCCCCAGACTTATCTGGGATCAGTTTATAAAGTTATTTACTGCAATAAAAAGGTGGGAAAAGTCTTCTAACCCTGAAATCCAAAATTTTGTCCCTCCAAAATGCATCACTAAAATTACAAAGTCCTCCTAGACAGATAAGCATAAACAGGAGTTGCCTATAGACGCTGACAATTAAGTACAGGTTACAATAAAGGGCTGAAGGGTGGCTGCACACAAAAAAAGCCGCAATCATTTTGTCACCCAGAAGTACCCTGAACTTTATGGCTAACAGATAGAAGACTAATAGATAAAACGTCTTTCCACCCCTGAGACTTCTAGACATCTTACAGGTTGACGTTTTCGTTTCTCGTGGTGCTTCTTCAACATCATCTTCAAATCACTTTCCCCAAGTTCTATCTTGTCTGCAACAAAAAAAAAAAACAGTCGGAGATTTTTTGCACAGTTTTCTGTTATTGTTACTTTACAGACTTCTTAAAATGCCATTTTCTATCTGTTCCCACTTCCAACAATCTCCAAATTTCAGTAACCAGATTTTCCTTATTTGAATTCCATTCTTTTAATCAACCAATTTATTTCAATACTTTCTTCCTTGGGTCATCTGATTTCATTGCTGATGCAAGTATGGAAGTGAAAAGAAGTGAGAACCAGTCGTGCTGCACGAAGGGTTTGCCGACTTGATTCCAGTAACCTGAGGAAGGATTCCCTTGGCACACACACCAAAATATTTTGAACTGACTATGCTAATGCTTCAGCCATTAAAGGCAAAATATAACAGAGAAATTGGTAGCATTACACAAACTGTAGACCCTTGTGTTAAAATACTAGCCTACCAAGGAGAAAAAGGTTAAATAAACTGGGAGAAGAGCCAACTGTTTGGGAGACTCCAAAAATGAAGCATTACAAGATTTCCCATCAAACAACAGATTTTCAAACTGATTTCTTGCAGGGTCTCAAAGTAATTCTCACCCCTAAATCCATATCGACCCCTAGTTTGGTTCTCACCTGCTGTTTTCATGTCCAAGGTTGACAATGTGGGGATCACTCTCAGGGGAATTGGTGGACTTGGACAACGTGCTGGAGAACTTGGAGGCCAGGAGCTTAGATCTAAAATAAATAAATACGTTTATTTCTGCAAGACCTAGCACCAATCTACATAACTCTATTACGCCATGTTCATTAGATCGCAGCCAATAAAACTGGAGTCCAGTTTTCCTTCTTCTATCAAAGACACTGTCCCCACATCAAAACTTTGTCTTTCTCCATTCACGCCTCAAGTCTTTAGTTCAGTCCAGGGCATTACCTTCTTCATCAGAAGACAAGGTAGTATCTCCACACTCCTCCTTCACTTCCCTCAGAATCTTCAAGTAGCGCCGATGTGTCCGTCTGTCTCGTTCTTCCATGTCATACGTCGGAGAGAAGTGCTTTCTCCTTAGGGTCATATCGGGGCCTCCTTTCCTAGCTAAATCCAGCAAGTGCTGGAAGATGAGATACGTGTGACACATCAGCTATCTCTGCTACCGCGTTGTAAGCTAGAACAGATAAGCTCAACTCACATACTTTCAGCAAGTTTAACGTGGAGTTGGTGTGGTAAGCACCTCAGTTCTTTATAAGGTAACCTTTACAAAGTGTCAGTATCTGCCACGTACAAGATTTTAAACCCAGCATTTTAGACCACCATTTAAAGGGGGGAAAAAAGCAAGGCAAAGTCTCTGCACCTTCATCTGCACACACAATAATACCTCACTGACATTTTACGTGGACTGTTAAGAAGAACCTAACCATTGGTGTGAGATCCACTTGTGCAGTTTCCATGACCAATACGTAACACAGACATGGAACACTCCCTCTTTTGGAGAAAACATTTTACCCTTATGGCTACAGAGGAAATAACTGCCCACACATTTCCATATTCATCACTGCAGGGTGTTTTATACAGACAGACTTTTATCTTCATCCATACACCCGGTATGTTTCAACACCTAAGTGTAATGAAATGATAAGCGAGCAAGTATTTACAACGAACACATTTCAGTTAGCAGCAATTAGCTGACAGCAGTATCCATAGAGGAGGACCTCATCAGGGATTTACAGGCATCAGAACCAGAGTTTCGTATCTATTCTATACCAGTCCCCAGTGAAGCTGGGGAATTCATGCAACTAGATATTTAGCAACCTTACTTGGTTCAGAATGACAGAAGTGGTAGAAGATGAAGGCAGAATGACTGGTTAATAGGACAGTAAGGTATAAAGGGGCAAATGCAGTAAGCAGGGGACAAGGTGGGCATGGAAAAAAGACACTATACACAAGCGAGAGCTATGAGAGTTTCCAAATCTAGAATTTGCAAACATAACAATGTTTCTAGAGTTTTCATATTATAAGGGCCACTGGAAAACCAGAAACACAGCGTGCATTAAAGGAAAGACCTTCAAGAATTGCGAATGCACAGATACCAAGACGCTTTGTTGTAAAAACAACCTGTTCGTTACAGAACACAAGAAAGCGATGACCGTGCCCCAAAGACACTCACATTGCGGGAAGCGAGGATCTGCTTGAGCAGTCGGTAGAAGTACTGCTGCTGAGAACTCAGGTAGCGTTTGTACTGGGACTTAAAACAGAGCTGCCGGTATTTCACAACTTCAGGATTAAAGTGTCCATCTTTAAAAAAGAGGTACAAAACACTTCAGTTTTCGTCAATTACTACTTCAGAACTTAACCCCGAAAATACACAGCGGTTTATCATGCTCACTGACCCCGGAAGAGTTTCTGGGCGATGTGCAGTGGATTTCCAAAACGGAAGTTTTCACCGCTGAACAACGCAGAGATGAGTTTGTTCTGATGCTCTCGGTTGTTTTCAGGAAAGTGAGGCAGGAATTTTTTCAGGTGGTCTTGCTGTGCGTCTGTCAGTACCTCCTGCCACGTAGACAAGCTAACAACTTCAAAGAAGATCTCAGGCTAAAGAAAGCAAAAAACAATAGCAAAGAAAATGCATCCGCGTCCTTCACAATTTTCTAGCCCTTAAGGCTTTCTGTGGTTAAATAACACGAGTCATGAGACAGTGTCTCACCAAATGCAGAAAACAATAGAGAGTAAAGAGGAAAGGTGAGGAAATTAAGGATACTACTAGCAACAAGAAAATAAATTCAAAACTTGTAACAAACAAAACTTTCTCACAGACGTTTTCAAAATAAGAGACGTCATCTAGAAAAAGAATGTAACAGAACAGTTTTAAAAGTAGTTTTCCTGAGATTAATCAAAGCCCTTTCTGACACCTTTTCCAGGACAGTCAGAAACATTTCCCCTCTTTCCATTTGCTCTATAAGCCCCACAAAGGGAGTTAAACGTGCTGTTTACCAAGGCTCTGAACAGGTACAGTATCTGAGCGCTACTCACATCCTCCAGAAGGTCCTCAGGCAGACTAACCCTGGTGGTACCCAGCATGCAGTCCTCCATGATGCGTGTGACATTTCCTTCCCCGCAGGGTCCCAGCTCCAGGGGGTCCGTGAGCATGTGATCCAGAGAATCCATTCTTCTCCCGCTCCTGAACAGCAGCAAAACCTTCAACAACCGAAAATCCCAAACCCGGATACATCCCCAGCTAAGGAATGACCACGAAGCCACGTTTGATGAAGTTTAAATGCAAGCTATGGAATCGGGCCATGAGATATGCAAGACATTACAGTGTTAATTTATGGTTCAATTGCAACACAAGGCACGCCAACAGAGGAACGCTTTTCCAGGCAGCGTGCACCGTGTCCCAGTACAGGCGGAGTGGAACGTACAGGTGACCCATTTCACTTTGCTTCCCACCTGCAGGAGCTGTTGTCGATAGAGTTTAGCACCATGAAAAACTACACCTAAATCCCGAAAGCAGATTTAAAAACCGAACCGCAGGTCTAAGGAAGGATTTCTCTCAGGCTGAATCCGCAGCTCTGACTGGGCCAAGAGCCCCCCTTCCCTCCAGCGCAATCGGGAACAGCGTCCGCAGCTCTAGGTTGAGGGGAAAACGCATGAACCACGCGCAATAAGTTAACGGGGGTGGGGGGGTACCACGAACCGAACTTAAAACAGGGTCGAGCAGTAGGAAAGCGCAGGGAAAAAAAATAAAGCTCAATTCCTACCCGCTACGCTGCCTCTGGGCCTGACACCGGCGTCTCGACAGCTCCCCCGGCGCGCCGAGCTTGAAGGCACCCCGAGACCCCCCCCCAAATCCGTACCTTGACGGTGCGGATGTAATCCAGGGCGTTGGGGACGAGCGACTCCAGCTCGGGGAAGCGCTTGGAGTATTTATCCCGGATGAACTTGTGGATGATGTCTGGGAGGGGGGGAGACGGACACAGGGACACCCCCAAAATCCACCTCAGCGCCTGGCCGGCCCCTCAGCCCCCAAAAAAGGGGAGTCCCCACCCCCACACACCCCCTGAGACCCCCCCCCCGCCACTCACTCAGCTCGTTCTCGATCTCCACCGTCAGGTTGTTGGCGTCGACGATGACCCGATACTCGGGAGCCGCCTCCACCGGCCCCAAAACTGCCCAAAAAAGGGGAAATTTGGGGGTTACTGGGAACAGGGGGAGGGGAGAGCCCCGTCTTCAGGGGGCGGGGGGCTGGCGGGAGGCTCACCTTCGGCCGCTTTGGGCTGTTTGCTGATGTACTCCTCGATCTTCTGCATTATTTCCGCAAACTGGAGAGAAAACAACCCCAAAGCGGGCGGGTTCGGGGGCGTTTCGGCCCCCCAGGGGGGTCTCCCCCCCTTTTGGGGGGTCCCCGCCCCGTTTCGGGGGGCTGCCCACCCCTGACCGTGCGGCTGTCCCACAGCTTGGCGATGCTCTTGACGGAGTCGGCGGCCGCGTCGAGCTGCGTCTCCTCCTGCACCTCCTCGATGGCCGGCTCGTCTTCCTCCTCGGCGAAGTTCTCCTCCTCCTCCTCCGCCGCCTCCTCCAGGTCGGCCAGCAGCTCGTCCGCGAGCGACATGGCTCAGCCCTGGGGGGGGGACGGGGGGCACAGTCGGTCCCCCCAGCCCCCCCACCCCCCCACTTCCCAGCCATCCCCAGACCCACCCCGGCCCCCCAGAGCCCCTCCTTGGCCCCACAACCTTCCTCCCAGCCCTCCCCCACCCCACGAGAC
>JAVJGG010000082.1:2616836-2655558 GCA_035590195.1 Aviceda cuculoides
AAGGGGGGGGTGGTCAAAAAAAAAATCAAAGCAGAGGTTTACACTTCAAATTCTTTGCAAAAGCAGCCATGTAAACCTCTTCTGTGATACAAGGTCTGCAACAATGAGGTATGGACCTTAGTGAGGCCACGCAGCACTCCCTTGTTCAAGCCTGTGTTTACCCTCTTAGCTGTCCTGGGAGATTAAGAAGTACACTTAACAGATGTAATGCACCAAGATGTTACATCTTGGTGATATCAATGGAAAGGACTTGCCTGAGGTCATGCAACCTGTCTGTGGCAGCTGCTAGACTCAAATCAAAGGGTCTGGAAACCAGGATTAGTGTCAACCACTGGACCATCCTTCTTGGTAAGCACCTTTCTATAAAATGTATGCATATCCACTACCGTAATTTGACATAGCTCTGTATCAAGACAAGTGCTCAGAGTCTTACTGATGAAAGGCTTTTTTTGAGCAACACCTGCTAATGATACCAACTGGAGTAATTTAATTACAAGTCTCAGACCTTGATAAAATTAAATATCAGTTGCAGGAATGAGTTTTCATGCTCTTGTTTTGTTAGAACAGCCACAGTCGATATTAACTGGGGCCATTGTTTAGGCCTTTATTAATCAAATTCATAACTTTGTAATGAGGGGGCAGAGAGAACACCAAGTTTCAGCTTCAAATACAAACACATGGTAGCTTCAGCTTCACCTGGTGGGTAATATATTTGAAGGCTATAGTGATTTCTTACAGCTGCCTGAGTTATTTTCCTCAGTTCAGTTACTCTAGTTACCCCCTGGTTTTATTTTTAGGAGGCTGTTGAGCATCATAGAGAATGAATATTCTAATAGATGATATGAAGGGAAAAAGCAAACGCTTTCTGTACTTCCAAATTTTGGCTCTGGCTCACTGAGAACAAGGAAGTACAAATCAGTCTTCAACTGCAAAAATGGGTCACCCACTGACCCACTTTTCCCATTGCTGTAAAACCTTCCTAGAGCAGACTTGAGCAAAAGTGCCCAGATGGGTAGAACGAAATTAGGACTGTGTCGATATGTCTCCAGCAAGCTGACTAAGACTGGCAGGACTATTTATGCCCAGTACACGATGCTTACAGTGGGAAGCCTATGCATTATCAATCAATTTATCTGTAAAAAATAGTCTGCGCCCCTTTTTTTAACTACTCCTTAACATAATTCTGAGCGCTACAGCCCCAAGAAAGCACAGGCTTGATATGGAGGGGATCAAAAGCACATCAAGTCCTCCAAAAGGTTACTCACCTGGGCCACTTGAACAACCTGTAGCTGTATGTGCTGAGGCTGCTGCAAGCCAGTTGTGGACTGAGACACAGGGATGTACTGGATTCGCTGGTAATCTCCCTGGGGAGTTCGATAGTCTGTTGTGAGGGTCTGGGATATCTCCGTCATCGCCTGTGTCAGTAAATCTGTTGTCTGAGCAGGTAAAGAGAGAGATAGAGACCATCATCACGTATTGTCTACCAGATTAAATACTTCTGCAGGGCTGTAGTTCTTTCATCACACTGAATCTATGCCTACACCACTGGGCCTAGTCATTTATTTACAAGAGCTTCATGTGCACAGAGGATGGGGTCATAAGCAATCACCAGGAATCATCCACTAGAATTGCTCTCTTCTATCTAACTGCTAATCAGGACCATTAAGGGCTAGCTTAACATAAAATAATAAAATAATAATTTTTAATCTTCTGACTTAACAGAACCATTAGACAACAAAAATCCTGCACTTGTAAAGAGTCGACTTAGTTTCCAAGTCAAAAAGTGCTTCTCGGATGTATTCTACCTTTCCTCCTCACTTGCCAGAGTGATACTTTTCTTGACAACTGTATTTCTAAAGTGTGTAAAGACACTTAGTACCTAACTAATCAGGTTTATGCAGCCAACAGCATCCTGATTGAATCTGCCCGTTTTCAAGCCAAACAATCTTTTATCCGGTTTCAGCCTTGAAATGGGAAGCTTTAAACTGTGATTAATAAGATTTTTAAGACTATGCAACATCCCCACACCACTAAAGGACACAAGACTGATTTTCTAGTCTCAGCTTTCAATTCCATAGCAGCTGATGTATTAACAGTGGAGAGATCAGACACTGGAGGTTCATATCACTCAGTACTGCACTGTCGAAAGGATTAGAGAGATCTCGTCTCCTCTGAACAGAGTTTGACCCAGTCCCCAGTCATTGTTAAACACACCCTCTTGATCCCAAGAACAGCAAGCACCTCAGGAGAACAGTCCCAGTGAAAATCCATGAGATGAGTATTCCTGAGTTAATTAGCCATGTGTGAAAGTATTACATGGAGTCAGTAGCACGCGGGCCTGAATGAAAGAAGGGAATGGACTAGGGGAAAAAAGACAAATCCTTAGCGCTCCAGAAAGAAATACGTAATTCCTGGCAGAGCCAAACCACACCACAGATCCAGGAACAGAACTGATCTCAAATAACGTCCTAACAGAACCTTTAAAAATGACATCTGCCAAATAAACACTAAGACTACTATACCAGAGAGCTTCCGTTCTGTTTGTTTCCCTCCATTGGCCTGATTTAACATGTCTGGAATCCTTACCACAACAGTCTCTCCGGTAGTGCTGTCGGTGGTTAGAACAGCAGGAGTGGAACTGATGACAGCTGTCGCCAGCGGAGCGTGTATCGTGTTAGGGAGCTGAGCAAACTCTGGGTGCTTCTTGCGAATATGTTGTACCATCTTTGTCTACAAAGAGATGCAAAAGAGCATTAGAAAGACGTTCAGTAACTCTGCTTCAGGCCAACTGAAATCAAACAGCCCTGTGGACTGCAGCTTTTAAGTTTCCCTCAGTAAGGCAGCATCAAGATTCACACAATGGGATGCTCTGGTCAGCAAGAAGGAAGCAAAGATCACCAAGTTTCTGCTGATTAGAGCTATCTGATACTGAAATATTGCCCCAAACATCACATCCCATAAGCTTTTTATCCCAACACAGCCGAATATTTTGGGGACCTTTTCCAGAGGTCACCTTTTCTGTATTTTGTTTCCCTACTCCTCTCCCTTGTCACTGCTACTGAGAATTTTCCAAGTTTTTCCATTTGTGACCCCACACTGATGACATTTCCATTTCTTCCTTCAAGCTCAGGCTCTCTATTTAGGGAACCTTTTTGCCACAAAATGAGCAGGCTCCACCCGTATTGTCAGCATGGAGCACAAAAGCAGCGCTCCGACTCAGAATGAAAGAGCTCTGCTTGCGGACTGACAGATGGCAGAGACCGTGGTGAAAAAGCATCACCAGAGAGGTGCTGTCTTCTGAGGCTACGAGACGCCCCCCATACCTTACTGCTGTACTGCTTGGAACAGTGAGGACAGCAGACCGGAGGAGTGGCTATGGTGCCTGTCAGCTGGGTGTGGGTGCTCAACATGGGATCCGGCTCTCCCGGACCCGCGGGGCGCAGTTTCCGGATGCTTGGAGGCAGCTCAGCACCAGGATGGTTCTTCAGGATGTGTGCTTTGCGTTTACTGGCACTCTTGTACACCTGCAGGGTTAAGATTTGGAATTAAAATGGTGTAATCCTGATGTCTGTGCAAAACCCAGCTACCAGTTATCTTTATCTGGAAGGTCTGCATGTTGCTTTAGACAGTATGTTTAGTTAAATCCCAAACAATTACAACATAATGCATAAATATACATACACCTTCCCATGTTTAATCAACTTGTAAAAGCAACTCCTTGTGTAGCACGCAGAAGCCATCTGAGAACATGTGTGCCACCACAAAACATCAAAGCAGGACAGGAAGGTGAGAGGAGAACCTTTTTTGCCTGATACTTGAAGGTCAAATGTCAAAGAAGCCACTGATCACCAAAGTCGTAATTTGTCCAATGTTCATTTGTCAAGAGGGTTGATGCCTCCACTCTTGCACAAAGCATCAAACTGTTTTAATAGCCTTCAGCAATCAACATATTTTTTAATTCTTTTTAGGCACGTCAACAAACAAATATTCTGTGATATTACTTAAAACTATCTGTTTTTTTCCCTTTAAACAAAAGGAAGGAGGCATAATGGAAGAATGTGCTGAGGATAAGGACAGTCAAAATACACTCCCTGGTAAATAAAGGCCCACGTGCATAAAAAGCAAAGGTCAGGGAATAAGAACATGAACCCCAAGGCAGCGCAGAAGCAGCTTCAAGCTCTACTGAACACTGCGAAATTACTGGCATGTGACTAAGCAAGCAGCTTAAAATTAAAGGGGTTAGAGACTAACTTTTAGAAGTGATACAGAAACCAAAAGAAATAAGTGTTCAGGAATTATAGACAGGTTACTTAGTCCTTAGCAAAAAGTGATACAGGACTAAGCGTGAGTGACTGCTTGCTGGATCACAGTATTTAAGTTTTCCACCTCCAAAGACAGCAGAAAAGGAGAACTGCAGTTTTCAATTAGCATTCAGCTGCCTTGGCCTAAGTGCATTTCATCTTTTTTTTTTTTTTTTTTTGGCCAGTCCTGCAGGAATGTTGCTGGCAAGCACCTCAAAAAAAAGCTACAAACCCTGCCAGGTGTTTCTATGCAGAGACAAACTGGTTGCACAGAGGTCTAGGACTGAGCTACCCTCCAAGGGGTGACTTCCTTACATACCTTATCACAGTACTGACAGAAGTAATCTCTGTTGGGTTTGATGATGGGCAACGTGAGCTCCGGCACCTCTTCTATTTTCATGTCTGGGTGTCTCTTTGACAAATGATTCACCTTAGGAGAAACAAACACAGAGAACAAGAGAGGATATTACAGCTGGAAGCCAAGCAATTGCTTCTTCCCCTAGACATGGATAACAGCCAAACCAAAACAGTAATGATGCTAGCCAGCAGCACCGGAAGCATTTGCTGCTGCAAGGGTTATTGCACATTCACAGTCAGCTGCTGAAGGTAAACATGGTCTTGCTAGATCTCATTTACAGTTTCTCTGATCAAAGTAAGATGGGAAGGGGTAAAATAGCTTGCCAGAACTCTCTTGCAGCTCTGTCCAGGGAGGCCTTTGCTGGCAGAGATCACAACCCTCATGAAATATTTGCAAATAAGATCTCCTGGTGCATAACACCCTTTATGCAGTGGCAGTTACAGGGCATGGCCAGGAGAGGCCCCTCGAGAAGGGGGAGAAACAAAAAATAGGAAGGACAGGAAAACTGGAGCAGTAAGGCTGAACTAGGCAATACATTAATCTCATGTTCTGTTAAATACATTACACATCAATCAGCATTACTTACTCTTGAAATACGGTTGTGACAACCAGACATAAAACACAGGCAATGAAATACACAAAGGCACACACTTGCTTTAGAGATAAGACACACGGGGTTAAAAAAAATAAACATATAATCTCAACTCAGCTATAAAATTCTCCCAGTTTCACAGCATCCTTGTGTTCCAACCATTGGAATTCCATCTTTGTTCCTTAACTATTCATCAAAATTGAGTACAGAAGTTTTAACAGAAGCTAGAGCACACAGACACTCACCAACATCCCCCTCCGGCGGAAACCCATCATACAGAGTCGGCACTTGAACATGAAGCTTTCGTAGTCAGTGGAAGCTATCCGAGGCTTGAATGTTTTTGAGCGGCTGATTCGATCAGCTTTCTTGGCCTCCCTCTCTGGGTTGTGCATCCTCTGCATGTGCTCTCGCAGTTTGTCTTTCCTCTAGGGAAAAAGCAAATCGGGGAGAAAAACATCAACACCACTTACTGCCTGACTACCTGTTACAAGGAGGAAGAATTACAACATAAGGTGTTTAGAGATCTCTCTTCAGCTTTTCCTCTCCAGTGCTGCCACGAGATAGAGTTGCATGTTCAGTGTTGGACAGCTCAGCAGAAATCCTTTGGGCTTAGGTTTATCCTTCAAATCAAGCTGAGGTTGTTCAGCCACAAAAGCAGGAGCCAAACTAATGCTAAGTTAGCAGCCTCTGTGAGAATGAACCCCTCCGCTCTGGCTTTTCTTTGAATTTATCTAAAATATTAGCGCTCGACTCTACGGCTGGAAACTTGCATCAAATAATGCTCTTGACCGAGGAGGACCTCATGTCTTTCTTACAACAGTGCTGAACCTACCACCCAGATGCAATCCAGTCTCTCTGGACATACACTGTCTAGAATATGCTTCTTCACCCAACAGTATCCGCTCCCTCAGTATCCCATAAGAAACTAAGCAACAAGGAGCGAGCTGCTGCCACCACAGTCTACCTGGCTCACAGTCTGCTCCATCTGGTGGGATCTGGAAAGGCATCTGGATGTCATGTGCTGACAAGATGGATGCCACAGACAGAGGCACCTCGCCCAGGAATATTATTAGTCCACTGACATCAGCAAGAAGTTTTCTTAACTATACTGATATAAGCAATACAACCCAAGCACCTGGCAATTGGGCTGTATAATGACCCAGTTCTTAATGAGCAGATGGAAACTTTCTCTGTTATTAAATTATTACAGATAAAATCTGATAGATGAGACACCCTGTTAAGAGCAGAGCATGCTGGGGTGGATCTTGCCCCTCGTCCACCAGAAATGAATGTCGTAGCTCACACACGACACAAAGCAGCGCGTGCAACTTGTGGGCAAGTCTAGCATGTTTACACATGGTGGTTTCTTCCACCTTGGAGAACATGAGCTTATCTACTTGAAGGAGGCTAAAGAATGGTGTGCTCCACTTGTATCAGGAGTGACCCACTCAAGAGTCATCTTACCTTGAACTGCTTGCCACACGTGGAGCACAGGAAGTCTTTGCGGTCTGAGTGTCGCAACATATGGAGTCGCAGCTTGTCAGGCCGGCAGAAAGCCTTGTCGCATTCTGTACACTGGTAAATCTTTTCTGAATGGAAGCTGCGTACGTGTTTCTTGACCTAGAATTGCAGATCACAGAAAAATGGAATTTATTCAAAAGAGAAGAGTGCGTGGTAAAGCAGTCTAGGAAACTCTTAGCAAAAAGGAGAAAAGTTTTAAGAGTTCTCTAATCTGCTTTGGTTTAAAAAGTATTTTATCAGAACAGTTGACATCTTGGCAATAGTTTCTATAAAGCCATAACATCTTTATTATGCCTCTGGACGGACGATTTGATGTCCTTAAGACTGCTTCTTGAAGGCATCGGCGATTGCGCAGTTGAGCACTTAATGGGCAGCAACAGTCCATGATGTACCAGTTTTACTGAATCATCCTTGAGTTAACACATTCATCTGATTTTCGTTATCTTTACTTCATTTATAAAGAAATCTCAACGCAGGGACTAATTCCTTTCAGTCAGAGAGAATGAGCTTGCAATTACAATTGGCAAAAAAAACTTTGACAGAAAAGCATTTGCATGCCATTCCTGAAGGCCAATCACTTTTGCATGTTTTGGGACTATCCTTGAGCTCTTGAAGCATCTAGTGGGGTTCCCCCGCCCCCAGTGAAGTAACTAATGAGGTTTGACATTTGAAATCCAAGCACTACTCAGGAGATGCATCTCTAATTAAATCTTTATCATCTTCTAATACTGATCATACGTGGAGCAATTTGGTATCTTTATCTGTTCCACATAGAAGTATTTAAGTAGGCAGCAATCTGTGGTGACTAGACTTAATTATTCACATAACACCCAAAGAAAAAGTCATCTTTAAATTCCAAAATAGAGCTGAATAGCTGGAAAAAAAGCCATGGGACTGTCTTCCGACTTGATCAGTTTCACAGGAAAGTTTATGGGGAATTACACTGCAGTACAGCATTTCTGAATCATCAACATTTACAGAAGATAAAGGTTTTTGCTGGGATAGAATTATATTAGTAAACCACTTTTCCCCATCCTTTCCTCTTTACCCTGTTGGATAGTCTATCAGTTCCTATTACTTGACTTAAACTGGATTTCTACATTTCAATTTAAGTCAGGCAGCTCAGCAAGACATAATCAACCTCTTTGTCCCAATAAAGGGTAATGAATATGTGCATGGTATGGCTCAAGTTTTTTGTCTTACTGAACATCGAAATAGCATCCTTAAATTCTATTAACTATCTTCTCCAATGGCTCTGCACACTACACAAAGTAGTTACATTACTCACTACTCCACCGCAACCTCTCTGAAGCAGTGTGCAGAGAAGCATAAAGTACGCAGCTGAAGCCCAGGGGGCAAGTCAGAAAGCAGAGTATCCTGATCTGTTCCGGCATTTCTGCAAGGTGTTCAAATGAATTATCCTCACAAAAACAGTCAAGGGATTAAAGATGTAAAACTACAATTGGTTTTGGTTCAGAGTTTTAACGATAAAGGACAAGGTGTATTCAAGTACAAGCTGCATACAGCAAAAGACAAGTCCTTTTTGTGCCATGGATCTGCACTGACCAAAAGTAGTCGGGACCTCTGCTTTAGGCATTTTCTAGGGATAAGGGACCACCCGTCCCATAGTACAGTGCCTTCTAATGCCAGACTGAAGTACCACATCTAATGATTTAGTAGAAAGAGCACTTCGATGGCATAAGACAACATCTAGCAACGCTCGGTCACTCTTCCTTTTTAATTTCCGATTGACATGGATCCCTTTATCTTGTGCAAATGAACTGACATGCAGCATTACACAATAACAGTACTGAAAAATTCATAAACAAGAGTGCTTGCAAGAGACCCAGAAGGCAATGCTTCAAATCAGGATGGCATCTCACCTGGATAAAATCTGGAAAGCGTTTTTTGCAGGTAGGGCAGGTGAAATAGCCATCATTGACATGGATGGCCACATGATCTTTAAGCAGATCCAAGCGGTCAAAGGACTCAGGACAGAAAATGCAGGAATATGTTTTCTGGTCCATGTGGAACTTCATGTGGCTCTCGAGAGCACCGCTGTTGATGAATCCCTTGTTGCAGATGTCACAAGTCAAAGGGCAGTTCCCTTCCCGCCCATGAAACCTCAAGTGCTGATCCAGTTTGTCCTTTTCGCGGAAGGCCTTCCCACACTGGAGGCATTTGAACGGGCGAAAGGATTTCCGTATGAACAGGTGCTGGAGAGCTGCATTCTGAAAGAAACATCGAAGAGACAACTAGCTTTTATTATTATGCATAGATTCCACATCCAAATATTTTCAAGATTAAATATACCAGATGATCAGTGAACCTAAACTTAAAACCCCCTGCTTTTGCATTGTAGATACTGTCTCTATTTTACAGAAGGGGAGGCTGTGACAGGCAGAAGTTAAGGGATATAGCTGCAGTTACACACTGAGGTAGGAGAACAAAATGCAAGAGTTTCCTCTCCAGTCCTTGTTTTCTGCTGATTTCTCTAACTTTTGTCTTTAGCATGGCATTTTTTCTGTAAAAGAAAACTAAGTCCCCTCTGAAGTACAGACCTGGGCCTGAGTAAAGCTGCAATTCCAGCTGATTGTTGGGGATTGTGTCACAAATTCAGCCACCATACAAAGGAAGGGCAAGCTAGGGACCTGTCTTTCATGCATGAGCAAGGCTTATGAAATTCCACAGCCCTTTACAAAATGAGCTTCTGCACCAAAGATCACCAGAGATGTGCAGCAGTGGTTTAGCATTGTGGGGAAAACTTATGGTGGAACATACATTAAAGAGATGCTGGTCTAAACTTTTTTGTTATTATCAGAAAGAATAGATTTTCAAAACATTACAGCAGGGGCAGAATGGCAGGTTTACAAGCAACAGGTAAGAACTTGTGAGCAATTTGCCTGTCTTTGCCATTTAGCATATATCATGTGCGAGAGCCTGAAAATGAAGAAGAAAGATGAAAGACAAACACACTGGTGCTAAATCAAGAGGAACTCTGGTAGATTCTGTTGTCTACTCAAAGGGCAGTTGATTATACACAGTCAAACTTGAAATTGGTTTTCTTGGTATTGCAAGAAACTTTAAGGATATTGTGAACTGAGCATAATGCGTGTTGTGCAAATATTCACTTTAAAATGTAATATACTGGGCCGCTTTTCTCTGTTTTTCTCCACTCCTACTGTGCACAATTTCTCTTCTCAGCCCCTGCTTTTTTTTGGTGTGTGCTACCTTTCCTGTTACATTTCACGATTGTTGCCTCTTCCCTTTCTCCCCTTCTCCTTCAGATAGAAAAGTTACAGGCCCATCCCAGTCGCAATACCAGCACTGTCTGCTGGAGGAACAGATACTGCTGGACATGTTGCCTGTAGAAATAGGCAGGCATGCCCTGCGCCTGCATTTCAATATTGGATGAGAACTTTTATGCTGGATAGTTGCAAAGCTAGAAGTCAGTCACACCTCTGCATGCATAAAATCCCACAGCACACAATCACCTATGCTGTACTGATAGAGCACACTGCAAAGCTGCCATTTCCCTGCAAGAAGTCTAAGGAATATTTACTGTTCTCCAAAATAAGATCTATACACTGTCATTTATTGATGTCTTCTCTTTTCAGATGCTACACACAGAATCCACATCATGATAATTAAGGAAATAGCGCTAGAACATTGCTGGCACCTATGCTTACACACATTCAATATTACATACTTCTCCATGAGATATGTTCAAGACTTCTGCAAACAGGTTTCCCTGGTTTCCTCTCTCCTTTTCTTGTGAGAATGTCTGGGCTGACATTTGCTGTGTCCCTTAAGCGTGTACCAACAGCTGACACTGAGTAAAGTTAGGAGCTCTTCTGCTGGAATGAGGGAACACAGCTTGGGAATACTGTGAAACGCTGTGCTAGAGATTAAATTAGTGAATCTGAATGATCCTTTTCACCATCCGAACTGCAGAGGGAAACCTATACTTTCATTCCAAAAAAAGGAACATGAGAACAACTGTTTTGCTATAAAAAAAGCGAACAGTTTAATACAGGAGCCCCAAATGAGCCCTCCCATGAATTACCATCATCTCCATTCTCCATTTTACAAGCAGAGGAGTGGAGACAATGGGAAATACACAGATGTGCTCTAAGTCACACTGTGAGCTGCAAAGGCAGACATGTGCTGTGTAAAGATTAATGTGTTGCTTGGAGTCAGGAGTATATAATTTTCCCCTTAACTACAGGGATAAGCTAATAAAACAAATAGTTCTAGGGATGCATTTCAAGTTCTTAACTCCACTATTACTGTACTTTGCTATTTGATCACTGATACCTTACCAGTGATCTGACTGATAGGATAGCAGGCCCAGACTTCTATGCCATGTAAATCAACATAGGCCCATTGCTATCTCAAAGGCTACAGAAGGGTGAAATGTTTTACTGCTCTTTGATTAGATAAGCTATCAACTAGAAAAACGGAAAAAGAGAACTAAGTGTTGTCTCATTTACTGGTAACATCGACCCAGTGCAACTGCGCGAACAAATCCTCCAAAACTTTAAGATGGATATTATAGTATTTCATCCAAGCAGTCTACTCTTATAATAATATTCGCCTTAAGTTTTCAATTAATTAGAACTAGAAGAATGCAAATTGTTATTCAGATAACACTTTGTTCTGGACATTGATTGCTTAAAGAAGAACAAATCTGACAATTTACGATGCAGGGTCAATCAGGAAACACTAAACAGAAGTTCGACAAAACAACACGGAAGGCGATGTTGTTACGTACCATTCGATTAGATACAGCAAAAACCCAACGAAACAAAAAAACCAAACCAAACCTACCTGCAGCTCCAGCTGAGCAGGCAGCATTGAGGGAGAGAAAAATACTTATGTTATGCAATGGACTTTAAAACAGAAGCCTTGACTTCTGCAATAGTCACGCTTCTGCGGGTCACTACGAGGGCCAGCTCTTCTAGCTAGAGTTTACGTAGGAAAACTCCTTTGAGGTTTTTGCCTCAGGAAACACTAAGCAGATCTTCAAGGTTTACCCTGTAGTTAATAACTGCCCAAGGGGAGTTAAAGGGCAAAGATAAAAACCACAGATAATCTTGAAGGTGTTTTGTGACCTTTCATGTTTTCTCCGAGTTGATTAATAATGATGTAATGGGTACTGCAAAGCCACAGTGAGAATGAAATGCTTTTAGCAGAAGGGAATACTCAGGGCAGGATGACAACAGGGCAAGGATTAGAAGAGTGAAAAAGTTAAGGAGTAGGGACTTTTTCTTAACCTCATCTTACTGCTTGTACTCTCCATTATACAACCGGTTGCATTTCTTTCAGCACAAAGGAAGTGATTGTGCTTTCCAAATCATATCCCTATCCCTGCCATTTGCTTCCTCTGAGTAAAGCAGTCACCTACACAAAGGACATTTTAGGATCAGGTCTGTATGTGTAAAAAAAAAAAAGTGAACAAAAAAAAAAAACCCAAAACAAAACAATTTGGAAATGCAGATGTTTTGGGGATCAGCCCACAGACACTCTGGATGCTGCCCAGAACTGAATTAAAAACAAATACTCATTTGGCTACAGATCACAACGTTCCTCTAATTTGTCACAGGACTATCTTGAAGGATGGATGTATCTCTTTTCAATGCTTAGGAGGTGACTGCCATAATTAAGGTCTGATCTCCAAGGAAACTCCACAGGCTCTAAAGCAGAGGCTGAAAAATGAACTGATCCTATCAGGACTTAAACCTCGGGGCACCAGAGATTAGCGCTTCCAGCTAGAACGAAAGCACTCTCAGAGCATCACTGCCCTAAACCTTCGAAAAGTTGAAGCAATTCACAAAGAATTATTGTTTTTGAAAATTAAATCCTACATGAGTAATAAGGAAGAACTAGAGCTACGCAGGTTTCCAAATCATAATCAGGAGTCAAAGCTTTCTACCTGTTCTTTGGAAGTGAATGATGTACTACTACGTATCTTAAAACCAAATGTTTGCTTGCTTGTAATATTGAGTGCATGTTACTGTAAGAAGGTGCTGTGAAGAGTTGAATTGAATGAGTGCTCATAGGATGCCAGAGCTTGCTGTGATTTTTCAGTGCTTAAAAAGTAATGCTTACTAGAGTACTACTCTTATCTCAAGTTCTCATTGCTCACAGTCTGACGCAATACGAAAAGGTGCTACGCAACCATCCAACTGCCATTCTGCCAGTGCCCCTATCTCGAAACATCTCCAGGACTCTGCCGAACATGATCTGCCAGATGTATGGGAAGTTAGGGAGATTTGGAGAGACAAACATGTCACCAAGGACTAAACCACCACTGCACTCCTCCTAGTTCGTAATCCATTTGTGAGGAACTTCCAGGGAACAAAAGCTAAGCCACAAGACAAAGAAGTAACAGAATTTCTGTCCCTTTCTTCCCACATTTACAGTTTAAGAAGATCTTAAGTTCATATCTTGGGTTCAAAAGTTCAGGGAAACAGGCAACACCTTCTCTTCCCATCACACCCAGGCCTCAACTTTCTACTGAGGAAGTTGTGGCATATCATAAGCAGTAAATACCCACGCTCTTTACTGTCAAAAACTCAGCATCTGTCTTTGTTATCCATCCTTCAATACATTCGGTAAAAATCCCTCAAGCTTTTAACGTACAAAAATCAAATTACTGGTAGAAACTTGTCATTCAGAGAACACAAGCATTTTGTATGGTTAAGAATTCTGCAGTCTTAACGTGCCTGAGCCAAATTCTTCCTTCAAGATACGCCGCTGCCTCGATGGAGTAACACCACCACTGGTCTCACATATATATTGCTATAAACGGACAGCAAAATTTGGCTCAACACCTTCCTATACGGAACAGTTAGTCAACTCTTTTCTAATCCTTTCTCATCCCCTAAAAATGAAGTCTTACCCCCACTGCAGCTGTTCCTTTCTGTAATCAAAATTTTACACATGGAAGAAAAAGAAAAAGATTCTAGGCTAAATAAACTAATCTCACAGTTACACGGCTTGAAGGATTATTTGCTTGAATCATTTCCCTCCCACACATAGTAGAGAAAAAACAGCTCACCCAGTTGACACAAAGCTCAGGCTCAAAGCGTTTGCTGTCAGTACACAAAGCTCTTAGCACAGATTTTTATCTCACAAAGACAAGCAGGTTTTTCTACCCCAAGAAAGGATTTTATCACTAAATATCATCATCATCACCAACTAAGTGAATCTAAACTGAGATCATGGTTCCTCTTTGGCAACTATTTGCAAGAAAAGAGTTCTGAGAGACACAGATGGTGCTGTGAACAAGTCATTAGTCTGTGCCACGGTACCATGATTCAGCTGGCTGTTTGAAGCACTCCTGCTTGCCAGCTTGGATGGATTGGGTTTCTATGAAAGAATTACTGCGCTGGAATTGAATCCGCTCCAATTGGTGACCAGTTCTTACTAGCACCTCGTGAGATACTAGTTCTTTACACGAGATTTGTCTTCCCCTCAACGCAAAGAAAATTGCTAGGAATGAGATGCTTTATTCTGGATTCGGAAATGGGTATGACAGTGGAAGAGACCAGCTGGTCCTGGCAGGCAGGCCCGGCGTTCTCTGGGTGAGAGAAGACGTGATCCACCGTCCTTTTTGCTTACCCTGATACGCTTCGCTCGCCTCATGTCATCTGCTGTCATGGTGCTCTGCGTAGGCACCGTGCTCTCATCGTGCTGCGGCTGGATTTGTAGCGGGTGGTTTTCTGACTGCGGCTCCAGTGCCGACTGCGTCTCTGATGGCACTGGAGTCTGTTCCTGCTGCTCCAACCCATTCAGTGTGGCTTGTCCGGCCTCATCAAACTGCCCCTTGCTGGAAAAATGCAGCAAGTCCTGAAATCGCAAATCATACAACCAGTGATTATTCCCCCCACCCACTGAAAAATGCTTTGATAATACTCAGCAGACAACAAGATTTCTACGGATTTAATCACAAGCTATAAGCAAAGTGTGTCTACACTAACTCTTTCCTACTGTGTTCCATTGTTACTCTCAGCAGATCACCTCCACCTACAGCAACAACATTCAGAGCGCCAGGAAAGAAGTGCTGCAAGGAAGCGACTCTCTCGGCCATCATATTGTCTGATCGGACACAGACAATCAAAATGACCCAGCTGTTAATAGCCAAGCAAGTTCCTCTGCACTCATGACTATTACTGCTTTAACCAAAGATGACATAGGCTGACCTGTGAGAAATTTTATGACCAAAGTGAGTAGCACAGACCAGGGAAAGCAGAGAATTTCCATCTCATTGAAATTGTTGCCACTTTGAAGCATTATCATGTATTGTTAGGCAGTGTCTTCTCCTTTCTAACAAGCTAGCTAGAGTGCTGAACTGGAGAGTAACAAATGAGATGATTATACTGTGCACTGTGTGTTTTGCTATCCAGTTTCCAAGCTCTGCATACTCTCATCTACCCAGCTGCATACGTCACTTACATTTATCACACAAAGCTGTTTTCCTCTTTTTTTGCATTAGGATAAAAGAACAGGGAGGGTGTTGGGAGCAGGAAGCGTATGCCAAAAATCTACATTCTTTCCAAATAAATTCCAATAACTCCTCTGGGATGGAATCCTCTCGTATTACGAGAGAAAAAACACAGATCCTTACTCGACATCACTTAATGCAGCTAAGGAAACTTAAAAGCACAGGCTAGGAAACAGAGCTCCAAAAGTATACCAGCTCAAGGCTGGTACTGTCAAAGCCCAAAAGCAGGTGTGGGAGAAGAAAAACAGGGAGGTGCCAGAAGGAGTGCAGCTGTTATAAACCGTGAATGCTTACCAGATAGAGACACTTAGTAGAGCAATATACCAGCCAAATGTCCAGCCCTAGTCTAGGTGGCGAGTTTCCACACTTGCTGACACTAAACTGTGCTCACAGCATCCCGAGTCTCAAGTTTTCAGGCAGATGAACTTGCACCTAGTCATTAGCGAGGCAGGCAGACCTCCAAGGGCTTGGGACATAACCACGGCCCTGCTCGACTGTAGAGACACACGTGAGTTAGCTCTGGGCCATGCTCCAAGCTGGCAGGATGTGAGCCACCTCCAGTCCAGAAACCATTCAGATACATCAGCATGGGACTGCGCCCAGTAAGCCCTGTCTCTCCAGAGCTTAGAGTTTGGGAACAGCATTATGCTTACTTGTCTAAATGGAGCTGGATTGCATCATGTCAGCTTGCAGAGAGAGTGATCTCGCAACTGTCTGCGCTTAATGCAATATTTAGGGCCATTCTGCATGCTCAGAAAACGAGCGGCAGGCATTCATAGGCAACGTATACATTTCTCCCCCTGAGTCAGCACTGAACCATGATCCAGTGAGATGCCAGAGGAGAATTACTACTCCAGATATCAGCTTTCAGCTAAGTCATAAAACAGAGCCACTGATCCCTTCTGACACCTTTCATAAAAGGACTTGGTGGTAACCTAAGCACTGTCAGCAAAGAGAATTTAGCATTTTACTTAAAAGCATCATATTAGGTCCCTACAGAATATAACCAACAGCCATAAGCAAAAGAACATTCTGCAGTAAGTGTGCCTACACGAAGCCCTTTTGTTAATATTAAAACATCATAAAGAATCACAGCTCAAACTGATTTAATTCTACCAGCAACAGTTACAAAAGCAGATTCTGACCTCACGTTCCAGAAAGGACGAATACGAACCTAAATTCCCATTACAGTTTTACTGTCTAAATTACTTTTGTGATGCTGCTAAACTGCCGCAATAACCTATCTCACTGCTAAGTGCTTTGGGATTAAAGTTGCTGTAGAAATGCAAGTGATTTTACAGTTTTTATAGAAGGAAAGCAGTGTGCTCCCCTGGCAGGGAATCACAGCTAGAAAACCAAAAATTACTTGGGTATAAGTCCAAAGCACACCCTCAGTTTGCACTGATGCACCAAATTCTTTTAGTCAAAAGTTTACATCCCACATGATATTTTTTTTTCCTCCTCTCCATCCACCTAAATAAATAAATAAATAAAAATATATATATATATATATATACCTGTGTCCCTTCTTCACACTTTTCCCCATTTTCACTGGTTACTTCCATACGCATGAATTTGGGAGGGCGCCCTGGGCCTCTGCCTGGTCCAAACCTCCTCTTTCCTCGCCCACGACCTCGGCCTCTGGCTCTGCAGAATACATAGTGCTCCAGGTTAGAGACAAAAAAAAGATGGATTTGGAATCTCCACTGGTTTTATGCATTCTTTCTCAGCATCACTATTCACCCATTCAACTCAGTAACAATGGCCTGCAGTAAATAATAAAACCTGAAGAAATTCTGGCAGCAGAAAAATAGGGTACTGGCTGGTATCTATTTATTTTGTGCTTTATGAGAAATCAAAGCCCAGAACACATTAAAATTTATTGCAGTAATTGTGGGACCAAGAAAACTACTGGCTCCTAGCAAGTCCTCTCCCATAGCAACTGTCCTACCTCCAACGGCCCAGTGTACGGTGCACTGGAAAGCATTTTCAGCTAGATGGAACGAGTGCACAAGGAAACCAGTTTAAAACCTGAAGCCATAACATCCTCCCCCAAAAAGGCACTTAGCCATTGATGTTAGGCAGTAAACTGAAGGGAACAATTTTCTGTGTCATCTCCCCCCAACAAAACCAAAAACTAAATGCAGCCACTTGCTAAGTCTCAGGAGAAAGAAGGCACCAATGTCTTCTGCTCTCTGATGGATGTTTGTAGATTCAGCTTTTAATAGGTCAGGATAAACTATCTTGACAGCCCAACAAGGAGCCAAAGCACTAGAAGTCTTGTTCTCCAAGCTCTGTATCTGCATACATCTGAGAAGCACCAATATTTCAATATTGCGGCAGTGAAATACTGCAATTTTTTAAGTCATTAGTGAAAAACCAAAAGCAAACCAAAAAAATCTCACCAGTTTCAATGGGGTATTTATTTCCCTCAAGCTACTTATTTCGCAAAGTCTCTTACATCAATCTGCTTCCTGGTGCCATATTCTTACCTTCTGGTGCTGAGATGTTCTCTCATGGGTACCCAAGTTGGTCAGTAAGATCTGTAGGGCAAAGACCCTCCTTTCTGCAAGTTTGGGGAAGCACCATAGTGATATCCAGACAAAGCTAAAGCTTTCAGTACCTGCTGAAGAAGTCCAGCTTCTCATCGTGGGAATTGAGGTGCTGCTGGAGTTGCTCTGAGCTCATGAAACGACGATTGCACTCATAACACGGCCAGTTCTTCTCTTGCTCTCTGAGAACTATGTTCAATTGGAAACGTCAATAACAGCATTTCAGTCACCATCAATTAAATGCCTCATTTTTTTTCCCCAATCCTTTCTGTCCTCTGTGGGCTATATTTCTCCTCTGAAGGTTAGACAGACTGCAGAATACCCAGCACTGCTCTATTTAGCTTTGCTTTTATCCCCTCTGCACTGTGGCATGACTACAGCTCATAACAGACAAAAAGGCCGCTGGGGACAATTCACATGGACTATAAACACTGCTTAAAATTCAGGAAGATTTTGAAATTTACCCTTCTATGGAAGAGCACCTACAGAATTGTGCCTCTGGCGTAAGTTAGGGGAGGTCAAGAGAAATTTCCGAATCTAAAGCAGTAGCACATCAGTTTATAACACACTCAACATGAGACATCAAGTACAGAAACGTACCTCTTTCCAGCAGCAACCTAATGCTTCCCAGAAAATGAGGCAAAAGGCTAAATTATTGTAATATTAGCAGGAGATGAGCTAGTAGAAATAAGTCCCAGGAGATGAGTTAGTAGAAATAAGTCCCAATAATGCAGTCTAGATGTGGTTTAACTTTTCTTAACCTAGCAGAAATTTGGGAGCACAATATAGGCCGTATACTTGAAACTAAGAAGTACAACACACAGCTACCATCACGCTGCAAAAACTGAGAGCAGAAGAGCCTAAGTTACCCTTCCTTTCCTCCTCAGATATGTCATGGATCTTCTGGTTCACAAACTCTGCATAAGAGGCAGCATACCACACCTGCAGAAGGAATACAAGATAACAGAACACTAAGATGGAACCAGAACTAAAGGGAATTCATTTGAAAATGGTTTTTTAGCAATACATTTACTTCACTTGCCTCAACCACTAACTCTTATTGCTCCTTTCATCCTCAATAATAGACTGTTGTGATCAATATGCCCCCACTGAGGAATAAGAGAGCTTTGCTCAGAAAGCATATCCATTTAATTTTAAGGTATAGCCTCCTAATATGAATGTTAGTCTCACACATGGCTACCAGTAGCTCTAAAGGAAGTGATATTAATCTCTTTAGACCCGACTAAGATTACAAATGTTAGATGTCAGCAGAGTACTGTTACTTTTTGTACCAAGAGGAATGGAAAAGTTGTTAACTCAGGGGATTTCATGTTTCTTTCCCGCTCTCTTTACATAGAGAATAGGCAGCACTGTTCGCAGACACTCATTTAAAAATGTTTTTGAACTTCTGAAGGATCGAAGCAATATGGTCCTGCTTCCCAAAACAACAATCTGCCAGGCTGCAGCATGGTGGACTCGCTTTTGTTACATGAGGAATTTAGGAAGCCTTCAGCAGAGAGAACCACAGAAGGCAGAAAGACAAAGTTTATTAGAGCCTAAAATCAGATGCTCACATTTAGCCGAGAACTCTTGCATCATTTCTCATTTTATCTTACTGTTTGATTAAAAATGCTCAGTTCCAGAAGAGATTTCTTAAAGAAGGCACAGACAGATTTTCAGCATGAAAAATCTGGACAAGTTTAAACTTGTAGTGGGCCGTAAGCATTTTCACAGCAGTAGTGAGTGGCATTTCTAACTCCTTCAAAGGCTCACTAGCAGGTGCATGTTACTTTGCACAAATCTCACTAGCTGGACAAAGAAGAAAGCCTGAAGCTCCTACACTACTAACCTGTCACGCAATACAGAAGTTCTCAGCTTTAATTGTCTGATTCTCATACTTCAATCTTTGGACAAAATGTATATGAATGCCTTACATCCACTTGGGGAGGAAAACACATTACAGAGCCTAGGTAATTCGCTTTCTATTATCAAACCAATTTTACCCCAAAAGACACTACTAACACACAAAGCAAGAAAAATGGTGCTTCTACAAGCAGGTCTGTACAGATTTAATTAAAGTCTGATTACGAATTGATTTAAAAACTGTTGAGAAAATTATGTTTGGATACACTTAAAATGGATTAACACGGTTTCCAGTGATTCAGCTTAAACAAATTAAGGACTGATTTCAGAGAAACCAAAAAGAATCCTATCCTTAAAAATCAGCAACAAGTGTATAAGCAGGCTTTTGCCCCGGTTTAGCTAAGTGTGTTTAAAACTGTTTTTTTGTTAAATTGTGGAAATTTACGTGCAAGAAGAGATTTGAAGAAGAAAATTTTCCTGATACAAAGTTTTTTGGTTACCCCTAGGTTCCCCAAAAGATGTTGAAAACGAAGGCCATCTCACAGCCAGCCACGCTGCTTTGAGCTCAAAGTAATCAATACATTTTTAGAGGGAACAAAAAGTAACTCACAGGGAAGTCACAATATCCTTTATCATTTTCCACATGCAAAGTTTCAAAAGTTCCAGGAAAGCCAGGTAAAGTGAGAGACCATATTCACTTAAGGCACCAGAAAACAAGTCAAGGGCACACAGGACTAACTGGAAAGGGCATCCAGAACTAAAAAGAATAAGACTGCTGCAATAAAAATTAGATTGCATCAGCAAAATATATGCAGTGTAAAGCATGACAGTGACAGACAAATCATTTACATACTCTTATGTTAAACTTCCTCATTTTATACCTGAGCCAGAGCTCATTTAAAATCCCTAAGTCAGTGGGTAACTACTTACTGACTTCAGTGACATTTGATTCAGGCCATCATGTGCTTTATCAGAGAAAAAAGCCCTAAAGCTATTTACAGCAATCATTTCTGGCACTCGGAGATGCATTTATTAGGTAGCAACTCTAAGATTTGATTTAATCAGCAGAAAAGCGAGTCACAAAACATGAGCAATGCCATACCTTGAGTTCCTGCTTGGGCTCCACATTTTTAATGGTTGTGTAATAAATATGGTGGCCGTACTGATATGCCACCAGATTCTGCTCCAGATGGTTTTGAGCAGGACGCACAAACATCATCCAGTTACAAAGAGCCTCGCTAGAAAGTTCAAACCACAGGTCCTCTTGCAAATCTCTGTCTTTTCTGTCACCCTTATCAAGAGAAACCTGTAGCAAAATCCAATTACATGTGACTGTAACTGCCTGGCAGTAGGTTCAAAAGAATTTGAGCTTCTAAAAAACAAAAAACAAAAAAACCAAACTACTGTGCCCATGCAACTTTTACATTAGGAAAGCAATGAAGGCATAGCTAATTTTCATCTCTTTGCTAACAGGAAGCCAGAAACAGGCAGCACGTCGAAAAATACTTAAAAACAGGCAGAGATTTAACTAGGGAGACACGATGGACCCTTCCAGGGCTTTCAAGGGCAAGAAGCATTCATAAAAAGGGTCAGGCACAGTACTTGACATGTGGCTATGAGGCACAAGAAGCTGTAGCTTCAGTAGGCTATATGGCATCAGTTGTCAGATATTTCTAACTGGCAGACCCACTTCTCCTTTCATTTCTTGACTCATGACACTGCCTCAAGCTGGGAGCAGCACTTCTTTAGCTGAACTTCTGTCGGGTTACTGAATCTGCCTGCGGTAACAACTTCCTTGTTAGACACTGACCATCAGAGACCAGCGCTCCTAAGACTGTCAACCTAATCTCCAGCAAATAAGAACCAATTCCTATAATGAAACTAGTAAATAAATGGATAAAAGTCAGTCAAATCCATTATACCTCCCACCAATGACTTGGCACGAGGAAGGGAAGAAAAATCTCTCCTCTCCCCTACATCTTGTGGGGGAGAGGAAGGAAAGGGAAAGAAAAAATATTTTTAACTTAAGTTACAGCATGACACAAAAAAAATGGGTGCAAAACATCCTCAGATAGGGCTGCTATTTATATGCCCAGATGCTGCTTCAGCCCACGTGACAGCGATTCACAGCATTCCACACTATGCGTCGTATATATCATAACACCATAATGCCTGAATATTCATCACGATTATTGTATCTCCCTGTATAACAGAAGATTTCAAGCCAAAGCCGTCTGGGTACTTCTGAGTTACATTCAGAGATGGAAGTAACAAAAGAACACCTCCCGTGAAGTAACTGATCAAGGCAGAGCAACAAACTCATGAGAATCAAAGCTTAAGCACAAATCAATCCCTCTTCTCTCGCATGCACACCCTTACCTTCAAATGGATATAGCAGTCTTTGAGTTCAGTTTGTCTAACCAAGGGTCCTTCCACAGGTCCAAACTGCGTGCGTTTTGGGATACGCCTTTTGGAGAACACGCCTCCCAAAAACCTGTCTATGTAGAGCACCAGGGGGAGGCTGGCTCTCGCCCTGGTCAGCACAGGCCGGTTTGGGATCGGATGCAAAGGTCCGTGTTTTGGACACACAGAGGGATGTGCATTGTTACACTCTTCACACCCTACAACACAAAGTCAGAGAGGACATGACTGTCAGGCAGACGCTCACGCACCAGCTCAGAAGAGACAGCCTTATCTCCCTCTAAACATCTTTGGCTCAGCTGTGGAAACATTTATTCCAATAGTCTGTCTACATTTTAAAAGATTAGAGAGGGCAGCCTCCCGCAAAATGAAGAACAAAGCAGCTCAGAGACTCCACCTAAGATACAACCTTGTCTTTTCAGCAAGGCAGCTCAATATATGCCTACATTTCTGGGTATAAAGGGGTTTACTTATTACTGCTAAAATCTGAATCGTTTTTGGCACCAGTTACTAGAGGGCTGATGAAGGTGAAAGAAAAAGGGAGGGCTTTTTCACATACTACTACATACTAATTCATATGCTTACACAAATCATTAGGATCAAAGGGTCGAGGTGGATCCGGATCCCATTCATCCATGTCAGTGTCTTCCCCATCTTCCTCCTCATCTTCATCGTCATCATCTTCCTCTTTTGCTTCCATCCTTCCCATTTGATTCTGCAGAGGTGCTAAAGGGTCAGAACCATCCACTGCCTCCATAGGAGGTAACACCTGGTTATGCACCGGTAATGATGCCTGAGGAGAGAATTCACAAACGATCAAAACTGATTCACAAAGAAAAACATTCTTACAAAGACGAGCAACGAAAGTTCTTGCTAGTCTACCCTTTCTGCTTCCTTTAGTAACGGAAAGGAGGACAAGGGAAAGTAAGGCGACATGATAAACGATTGCTGAGGGATGTTTTGCATCGCTGCTGCTTACAGCCTCACTCAGGACAGCTCTGTGTCACTACCTAGCTCTACCCTGTCAAAGACTGACTTCTCAGGAGAAGAAAACAGTATCAGAAGTTCCAGACCCTCACAGAAAGTCTGAAAAAGTCCAGGCTCTGTGGAAATTATCTACAGCCTAAAGCTGTATTTTAACTTCTGTACAAGTGAGAGAATCCTGCACTTTGGCACATGATCTCTTCTCTCCTATCGTACAATCAAACACACACAATCCCCGGAGCACACACACACAGATCAATACGGGATGAGATAACACAGGGACTAGATATAAACTATGGGACGTGGAGGACAGTTGAGGGCATTGTATTCTTTCACTGATTTTGAAGTTTATCCCTTCCTTTCCCTACAAAAAAAGCAAAAAAATAATTGAAGTGCACTGCACAGAATATTCCACAACCCACACAGGTTTCTCAGGCAGAGAACAAGAAATACTACGCGCAGTAAAGCCATCTTAAAAGACTGGCAAAGAGACCCAATGGATGTTGGTCCTACGTGACAATCAGCATTACACCTTCTGTTAACTTTGCTTTTCAAAGCTGAGAAGAGTATTTTAAAAGTGGCTGCTCAAGACAGAGCAATCTGTAGAACAGGTTTCTCTGTATATGAAATACACGATCTCTCCTAGAACCCCCCCCCCACATTCCATAGTGAGACTATGAAAGACAGTACAGATCTGCGCTACAGCTTTCTCCCATCTCCTCCTGTATCACTCAGACACGTTTCATCACCTGAGACAATGGAGCAATGAAATCAGTGTACTCGTACATTTAGAAGAAAAGGGTGCCTGGCAACTTACTCTATCTGCTTGTGGACCCTGCTCCAGAGCCATTTGCTGGGGGGATTCGGCAACGTTGCCGAGCACGGACAGGTTGGTGGGATTCATGCTCTGAGCAGCAGCAGGCAAGAGCACAGTTACCTAAAATTATAGGCACTCATTTTAGCACTGCGTCATTTCCATCAGTCACTTACATACGGGCAGTGCCCTGCATGCAAAGCTCCCTGGAGTCCTACACTAGGTCAAAAACTGCAACATTTTAATGATTTTTTTTGTTTTGGTTTGTTTTTTTTAGGGACGATGGACTTGGACAAAACCTGCAGATCCAGGAACAAAGGGAAAGGCTTCAAAACTCAGTCTAGATTTTGCAACTTTTGAATTTCCTGTCTCCCACTTTTGGTTTTAAATTAAGGTCCTATACAGCCTGGGTTCAAACTATGCTAAAAACAGATGCAAGGAGCTCTTTAGCTCTTGGTAAAACCAATGATTTGGGGTCTTTTTCTCTCCTATCTCCAAATTTACTAGTTTTTTTTAAGGCAGAAAGTAAAGAAGGAAAAAGAAGCACCTCTCCTCTTTTCCCCTTTTTTTTTCTCAAGCAAACCAAGATCCATTAGAAAAACAAGATGGTGTATTGACCTCATTGGAAGATCAAGCCCACAAATGACAGGATTCCAACAATGATTTTTCCATTTTTTACGTTATTTGGTCACACTATACGTTTTTGGTCATTTTCATACTCTTTTTTTGTGTGTGGTAACAAGAAAATTAATGCATATTGCCATAATGCTCCCATCCATTCAGCAATTAAACAAAGCAGAATTAAGATCCTAGGAATCACCTTTCCTGTCTTCTGTTTCCTGCTTATCTAGACAGGAGTTTGCACCGTTATCCCGCACGATATTTCATCCTTCTCCACAGCTGACACCATGTGGCTTCTAGTTTGTGCCTCTGACTGTTAAGCAGCTTTTATGCTAAAATTAAAGTCCCTGTCCCTCTACAGAGGGCTTAATAAATATCAAATAAATCTGAGAACAGTGAATTGTGCCGAAAGTGAAGGAGCCAACAAGAAAATCCATAACATAAGCAGATAGTCTTAAAACTTCAAATCTAGTTGTTCTGTTTAAAGAGGTGTTAAGAGTAATTTATGAAACTGCTTAAAAACTACAGCAGAAAGACTTCAGGGAACCGCGTGACAGTGACCAGGAAACTGCCAAGACGACAGCTGAACCAAGCTGTCTGGTATTGACATTTCTGATGCCAAGCGGCAACAGAAAAGGCATCATTATTCAATGGCACATCTCCAAGTCTGCCAGCAATGAGAGGTTCACGCAAGCTTGGGTCTATTCGTCCCTCATATTAGCATTGCCTACCACTAATCATACTTCAGACCTATCCTTACTTTCACTTCCATGTCAGACACTGCAAGGAATATAGGCGTTATGTTTAAAAACCTTTCAATTTTTTTTTTAAATAAAGTTTCTTTTGAAAGACAAGAGGAGCTTTGATTATTATTTTAACATTTGTTGTCAGTTCAGGGATGTCCTATGTGAAATGCTGATGTAAAAACACCTGCAAAGGCAGGAGCTGCCACAACGAGGGACTAATCATTCAGAAGCAAATGAACATCTTTGCTGGGACTGCTGTCACAGTGTTGTAAGGAAGGACAGGCTGAGGACGTGCAGACAAGTGCTCATGCCCTTGATACCCAACTTGGGATAGTAACAACACACCCACCTCTGCTGTCAGAGTGTCATTTGCACTGCACATGTAAGTAATCTCTACTTTTAATTAGATCACATATTTGTTTGTTAAATGAGCTTTAAGACAATTAAATAGAATTTGGGGGCTTCTTAATGCAAGGAAACTGATGTGGCAAAAAATTCCAGAATGAGACTCCAAATACTCCAGAGAACTGGAAGAAAACAGGTAACACCTTTACTGTGTCAGTCATACCGTTTCCTGCCTGTGCCTCAACAGTTTAGAAAGTCTTTTTTTACCAAGAAAAAAAAATTTATTTTCAGTGCACATTCAACCCTTCACTCTGCCCCAAGACTGTCAATAAATACGCATTTTAATGAACGCATTAGTAATGACTCAGATCTAACATGTCAATTCACACGTGCCATTAAAGACTCACTGAGCAGTAATGATTTTAAGCCTCTATGACAAGCAGAGAATTTGAACTAGAGATCTAGATCTGAAAGTACCTATACCCGATTACCACAATGCAGTCCCCAAACATACTACTAAAAGTTAACAACAAAACCTTCCCATGCATGATAAGTGAAAAAAAAGAAAAATCATCAAAACTTTATAAACAGGGGCTCCAATTTTATTCTGTTCCTAGCCCACTTCAGCACTGGCAAGTACATCAGACCTGGGATGCCGTGGTAAGGTAAGGAAGCCCATAACTGAACTTCTTCAGGTTTTACAATCAATTTCATGTGAAGTCTCTAGTAAACCTAGAATTTGATCCAAAGTTTCTATCCCTTTAGAGCCTTTTACGGACTTAAAGGCATTTGGATCATAATTTGTATGAGGACAAGCGCAAACCCAGTCTTTCCAGAATGACACATTAAAACAAAGCCAGCCACATCAGCTTGCTGACTTATTTAAAGGGACACTGTTGAAAGATTTTTTATTATATCTGGGGCAGAAAATTAGTATTTTCATTGAACATGAATTAAAAAGAATAAACTCAAACTCTCTTAACTGTTATTGTCACTCATGCACAAGCTAGCCAAGATAATAATGGCTTGTTAGCATAAGCTTTTTGCCCTTGATCCCTGGGATGACAACACCTGACTGAAGATTGCCATTTGACAAATCCAGAGAGAGTTTATTAAGCTCTAGCACCACGACAATGTCCCTTTACATTCGGTAACAATTTCCTTACAGTTTCAGGCCCAAGGAAAATAATGTCTCTTTCTTACCTGCTGGGTGGTGGCATCCTGTTGGACGTAAGCCACTTGGGACGGATCTGTAAACAGAGTCTAGACAAAGTGAAAAAGGCTTATCAAACCAGCCTTGGGGTTGTTTACTCCCAGCTCACACAGAAATTACCCTGCCACCAAGAAATGATCCACATTTGATCCTTTGCTAATTTCTAATGTGCCCATTGCCACCACAGACTAATTCAACTTACCATGTGAACCTACATGCCTAGAGATTAACTAAAATTAGGTAGTGCTCCATAAAAAGGTAATGTGTTTATGTGGCGCTTTTCATCTATATAACTGAAGTACTTCATGGGATTTTTTTTTTTTTAAATACAGAAGTCATTCTGTCAATTGCTGATTTGATAAATCTACAGAATTAAATTCAATAGCTGTGTGAAAGCTAAGTAATACTTGAGGGGAGGACAGAAGATGACTATTAACTTTATCTTTCTGCAAATTCACGAGACAGTGCCTCAAAAGAAAGCATGCAGATATCAGGCATATCCTACATGTAAATCTGATATGGCCAGGTCACTGTTTTTTTTTTTAATTTCACAGAAGACATGCCAACTCCAATATTCTTAGAGTAGCCTGCAAGAACAGTCCTGATGGGAGAGCTTCCCCCTACAAAAAGCAAGACTTAGATGAAAACAAAGTATTGACTGAGGTCAGCCTCGCTTACTTTGCCAAAACTTGAAATATCTGAGCTTGTAGCGGTCTGGCTCCAGCAAAATAAAGCATGGCATAATACAAATTCCATTAGTGCTTTGGTAATTTCATCTTAGTTGCACTATAGCATCTTAATACTACACCTCTTTTGACAAAATTATAGTATTCAGAGTTCTGGAGTTACTTGGTCGGTGACTTCCTGGGAGATACCCTCTCAAAATCTCTCATCCTTCCAGAACATCCCACCACGTAGCAACTGTTTCGGTGTAACAGCTAAGAACTGCACAAGAGAGGGACCACGCCGCACAAGGCTACGCCAGCATTGCTGCGGGTGTCAAGTACGTGCGCTTTGTAGCACTGCTAATCTGTCCTGTCAGCAAAGACATTATAAAACATTCTCAACAAAGCATGCCTGTTCCTCTTTTTTTATCTTTCCGCACAGAGGTACAGATGCATACTATATAACCCCATATAAACACATGCTGTCAGAGAATAAAAGCTACTTGATATAATTATGAAGAAGAAAAAGAACCTAGGTCTATAAAATCAACAACTTCTCTGAAGAGAGACTACAAAATTAGACTGAATACACTGAGATCCTCTGCAAAAAGACATGACTGATATTGTAACTATCAATTATGAGAACTGTACTATGCAAAACAAGGACTCTTCCAGAAGACAGACTCACAGATCGCTCTTTGCTTTTTAATGAATACAACAGAGGCAGAATTTCTGAAGATAATTATCCGTGTTTTGGAAAACACCCTTGATTTAATTGTAATCTCGTCCACCTTCAGTGAAATAACCAGCATTTCATAATTCATAGCCTCGGCATCCTTTCACAACCACATTTGAACATCAGGCAAATGAATGGCATGAAGTCCCTGTTCAGCAATGGACAGATAAAAGCATTAAGAGCAACTGCCTGCTATTTTCCAACCATATCACTTGGCTGGCAACTGGCTTTCACCTCAAACAAGACTGTTTTGTTTTCTAGGTGCCAAAATGGGGTGGGCCCAGAACCACACATGCCTGTGTAGCTTCCACGGGATGGATGTAAACGAGCGTGTGCTCCGAGGTGTCCACGGAGGTGTAGGAGGTGCCATCCGCCGTGTAGACAACCTGCTGCGAGGGACGGTCCTGCTCATCACTGTACACAATCTGTGCCACTGTCCCCCCCTCAGGGACAAAGTGCACCTGGAAGAAAAAAAAACAGATCCTGTACTGAAACTTCCGCAGTCATACGCCCGTGGGAAACAACACAAAACCCATCGGTTGCAGAGGTGCCTTGGAAAGCAGAGAGTACCTTGTGTCTCGACTAATTAGCCGACTGTTCTGAAAAAACACATTTAAAATCTCATCTGAATTATGCTAGCAACACAGAAATCTGGACGTAACCTACCATCGGTTTCTGGTTTTACTCTGCATTTTAACTCAAGACCTGACTTGTGTAAAGGGCACCTTCTAATACTTAGTTCTTGAATCATACTTTGGAAATTTGTAAGAAAAAGAAAGCTCAGATATGACCTAGTGTATCTTCGGGATTTATTGGTATATTGTTTCCCTTTATTCTCATATTCCTTTCTGGATTTATGACAATTAATTCATTCAGCTAGTTCTGTAGTTGGAGGTAATTTCTTCTGTTTGATGAACAGCTAACAGAATCTATTAACTTTGATACTGCTGCAAGTAATAGTATTGCACCTATCACGAGGAAGCAATAGTGTATGTTAGATTGCTTCTCTGTAGTATATACATGCCCTATCAGTAGAAAATTCAACTATTTAAACAGAGAAACATATAACTGAAAACAGTAAGCAATGATTCCAAGGACTACTGGAACAAGTTATGTCTAGGGCGGCAGTTTAAATCCAAGTAAGTTGATTTTGACAGAACACTATGATCACAAGTGATGATCAGCAGCCTATCTTAAACAAGCTAGAACACTTAATTCCAGTGGCAACAGGAACATGTTTATCTTTTGATACCCTTTACATGCTGAAAACCATTTTCAGCGCATGGGAAAAATAGGACAGTTAGCAGGAAACCTAGTTTTAGTATCCATATTCACATAAAATGTTTTCACATAAAACGATGCCACAGTTACATATTTTATTTACTTTGTTTCACCTTTTAGCTCATGCTTCAGAAGGCACCTGATACTCCCTCGCAGATGCTAAGTGCTGATTCTGTACAATAAATCCTCATGCAAACACTACAGTAAGGATGCATGCAGCGTTTCACATTTGGAGAGCACTCTGCAAATACTAATTAAGCCTTATAACTGCCATGTGCAAACAACAGTATGGTTATCCCATTGTATACATAACGGAACACAGGCCATTGGAAATTGCCTTTCCTGGCAAATTTCAAAGCTGGAAATTACCAGGAGAGTCAGAATTTCTCAGCTTGTGGGTCAAATGACATGCAGCACCTTCTTTATAACATATTCAAAAGAATAAATCAATTTACAGTCTTCTAGAAATTCTCAACTGCATTGTCTCAGAGACAGAGGGACTAGCTGCATACACCAGAATCTGACTGTATTAGTCACTAACGATTAACATTTCTCCTTTCCCCACTACCCAGATGTCTGACTGGAAAAAATTACGCATATTACTTTCCCCAAGGCCCACCCACAGCTCCAACTAATTCGACTGATGCCATCAAAACGGGCTGCCACAGACCACAGATTTTGTTAATACTCATTCATCTGAATACCCTTTCACTTTCCCACATGGTTATACATATATTTGGACACTGAAACTTCTATAGCCACTGGCTGGCTTCATTTAGCTCGCTTCAGACGTCTGTGTATCACAGCTCACTTGCTGAAGCTTTAATCCGAAACCACCACAGACATGTTTGTATTTCTCCTCAAATGAAAGTCGAGTTTTCAGACTTTAAGGAAGGGCTAAATGGCAACGCCTGCTTGCTAAGCCACCGCTCCGAGCCCAATTCGGTCTAAGCAGAAACCGAGAGCTCTGGAAGGCACTAGTCACCTGAGCAGTATTCTGTTCCTGCTCAGCAGAGTCAGCCCACACCTGAGGACTTTCCTCTTTTGAGTCCATCTCCTCTCTGCTGTGGTGCTCCATGGGGGGAGAGATCTACTGGAGGAATGTCTGGCTGAATAGATTCATCTGGCCACTGTGTTTCTACTTCCAGAAGACAAGGTGATCTTCAGTAACATGGCTATAAAAAAAATTAAGGAGAGAGAGATATTAAAACAAGTGTGACACACAGAACGGAGGTATGAGGTATAACCATCAGCTACTGCACTACAGGAACACACTGCCAGAGTAAAGGAGGCTTGGCTTTGCATTCTCAACATTCTCATTTAGCATGCTCAAGTTCTGCTGTATAATACTTTCCAAGTCCTATTAAGGAGGAAAGAAGTCAACAATTGCTACAATTGCACTGAAGGATTATACTGAATGCCTCCTGCACTGAAAGATTATACTGAATTCCTTCTGCATTTCTTCACATTGTCCTTCTGGCACCTACAAGACCAGAAATCAATAAACGATGCAGAAAATTCACCTTAAGCTTCCAACGAGAAAACACTACGTTCAGAGATGCATCACCAGTGTCTGGGTTCGTCTGAAAGAGGTTTTGTTCAAGAACCAACTGGCTTTACATCTACAGTCAGCTTTCACCTTGTACAAAACTGCAGTCCCAGTTGGTATTCAGGCAGCGTTAGACCAGACAACTTTTAGAAAAAGAACAATGAAACTTAAACTCTAATTCATGAGAGCCTGAAGATCCTGACAAATTGCTTCCAAGCTAGGTTTTTTTCACCTCACGCAATTTTATTGGGGCCTCTCAATCTGCCATTGGGAATCTCAGAAGTGTAATTTACAGCTCTGGTGATTGGTTTAGTCAGTGGTTCAGCACCTTCCCAGTCCTCCGTCTCTAATGTCATATTAAATCACAGGCACAGGAATTAGCATGAGGCTGAGCCCATTTCATTTTTCAGCTCGTCCAATTAACTCTGTTTTATACCGAGTGCCTCGCTGGGCTGATCCAATGCCAGTACCCCGTCTGTGCACAAGGAAGAAAGCAGAATGCTCCTTGCTGACGCTTTCATTCATTTGCATTTTAAATGCAAATTATTTTAGTCATAATTTGTTCCCATAAATGCTACCACTTGGCTTGTCATTGACAAACTAAAAAAAGAAAAGGAGGAAAAAATAAAAAAAAAAAAAGCAGCAGCAGCAGGCACTTTCTGCCTCCTACTAATTTTGCCAGCAACGAGTAAGCTTTGCAGACCTGAGCACTGACTGTACCACTGGTCCTGGCCAGAACGTATAAATCGATGGTACAGAAAAGTCTCAGGCTAACGTCACTGAACTGAATGGTGGGGGGGAAAAAAAAACCAAACCAAACCAAACAAAAAAAACACGGAACATATGACTTTCACATATGCAAAGAAAAACTGTGGGAAAGATATTTCTGGGCATCGCTAGACAGCAAATCATGGCATTATTGGTGACTAGAGCCTAGCATTTGCTTTCTCGTGCTGAGCCACATGGTACACGTGTGCCACGTCGTCCCCCACACAAGGAGAGACTGAGGAACAGTGCGATGGCTGTTCTCACTTCCTATTAGACCCACGCACCGTTAGGTTATGGGAATAAAGGGGCAGAAATCCTATCCCCATTAATATTACTTGATACAAAACATCCAGAAAAAGCACTGAGGAGAAAAGGAAGAAAGAAATACCTGTACCTGCATGCAACATTTCAACTAGGGGATCTTATTATTACGGAAAAATGAACTGCAGCAAGCAATTAGGACCAATAAGCACCAGCCTTACTCTCCAAGTGTTGAAAGCCAGGGTCATTTACAAATAAATATTATTTATGTATTACAGCACACACAAGCTCTGATATACAAGCAAATATCATTCATCCCTACCTAGCACTTTTCTTCCATCTACCTCAGAGCTACTTGCTACATTATTAAGGATTAATTCAGGGATTTTTCTCATACCTAATCCTACCACTCTCGCTGAACTCCTCGCTCATTTTATCAGGTATACAATCACCAAGGGGTCTAGAACTGCTTGTGTGAAACGTGACAGCATTTATGTCAGTAACATAATCTGAACAACTTTTACATAAAATTAAATGCCTACCCTGTTGGTATTCTTTGGCTGGTTTATCCCAAACAGCTCTTTTTCTTGACTGTCATTATTAGTCAAGAGCCAATTCAGGTAATTGCACTAACAATAGCCAGTAGTTTAATCAATTACCTAATTGCTTAGAAAAATAAAAATAAATGCTAGAGGTTTCAAGTTTGGGTGGTTTGGGTTTTTAAATTATCCTGTTAATAAGAATGTAATTAAATTAACCAGTGACTGAATTAAGAGAAAGGCACGGTTCTGGCTAATTCCACATGGTGCAACAAGTAGCAGAATTTCTGGCTGACCTTCCCCACAAGTAGATACTGAAGGTCTGAAGGAAGATGCTGACTCACTCCTGCAGGCTCATTTTGGCACAAATAACTTACAACTTGAGCGGAAAGGAGACCGAAGGGTTCAGACAGGTCTTTAATAGACAAAACTGGGCATTAAGATTTGTATCTGCAAAAAAAATTTTACCAAAAAGTTGGAAAAGAAAGCAATTTCAATAATTTCAAGTTTTGCCATGGTTCTAAAGGTTAACAGTAATCTCAAATCTCGGAGAAAAATGCAAGGTTGAGCCAAATTCAGTGGCTTGGTGGTGCAGTTTCTATAAATGGTACTGTTATTGCTGTTCTTCACAGAAATGAAAAAAATACACCACTCAGCCCAGCCAATTGTGTAGCAATAACAATCAGACATTATTAGGAGCTGCAGGATTTGCTGATGCTTTCAACTTCTCTACTTGAAAATACATCCTAGGATCTGCCCCTCTGGTATGCTTTCCTACCAAAGACTGGATCTCCACAAACTCTCATAATTTCTATCATCACCAAAATACACAGAAAAGCACGTTTCCCTGGAAACATGGATGTGCTGAATGAGAAGTCAGTGCAAGAGCAGGCAGGCCACATCCCAGAGAGGTCCCAAGGCCAAGTAATAAAGAGGGCCCGAGGCAGGAGCAAACATTGAAATCTAGCTGGTACAAAAGGCAATAGTGAAACAAGACCTGCAGTTAAGGTCAGGAGCTGGAGAGCAAGATCTGGTCCAAAGTCACCAACAACAAAACCACCAGGAAACACAAACACCCGAGTAAGTTTTCTAACACTGATGATAGAAAAGACCGAAATAACTTTGCTTGCTAGTCCTCCATAGGATGCTCTCCCTCATTAATCCTGCATGATCTTATTTTCTTCTTTATATCCCCCTCTCAATATCCATTACAGCTGTGACACTGACAGCCACAGCGCCTTGAGATTTTAATGATTTCCCTGTGGTCTTCTCTCAGCAGAGATGTCTCGCTGCACAAGGAAGCAGATGTCCAGCTCAGCACATAGCCACAATATTTTTTCAAATTAACTGCAGAAGGATTGTGATGGACAAGTTGGCATACGTGGCCTCTACACTAAGGCTGTTAGTAATATCAGTTTGGGAGATACCAGTAAAGAAAATAATTATTTCCTCAAAGGCTCTAGCTGGAAGCTTTGTTGGGGTTTTTTTAGCAGAAATAAATGCGAAACTTTGGGCATAAGCATTGCCACACAGCTGGCATGCAAGGGAACACTCTCTCCTTGCTCTTCGTACCATTTGCCCACAGATTATCCTCTGCAATTGTTGATTTTTCTCCCTTTATCTCACACATCAGACATTTTCAGACAAGCTAAATGCCGAGGCAAGCACCTCAATGGGAATGTTCTGCAGTGTCCAAGGCGGGGACGGACACACACGCGTTATGAGACCCATCACCCAATATATCGACTGCAATCCTGTCACCACCCCAACGCTTGCATACAACTTCATAAGCGTCACGCACACGAGCGAGAAGCAATGCCAATGTGCGAGGTGCTAAACCATTTACAGAAACTGTGAAGACAGCCTTTTCCTCCCCAAAATAGCAGGCATGCCTCACCCAGTCCATACTGGGTGATGACACAAGCTGAAATGGTAACAGGTATAAATATATCCCAGTATCACTCCAGTATATCAGAGTGGCAAGGTAGTGACAGGGTGCAGCGTGTCACTACATATATATATGTATATATATAATGAATCAAGATACAACGCAAATCAAGAACCCCCACAGCTCCCATTACTTTAAAATATTCCTACTCCAGTGGAAGATAAGCTCATTCTGACTTGTGTTTGCTGGAGCTCTGAGACAGCACCCATGGGTGCTGCCCTTGAGCTCCCTAGAACTTGCCCACATTTTTCACAGGTAGAAGCATGCTCAAAGTTCGTAAGTGACACTAGCCGCACTGCTGCGCTTATCTCTCAGCGAGGCTCATCAGTGCAGGAACAACCCGGTGCTAACCACAAGTAGAAAGCATCCGATTTAGAGTCAAAGCGCGGTCAGCAGACAGGCAGGGCAGGATGAGTATTCTCCTACGTGTCCATGCACCCATAATATCCAGCTGTCTGCCTCATCAGGTAAGTGCAAGCAAATCCACCACCTCATCAAGACAAAAGAGGTTCCTTTCAGTACGCCATTCACATTTACCTTCCCTTTCTCAACATCCTCTGGGGATCTGCTGGTGTCAGAGACCTATGGCCTTCCTCTTCAGTTCTTGCCTTTCACATCCAATCCAAAAAATCTCATTAACGGTGAAGCTTCTCCTCCACAGCTCCTGATGCGTGGAAAGCACCTTTGTGTCATTGTCTGAACAGTTCTTCAACTTTTTGGAAATCTCACTTGAAAAGTCCTTGACGACCACGATACTCTCTAACCCCTCTCTTCTATTCCTGCAGCATGTTGATTTCTCCGAAGCTGTATTATTAAATGAGCAGCTCTCCCCAATCACTGCATTCCCCTCCAGAGGATGAGAAAGCACTGCTGAGGGGCAAAGAGCCTCTGTCCAACAGCAAGGTCCTCATTAGCCTTGCTGTCCTCAGCAGAAGACACCCCACCCTCAGCCATCGCAGCACACACGCCGTGTCACCTCATCGGTGCGCCTATGACCCCTAACACCTAGGGAATGCGAGTGCAACGGTGCTTTAAGAGAAATCCTCCAATAACCCCAAAGTCACTATTGCTTTGTATTTGGCATGTAAGAGTTTTTGAATATAATGAACTCACGCGGTGCTTCAAAGGAAAGCTCAGCTCTGAAGTTCAGAGAAAAGCATGGCCAAAACAAAAAAAACCAAAACCAAACAAAACAAAAATCAACAGTAACCATACTTTCTTGGCATACCTGCTATTAAGGAATGACAATTTCTTTCAATGCTGGGATTACACAAGAAGATACACAGACAAAAACTCTGGGGACTTCATCTGCAGCAACCTCTCGGAGTCTAATTAAGGCCATTCTGCTGAGAAAGCGCCCAAGCCAGTGGCTGCCGACATTCATTTTTGTCCTTTCTCTGGGATGAGAAGAACAGGGGAATATGAAAGCTGGGCAAGGGGAAATGTCCACCTCTCTGCTCAGCGAGCCATAAAACCACTGCAGTATCTCAAATGCGAATCCACTTTACAATAATGGCGCATAAAACAGCTAATGTGATTTACTCCCCAGTGTAAAAGAAGCTTGCATATAGATTGGGGTTCCCTGCAGCAATAATAGCAGGGGTTATTAGCTTAATCCTTTAAGTACTGAGCTCACTGACCACTCTTTTTCACCGCCAACCATATGCAAGGACAGCAAGATAGTTGCAAAAGCGGGTTTTACGACTACGGGTCTTCCTCCAGCTTTTAATACAAAAATGATTTATTATGCTCAAAAGGAACATCACATGTGTCTGCAGAAAGCTATATCCCACACTTAAGTTAATTACCCCAGCTTGCCTAGAAGGCAGAGTCGGTGCATTTCCTGAGGTCCCTTGGCAAGAATACGCTTTCATTGCAGCAAGAAGGTTTCTAACCTCATTGAGGACTGAGTCACGACTGCCGTCTCCTCCTCTGCATTCTCATCCATCAAAAGCGCATATTGTTTCAAGGAACCCTGGCTCTGGTGCCTTTTGGCTGAATGTTAATAATCAGGTAATATATAACCACAATATTTATGTTTTACTGGTGAGTTAGCAATGGAAATCATACATAGGGCAGGGGCAGCAAAGATTATTTATTTCCACAAAAGGAAACCTGGCTTCAATTTATTTAGTCCTATAATAAGTAGAAGAGCTCAGCCAAATACAAACTCACTCCTTACTCAAATTGTGCATAATGAATCGATCTATCTATATCCTTATGGCACATCTATCATCAAAGCAACAATGAGCTGGAAGAGCTCTCTTAGCTCTTCAAGGCCAGTCCTCTGCTACCACATCCAATGTGTGTCACAGTCCTTCTCCTAAAGGGACAGTGCCCAGGCACTAAAGGTGAAAGCCTTACAGTCTGTTGCAACTATTCTCTCACAAAGTATCGGATAAGTAGCTGAAAGTCTAACTGTTTCTACCACAAAATACAGGAGATAATCAAACTTGTCTTCTTCAGAATAGCTGATTCTCAGAAGGACTACAGGCCACAGAGAACAAATTTGGCTAGCTGTACTTTGAAACAGGTGGGGACTTAACATATAGTGCTAGTTAAAGGCTGCAACACAACTTTTTCTGTGTGTTTTACTAGCATGAAAGAAAAGTGACAAATGGACCAGACCTCCTGTTTAAGTCAAAACAAAATTCACAACACTAAACCAGCCCCCATAATTAGCTATATTTATAAATCAATTAAAATTCAGTTTGCACAGCTCACAGCAGCTGCAGGTGGTCAGAAACACACTCGAGGTAGCTATCGACTGCAGAGCAAACTACCATAAAAGAGCTCATCCAGGGATTTTCTTTGCGGGTTAGTAGTGAGGGTGCCAGAGGAGAGCAAGCAACACCACATACCCATTTCTCTCTAGAAACAAATTGTCAATTTTTCTGTCAGATAATAATAACAATTACATCAACATCTCATCCTATAACCAAGGTAATAAAGCTGCCTTCATTTTAAACGCCTAATACACAAGAGAAGCACGCATATAGCGAAGTGCCAAAAAGCATCACCATTCGGGACATAAGTTCTCCATTTAAGGACTGACTAGAGAAATACACCCTCTTACTTTTTTTTTTCCTAGAAATGAAGGCATTAGAAGGCTTGAGACCACCAGTTCTTTTATTTCCGCAAAACACACAAAAAACCCTCTAGTAAAATCAGTTATTAGCATTTCATCTTCTAACTTAACCAACAGAAAGGAGGAAAAAAAAAAAAAAGAATTCTTGAAAATATAAAGCAAGCTGAAGTTCAGTATAGTCTCTGTTCCCACTGAAACTCTGAAAGACAAACATCGACACGCATCTTATAGACCCCCAGCTTTGTGCTTGTTCATTCTTTAAAGGTCTGCAAGAACCACGAATATATCAGTAATATGGGAGACGGGTTGATGCACAGATACCAAAAACCACGTCGCAAATACTGACCATTCATTTCACTCTCGGGACTATGAAGCTCAGGAGCCTAAACCAGGTTTTTAACTTTGATCTACAGACCCCTTCTGAGGATCTGCAATGAGCAGCTGAGCGCCAAGAGGTGACCATGCATAGCTTTAAATGTTTCATACAGGGAAACTAACACTATCAAGGGCGAGTTGTCCCTTTGGGATAAGTAGTTCTGAAAGGCAGAGCACCAGGACCTCATTTTTCCATTCCAACTTAACAATTTAACAAGCTCCCATTAACAAAATTTTAATGCAACCGTGGCACAGGAGAGGGGGGTGTGACAGGGCAACTCAACACCAAAACCTGGGTCGCGAGAGGTCCTCAAGATCAACCAGCCACACGCTACAACGGTATCTCAGACCACAAGAACGGGCTTGTTTGGCAGAGGCAACCACCACCACCAAGACCAACGGCCACAGAGCGGTGGCAAACACCACCGCCGCCGCTCTGCAGAAGCTTCTTCTGCTCACGCATGGGCCTTGCCCTTTCCTTCAGGCCCTCCATGGATAGAACCACCTCCCGCAGCATGGACTCCACAGAAGGCCCCAACCCACCGGCCTGCTCCTGCTCTGCCCTTGGACAAGCCTATCCACCGGGCTGCCACCCCCCCACCAAGCCCCAGGACCACCCAGACCTGAGTTTTTCCCTGCTGGGGCCCATATTGGTGCCCTAAGAGACCCCCC
>JAVJGG010000082.1:2657258-2675520 GCA_035590195.1 Aviceda cuculoides
CTGTCGCTGTGTGTGGCGGGTTGCCCCCCCCCCCGTTTTTTTTTTTTTTTTTACATGGCAAGGAGGGCCGGGTCCATCTCCTTCTCCCCACTAGATTAAGAAGGCGAGCCCCAAATCTCTCGTGGGCTTCTGTGCTGCATCCCCCTGGCTGGCGGCCCCCACGCTCCGCAGCTCCCTCAGAGTATAATTGTCCGAAACGGTGTCAAAAACAGCAGTCCAGCGGGTTTCGCTGTCATTTTACTTATCTACTTACAAATTAAAAGCTGAAGCCAGAGCTATTTGCATCGGTCGAGGGTCAGACCATGAGGAAACGTCCCCAAAAAGGCTCTTTTCTGCCTAAAGGGACCGAGACTGGCGCTGGTATTTCTTTTTTATCATGGTTTATGTGTCCAAGTCCTAAATGTCAGCTCAGAGAAGGATAATAATTACTATTGTTCAGAAATTTAACTAACTGGTCATTCCAGTGGGGTTATTGCCGTACTTTCGTTGCCGCTCATCTTAAAGAGGTGTTTGTATTATGGTGGCGTGGAAAAATACCGCCTTTCTTATTCCTTATTTGACATTAGCATATGCTCAGAAAGCTATTTGATCGAGTAGTTCAGCAGACAGTTCTTAAATAAGACAATCTCTGTGTTTAGTACCTTTTAAATTTATTCCAAACGGCTTCATGAACTGCATGTGTGCATGTGCCTAATAAACACTGTTCCACTGAAGCGTGGGCAGCAACAGATTCTGTAACAGGCTATTGTGGCCAATTGACCCAAAATCCATTAACAGAGGAAGGCTAAATTTTGGTTAAAGATGAATCACTGCTTTTACAAAAACTGGTTATGTTCATTTTCTGTCCTAGGAGAGTAGCAAGAGATCAGATCTTGGTGCAATTAAGTGTCTACTTCTCCACTAGGTCTTTTTAAAGCCCGATCTAGTCTTTTAAATTAAGAGGTACAGGTGTATATTGAAGTCAGCCCCTGTTATACTGACCCATGCCTTCCATGAGTAATCAAGATTTTTAAAAAAAAAAAAAAAGCAAATGAAAATTTTCTAACTTGTGTTTAGGAACATAACCTTAAAATGTTAGATAAGAAAGGATTTTAAAACTGAAGTGAGCAGAATTAATTACCAATTAGAAGTTTGTTGAAGTTTGGGGGTTGTTTTTTTTCCCCTTCATAATGCTTCTTCTCTGGGCCATTCTCTTAATTTGAATTATGGGAGTTATGGAGTCAATTTATTCCTCTAACCTATAAAACCAGTTTCAATTTCATTACACCATGCTGAAACATTAGGATAACAAATAGCACAAGGAAATACATAAGACCAAACAAAACTGCTTTATTTCTCGTAAGTCTTAACAGCTATATGTGTTACTTTTGAAAAAATCAAAGTGTTTTCAGTGTTGTATTTTTATTTGGGATTTCCACGAATCTCCCTAACATTTTGAAGACTTACTGGCTCAGACACAAACACACTATTGTGCCATGTTTTCATGCAGACATGTAGTTCTTCAATTGGGCACAAAACACTGCAGGACCTCAGGGCTGTCCTTTCCTGGTATATGGGTCATACTCCAAAAGTTATTCCACAGGTTGGGGTTTGGGTTTTTTTTTTCCCCTTTTGGCTTGGGAAGACCCCCATTCAGTGCAAGTGTACAGTGGATTCAACAAGCTGCCAGATGCAGAAAAAGCATGCTGGTCTGATTCATCATCTGCAGTATCTGGAATCTGATGTAATGCCTATTGTATTTCCCACATTTAATGTGTTGTTTCTGATGCTCCAGCATGGGCTTTGTTTTTCCAATAGCCTCATGCTGTGAGAGAGAAGCCTTCACACAAGGTTAAATTTATTTATTTCTAATTTTCATAGTTCAAATAAGCTACATAAAATAATTTCCCCATTCGCCTGTATTGTCTGGAACAGTGCTATAACCCTTCATCAAATCCTCCTCCCCCCCCCATCTCCTGGGTCATCAGATCTGTATCTCCATCTCTGCATCACCTCATTTGTATACTGCTGTTTCAGCACTGCCGCTGCTGCGTGTGTCCCATCTTGCCCGTTTTGTCTGTTCCCTGTGGCCACTACAAGGCTCATTTTTCCCCGGCCGCAGCGCCGTGTCCCACATCGAAGCGTGCGTACTAACGTCCTCCCGGCAAGGGCCCTTTTCTCCATCATTTCAGGCTCCAGGGAGAAAAGCCTACTACAACCCCACCCCATTTCATTTACTTGCCAATATCTTTTTGACCTAACTCTTTCACTTGAACCTCTTCATCCATTCTCTTCACCTAATAAAACCACTGTCACCAGCATTTGCCTTAGAAACAAGCCTCCTGCACCTGGACCACAGTCCCCTACAGCTGCTCACCAATTCTCTGGCTTCCAGACCTCCTAAAAAAAAGCTTTTCTGGTCTTTTCCTGTCCATACCTCTTTGTTTCTGGTTTTGTTGGGCTTATTTGATTTTTCTTCATGATGTTATCCCATTTTGAGAAGCATGTAGATTAAAACATGACAAAGAAAAATGCTTAAGTCCTGTAAACTCATTTGAGTTATAGAAGCACATGACACCTCGCTGGCCCTGTTGACCTCCTGGACTACATCTGTGCATGATAAGTAGGTACTTGCACCTAAATTTCCAAATTAAACGGTGCACAGAATTGGGTTATGCATCGTGGCACCCATCTAACTTCCCTTGTGCAAGTCAGCAGCTGGCTGTGATTTAAAACACCAATCTAGAAGATGGAAAAACTTCAGCTCTCTCCATGTTTCTGTTCGAACCTGCTAAATTATAATGCAACCGAAATGTAATTACTTTACTTCCTGCACAGAGAATACAAACCATAGTGAAGGTAGTGATGTGAGCTTATTGGTTTAGAGCAAGCCAACATAAATTTAATTAAAGTGGCCTCATGCAAAACACATACAAATACAACAGAGTTATCCCATTGTGGTTATCAGGGTCATCTCCCCCCCAAAAAAAGGTTTAACTTTTTTTTTTAAAACAAGCTGAATTAACCCCCTTATACTTCAAGGAAAGGTTTGACTAAAATATGTTGGGGGGGGTTAGCATGCTTTAATAGGATCTACCTAATCATCTCAAACCTTTAAAGTGATTTTACTTAAAACCAAGTGAAAAACATGCCATTAGAGAAAGCATTTAATCACATACTGTCACTATTGGGTACCCTTTTGCTGATCCATACCCACCCAAGAGGTATTTATCCCCAATATTTAAGAAATATAGGCAGCAGGTACAATAATAAGCAAGGAAACCATTCACATAGCACCACCACCACCCCTAGTCTTTGCTGTGCATTTGTTAAAAGGTGCATCAAGTCTTGGGAAAAGGGAGCTTTTCAGTTCACTGGGAAAACCTATTTAGCAAAGCCATGCTGCAGTACAGGGATGGGAAAAGCAAGTTCTGGCTGCAAAAATGCCTGCAGGGAAAATCCTTTGCCACTCGCACACCAGTATCTCCCTGACTCCATTAGAACAATATTTATTAAGGCTGCTGCTGCTTCTGATAGCATCTTGAGATCTTTGGGTTTAGGAGAAGAGAGAAATCAACCAAGGGAGTTTAGCATTTCACAAGTTCTGATGTAAACTGCCTGTCTGCAAGCTTTTCCAGGGTGAGAAAAGTATTTTTCCTTCTTGTGCAGAGCTGCTGCAGTGGAGTGCTGGCCCTTACGCGAGGCAGCCAGGTGGCCGCGGCAGCAGTAGGTGCTCCAGCTGACGGGCCACAGCAAGTACAGGAACACCAGTGCACCAGGGTTCTTCTTTGCATTGCAAGACTTCTTAATTATTGAAGCATTTCCCAGCAATCTGCACTGGACAGATGTAGTTCAACTTCAAATCCAGGTCAACTACTTCTTCATTTGGGATTACTGTTTCTTTAGTACATGCGTTGTTTTTTTTCTGGGAAAGATGTTCAACCATGATTAGCCTTACAATATTTCACTGAAAGTACCCAACTTGGTTGGCTGATTTTTCACTCAAGTTCAGTGTCACCACTATTGGTTCTGGTTACGTAGAAGCATTGTCATCAGTAGGAAATAATTTGTGCATCAACTGCAAAGTAAACACAGAGGCTATTTGGGTTTCCTCTCCATTAAGGAAGCCAGAATGACTCAGAAAACTATTAACAATGCTTTTTGATATTTCTGAGTTTATTAGACAGTTGAAAAAAGGTTGAATATTCTCTATTAAAATTGTCCTAGGCATTATAATGAAGGCTTTTAAAGGAGTTGTGAACATTTACAGGATTTTTAACTTCTCTAGAAGTTTCCCAGCCCTGGGAAAAGACTTGTTCATACACATCCCTTTGATAGTTGTTTTCAAAAAAGTGATGATGAGGTGATAGAGTCAGTCTCATCCAGCTTTCTCTGTTGGGAAAGAAAGGATCTTCAGAGATATTCATCCTGCTTCTGGATATACTTAGTAGATAAAGAAGAGAGGCAAGATGGAAAAAAGTTCAGTGATAACTTATGGTAGATGTTTAGACAGCAACCACATTTAAAAAAAAATCATATTTTATGAACTCATTTAGTATATGTGCCAACCATACACTCTGTTTATAGAACAGCAAAACGTAAATTTCCCAGCTGGGAAACCTCAGTATTATTTTTCAGTATGTATAAAGATATTTGGCTGTCAGATTGTCAGTACTCCTCCATCCCCAGAATTGAAGAATTAAGATGTCTGACCTTCTCATGGATGTAGGAATTGGAAGGAGGGAAGGCTAGTTCCAAACCAGTGAGTCCTCTCCATCAGACACCACAATACATAACCCGGGCAGGCTTTCTCTTAGGAAAAACTAGGACTTTTGTTCTTGCAGCTTTGCAAAAGAGACTAAAGACATCGCTAAAGACGAGGGTAGATTTTTTTTTTTTTTCCTAAGGCCCATTTCTACTTATTTGTTCTCATGCCAATGCTTTCATGCAGTTTAAATAGGGGACTTTCTTCTTTCAACAGTGTTTATTCTCCTGATGCATTTGTAGACAGCAGTTATATCCTCTCCCAAAGTTTATTTTATTAGACTATGCAAGCCACATTTATTTCGTTTGCTCCTGTATAACACATTCTCCATTCCCTTATCTGTCTTACTAGCTCTTCTGCTGTAGTGCAGCAAGAGGGCTTTAAAAAAACTTTTCCTCTTGCATGATGCATTTTCCAAAGCAGCTTTATAAGCCCTTATTGATTACTAAGCATAAAAAAAACTTCCCCTTGGAAGTTGCTAGCTCTCATCCAAAAGTCTGGATCTCCAAGCTTCTGAAAGTATTCAGCAGCTACAATCTTATCCTTCAGCACCTGAACAAGATGACTAAAGTTTACCTGGAGATAGCAGAGTCATTCAAAAATCCAGGTCAGCAGGCAAGTTCAAGAGGATGAGCCAGGTCTGAGGTTCAGACAAGAATTAAATCTGCAGATAATAACCACAAGCTGGTAAAAAAAATCAAGATTAATGAAGATCCTGTAATCACTTACCAAGTCCATAGCAATAAGACTGAATCAAAATCAAGCTGGGAAGTGAGGTTAGAAATCCATAGCCAAGTACAGTAAAGCCCAACACTGCTCAAGAATTACTCAGACACAGAATAGAGTCCTGAGCTCGGCTTAAATAGAGCTCCTGGGCCCCCAGGTGGAGGCCCCAGGTGAAGCTGCTCAGCATCAGTAAGATTTATTAGTGGCCTCAGGTCCCTGGCAGGATGCTGTGTTGTTGTTGGGGTGCTTTGTCCCTACAGCAGTTCTGGTTTTAGACAAAATAGTTTGGATTTTTTTTTTTATTTTATTTTCTTAGGTTTTGTTTTAGAGCATGTAATGTTTGTTGGGTTATTATCTATTAAAAACTTGTGGGTCTGGTTAAAAAGAAAAATGTTTAGAATTTTGGAGGAGGTTATATGTGGTTTTTTTTTTTTTTTCTTCTCTCTGAGGTTTGAATCTTGCCATAATTTCAAGTTTTACCTTGTTTTTCTATCATAACAATTAGAAAGTCAGACCTTGGCAAAGAACAATGCTACTGATATTTTCCCATAGCATTCTGAGAGTTTGTAGTGAAGTGGAAGAAAAACAACACTTGCAACACTGATGGCATTGTACTGCAATCAACATTTCTGGCATAGGAAACTGGAGTTCTGTTTGAGTACCTGACCCCCCCAGCAAGAGTTGTGCAAGCAGACACCGGTAGCGGCGTGGGGCTTTATTGATTTAGATGTCATTCTGCATTGCATTCCAAATATTTTTGCAGAGCTATTCTTTGCAGTTGGATGCATCCTTCAAGAGGATAGTTGTCTCTGTGGAAGAGAAAGGTTTACTTTAATGACTGATTAGTTTAAAGGAGGGGATGTTTTGAAACTAAACTGAGTTTGAAAGGTAAGTGTATTCCACCCACGCTATAGACAGATACCTGAACGCCTTTGAAAACAAGTGTCTTAGGAGAACAATAGGTATCAAATGGAGTAAATGTATAGCTAGTGCCAAGATTTGTCAGTGAGTTCAATGCTGGCTTATCTCTAAAGCTGACAAAAAGAAAATTATATCATCTGAGACAGCCATTAAGATCGAAGCTGCAGCCTCTGCCCTGGTGCAGATGGCTACAAATGAAAAACTTCTGCTGCCAGCCAGACAGGAAAAACATGAAAATTTGCTGCACAGAGGAAAAGCGCAGAGCTGCTGGGAGCAGGGAATTCTGGCAGATCCTCTGCTGGGCTTCAGACAAATGACACTGGAGAAGGCATGCGGATACTGTAGGCTACGAAGAAATTACTTGTCAATCTGCTTCCCCAGAATCTTTTAGTGAACAGAACGTAACCCAATTATTTTGAGCCAGGCTCTTTTTTTATTTTTCCTTTTTTTTTTTTTTTTTCCTTTGCAGGAAATACTCCTTGTTGTCAAAGCTTGTATGATGTTACTCAGGTGTGCCCAAATGTTATGTTTTCCAGGTGTGCCCAGGCACCTGGCCAGATTGACCCAAAACAGAGGTGTTTTCTTCAAAGCAGCGGATTTACACAGTAAGGTGAGAGCATTCTTTCAAACAAAGTTATGACAGTACTTAGCATTTTTCTGTTATTACAGAGTTGTTCAACTGTTGCTTTGAACTCTTGTAACCTCAGCCTGCATACAGTGGAAAAAATCAGGATTTGCTTGCCTGAACATGAGGCTGTAGTTCACAATAAAATATTTGCTGCAGTTCCAGCTGAGTGCTTGCGTGTCCTGTGTCATGTTAGGTCTGCTCTGCCTTAATCTTGCGGCAACTCTTCTGGAGCTTTGTTTCAGGAGTTTTGCTGTCAGAGTAGAATTGGTATTTCCCGGTGCTCTAAAATCCACTTACTCGGGAAGACTCTCTTTAAAGCTAATACACTGCAGAGGTAGGATCTGGGCTGCGAGTTTTATCAAAGGATCCCGCAATTTGAACCCCGATTTTCAAAATTCTCTGAAATTTGCTGCCTAGTGAATTTGCCTGAATGATAGAGGACCACAGTAATAGCAAGGACATGTCTTAAAGCAAATCTGGAGTAATTTTGATCATGAGACTTGCCAGCTGCAGGCCCATCCAGTCAGTAGCCGATTTTTACACTGAAATGTCTTTTTTGCCACCATGGTGAGATTGTCTTGGAAGTTATTATTTTAGTTGCTGAGGTATTTAGGAAGGCAAAGGACAGTAACACATCTGAGATGACTAGGTCATTTTACACTTCTCGGATCAGTCTGATAAGGCCGAATTCATCTCCCTGGTGAGTTCTGTTTCATCCAAGAATACACTAATAAGTTGAACGAGCCACTTCACATCCTTGCGGTGTTCCTCAAATGCAAAAGGTTTTAATGAGACATCTCCTTCTGTGTTAGTCTGTGTAATGAATTCCAGAGCCTGGCTCCCCTTCTCTGCCCTCTCCTCACTAATTCCCCACAGAACTTCTAGGAAACCTGCTGATGATGCCTGTTTTCATTTTTTCCTTCCCAAGTTTGCCCCTTACCTAGTTTTATTTGGACCCATTCACTTTCTCTTATAGTGGTTGCAGAAACTGTAGAAAAAATATTTTACAAAATACTATTTCATTTAATATAGAGCAACTGCAACAGAGCAAAAACACATTAAAGGTATAATTAAGAGTAAAAGACAATTCAGTATTTCTATAACACCTGCTGGGGGTTTATCTCCTTTCATAGTCTTTCAGCAGGTTTTCTTTAACAGCTTGATAACATAAATACAAAATAAAAATGAATGAAAGAACCCTCTACCGTGCAGAATGCGCTCTTCTTTCCTGATTAAATACTCAATAGTGAATCACACAATTGTTGAAAAGCTATTGGCAAGCATTTGAGTTGAAGGCAGAAAAAAGACTTGATGTGTACGGTGTTTTTCCTAACCTTACTTTAAAGAAACATTTTCACAATGCAAGATCCTTTAGTGAAGATAACAACTTACATAGCCATAAACTCATTTGATTCTTATGTTTCATTGCTGTACTTCGTGGATGCTTTTTGGTAGATTATTTCCTGCCCTGTGCCAGATGCTGTTTTCATTCACAATGAAGTAATAGTCCTTTGTGAGTGATATCACAGTATTATACCACGGCCCTTATTGTGACTTCTCAAATTTAACGTACTGAAATACATTCTTTGTTGGTTGTTTGGGGACTTTTAGATCTAGGCTTTGATTGAAGTCAGTCTGTAACAAAAAAAGAGAGAACAGAGCCCGGAGAACTTGGACAGTATGCAATTTGCAGAAAAACATGGAAACAAAAGAAGGGCAAAAAGGAAAAGTTTGAATATTTGATATATTCTATCTCTTCTTGTATACACAGAGGAAAAACTTGAACTAAGACTTGTGTAATTCATTGTTTTTCAGGTTTTGAGAGGGTGTAGGTATTTAATTGCTGACCCTGCCAAGGGATCTACCCGTGTGCCAGCGCTGGGCTACTGCAGTCGATGCTGGATCCGCAGGTAGCGTTGGCCGGGGGAACCTGGCTTGGGGTCTGCTCCTTTTTCACACCACTGCATGTGCTCCGGCTCTGCGCCCATGCACTAAAGCAAGTGTAGCCAAATACAAATTATTTCTAGTTCTTCAACTAGATCGCAGGGTTAGGGCCTTCTAAACATAGGCTAGAAACTTTGTGGTTCCCTTTTAGACATATGATCTGTGGGTTTCGTATCATGACGATACAGTTCCAACCTTTGCCGGTACCAGGTTTATTAAAACTGCTGTATGCGTTTGTGCCAGTGTCCGTGTGCATAGGAATGAATTCTTTTGAAGGGTCATGTAAAGGTATATATTTTCCAGAAGACAGAACAAATACAGGGAATGCAGTTGAGTTACTTAAGGCCTGATCATGCAAGGAGTGGAGTGCTCTGATTTCTAAATGCAGGTTAGAGCACTTCACATCCCCCGGGTCCGTGTAAGATTGTAGGGGTGTGTCTGTGGGTGCACATGCATATGTATGTGTTTAAGCATAAATTGATCTAAGGACGTAATTATACATGCTTATTTTTCCCCCTTAGAAGTAAACTGATCATTACGAAAAAGATGGAAGACATTCCTTTTGAAATTGGTAAGCATGTATTGGTTTAAAATCTTTGAGTAGACACTTTTTTGGGTAGCTTTTTGCCAATCCAGTCAACAGAGGAGCTGGCAAACAGGTCTGTCATCTAGCTATATTTTCAGGAAGCATGGAAAAGGTCTCGTTAGACTTTTTTAACAGACAAGAGGGAGATATTTATAATAGCTGATAGAATATTGATATATTTAAATGTGCTGATATATGAGATTTTAAAAAATAGAAGACGTGGTCAAATTTTGCCCTTGTTGTAGTCCACTGAGACTGCACCAGGTAATATGTTGAGGAAAAAATTAGCCAAAAGCAGTTTTGAGGGAAACAGTTAAAATGCAGATAAATGAAGATGTCTGGCTCACTAGAAGAATCTGTATTCGTGTGGCGAATGTTTCGTTACTCATACTGCAATGCTTTCTGAAGTATATTTTTGTATCATCATTTCCCATTTTAAATTCAGCTCTTAAATCCCAAAAGGGGATTAACTACCAGCCATTTGCATTTTAAAGGGAAAATTCAAACCTCAGTAGAGTGCTCTACTTAAGACTCCTTTTATATAACTTAGCCAATGAGCTACATCTCGGTAGAGACCTTAGGGAGTCAACCCAATGACTGAGACAAGGCAGGGAAACCTAGACTTGGAGGAAGCCTTGTAATTTGCTTCATAAAATGCAGAATACGCTGGTATCGGTGTGAAGCTCTCCTGCAAATTGGTGTTTTCATTCCTGTGGGGCAAAATGCCTTTATTGTTGGGGGCGGGGAGGAGGGGGGAGGCACCCTCAACCTTTGGCAAACCAGGACAGCTAGAGCACAGGCTACTCTCGCTTGCCGTGCGCGAGGGAAAATCATAGTAAAAAAAGCTGTGCAATAAAACGAGCAACTTTTAATTCAGCCCTTTGCAAAACACGGGAAGTGACAATCGGAAAGTTACAGGAGGAGCAACTTGGGTTTCGTTAAAACAGAGATCTCTCCGGTGCTGACTCATCTTCTGAGAAAATGTGATTCAGGAGAGGAATTGAGGGGGCTGTTCTGCCCCTCGGGCCATGGGTTTGCGGGTGGAAGTCGTAGGCGGTCCACTCCTTTCCTTGGAGACATTGGGATTCATCTTCTATTCAGATGTCCCAGTTCCTTTCAGCTGTGTCTTGCTGCATGCCTTTATTGAGCTGAAACAGACTTCAAATACATGTATTTCTTTATTTCTTATCACCAAGAGAACCTACATTCTAAATTCTTGCTGCCTTAGGAGCTTGAAAGCTGCGAAAGTACTGCTCCTTCTCATTTTCTTGTGGCCCTCCAAAGAACTGTACATTTCAAAGGTTACAAAAAAACCACTGCAGAATATCAAGTTGCTCTCTTAAATGAGTTTATAAATAAATAGTACTTGAGAGCACTGTCTGTATTTGGGACGTTTTAAAAAAGAAAAAAAAAAAGGTGTAGAGTGAGGTCCGCAAATATGAATTCCTGTGCCTGGGAATTCCAAAATTCCACTGTTTTTTTTTCCCCCTAACTCTCAGTTGAAGACTAGGCTGCCTATCAGCACAAGACCCTCCAGCTCCTTCCCAAAGCGTGGTCTGGTGACAGGCACCGGAGGACAAAGCTGCAGCTCCCTGCGGGACCTGGTGCACAACTCCCTTGTCTCCAGGGTGCGCGTTTCAAGAAACTAAAATAAATATTCCTGTGTTGACATAAGAAGAATGACTGGGTGGTTGGGAGCCATCAGGCTTCTAATGATTACCGTAACAGGAAATGTACCTTCATGTTTGTTGAAATAGAATGATGCAAGCTGCAGCCATCTATGCTGATATCAAATTAGAGTGAGTAAGGAGGGAATTTTTGGTGGAGTTATTTTTCTTTTAAGAGCACCTGAAAAATAAGCACTTAAAAGTATTGGGCAGCTGATGGAAAACACCAGTTCCCAGTAATAAAGCTCTGCAGTATCAGACATGACATGTCTCCTAGACATTTTAAAATTCCTTATTGTCTGTTGCTGTGTCATAAGTTACTTCCTAACACACCCTGTTGCTTGCAAACTGAGTAAGTGCACCAACAAGTGACTGGGGGGAAGGGGGAAAGAATAAAAAGCGACTTCAGTGTGCCATAAAAGAGCTTGTTAGCACAGGTTATTCCATGATACCTGATGTAACAGGCACTGAATCAGACCTGATTGCAGAGGGAGGGGTAGATTTTTTGTCACTGAATTGCACTTTCCTTCAAAGGTGCTGCAAATGTTTCTACCTTTATTCAGCAGGACAAGTCCTGAGGTTTTTACATTCGATGTTGTTCATTGCCGTGCCATTTGTTAAGATGATTTGGCTTTTAATCCACCAATGAATACTGAATGAAGAATTCAATCATGATCCGATCTCTTCTTTTGCTTGCCAGTAACACAAGCCATTTTTATTTTCAATTTTAGGTTTCTTTTACAGTACAGGACAAAAATAAATTATGAGTGGAAAGAAGTTAAAACTGTTCCTCTCAAGCAACTCTCCTGCATCAATGCTTAATCCTTCCATTATGTGTGGTATCATTAATCATTCCACTGTAATATTTGACACACACATTTGTGGGACAAATTCAGATCTAATATAAAACCTGCGATAATACTGACTTATGTGGAACTGGAGCTAATTATAACATATTTGAATTTTCATCTTTCATGAAAGGCCTCTATAAAATGAACAACCTTTCACACTGTTGAAATGAGATTGTCTGAGTGAGGCAGGCAAGCAGATGAGAGGAGAGGAAAGAAACTTTGTCCAAGGACAACAGAAGAAATCTCAACATCATTATGAGCCCATATCTGTGGAAAGTATGCACAGTTGTTGGTGGATTCTTTTTAATTGTGTGTTGTGGGGTTTTTTTTTTTTCTTTTTCTTTCTTTAAGCTGTCATAGGGCTTCTCTCCCACAAACTGCACTGCTCAGCTTATTTAAGTTGGAATGGTTTGGTTGCCTTGACATATGAATGCCTGATCCTGCCATCTTCAGACACTAAACAACACTTCTGTCTTCAAGGGTGGACTAGAAGAAATAAAGATGACAGGACGCCTTCAGCCCATTGTAGGAAGATATAAGGATGCAAAAGAGTAAGAATTTACTAAATATTTTCTGCAGTTCCTCCCCCCAGTGTCTGGACTATGCCTTTATTTGTAGACCTTTAGACCCCCTGCCTTTTGAGTTCCATGTGTCCAGTTAAGTGTTTGCCGCAGCTCTTTGCAGAAGCATCAGGCATTATTCTGCCTTGAGATCCTGCCTGTGCCCAAAGCCTCGCATCCATCTGGAGAGAGCAAATGAGCAGCATAAATACCCAGTTTGTATATTCCAAAAGCTGAAGGTTAGCTAAAAAGGTGGTTAGGCTCTTTTCTATTTTTGCATTTGGGATCCTGAATCTGAGTGTGGGCTCATTACTCCATTGAATTATATATTAGAGGTAATTTCCTTTCCTGGATAGTGAATCCTACAGATGTGGAAATCTATTCCAAAAAGGATTGCTTGTATCTTTCAGATGCTGCATTTGTCTTGGGTAGTCTTTCTTTTCAGACAAACAAACCGTCCAGTTAAATTCATCGTGGTCATTGGTTTTGCCCTCCATCTAGAAAATGAGAGGAGATCATAGACTTAGCACATTTTCCCGATGCTAGGATTGATAACGCAGAGTACTGAAGGAGCAGCAGCTGCCTTTAGCAGCCACGCTCTTCTCGTGCTAGCCTTAAGCATCCTCGATTGATGTATTTTTCATTTTCCAATGCATTACCACCTTTTCTGTGCTGATGTGCTTCAGCAAAGCAGTAATTTCTAAATGGAAAAGAAGGGGTTATTCTGAAGTTTGCAGTTATGGGAGAGTGAGTATTAATGTTATGATTGTTTCCTTAACAGTCTGTTACATGCTGTAGGCAAGGATCGCGTTGGTTGAGATTAACACAGCACAACCTGCTGTTTAAATATCCCCCCAGAAAAATCTCAGAATACCTGCATGAAAGCCAGATTAATGGCACTGTTTGAGGCACGGAACAGAGCAGTAGGAAAATGGCCGTCAAGAGTTAAGGACTCATTGATACAATAAACGGTAGACTTTTCCTCCCTTACCTGCCAAGCCCTTTTAAAGATGTCTTTGAGTAGAAACAGAAAGGCTTGTTGTCCACCACTATTTACTGTGTCACTTCCTTTTCACAGATTCCTGTGCTGTTTTTCCTCATGCCTGCACTTACTCCCTTTATCCCCGTTTTTAAGGTACAATTCCACTTACAATACATCTGTTCTTATTTATTCTCCGTCCTTTCATTTTTCTAAACTTCATTGTATTCCCGCAGGAATCGCCTTTTTTTTTTTTTTAAAACTCCTGTCTGCCTTGCATTATCTTTCAAGGCCTAGAAGGTCTCTGCATCTTTTCTATTATTCTCTTTCTATGGAACATTTTCATCCTCTGTGGATACCTTATATCTTAAGCCCAGTTTCTTCAGCAGTTTCCTTCATCAAATTGCTGCTGGACTTTGTATACCTCGTCTGCAACATGTTCTCCTTTTGAATTACAGATGGAAGACTGAGTTGCAAAACTGCAGGAACCCTAGACTTCCACAAAGAGATTTTGCAGCCAAATATAGATGTCCAATTCCAGAGCAGGACAGCAACTTTCCCATGTTATTTATGGGTTTTGGAGAAGTATTATTTCCCAAAGGCACTTATATAGCTGGATGTTGCATCAAGTTTTAGTTGAGTAATAAAAGTTTTGCATTGCTTTATGCCCCTCATACAGCCTTGTTAATAGATAGAGGTCTTGTCCTAAGTGCAGTATGGCTCGTGATGCGTTGTGCAGTCAACTGTATATCATTCATGCAAGTTGGGCGGTATATTTTTTCTGGAAGCACTGTTTAGTATTTCTTATATTGCTGAATTGTGCTGGAATAGAGAGTTCTCTTTACTCAAGCCCGCCACGTGCTGTCGTGATTCTCTACAGTCAGTTTGCATTCTATCTCCTAAAACCAAGGCTGACTCGGGTCTACCTCTGCAACCTCTAACTTGCATGTGTCTGTCACATAGAGCTAGTATGAATGATATGATCTGCCATGTAAATCTTCAATCAAGTTTTTTAATTAAAAGAGCTGCAAAACATTACCATTCACAGGTTAGATCAATTTTATGCTTTAATTTGTGGAGTTTAAGAGAATGGTGAGAATATTCAAAGACTTTCTCGCTTCTGTGAACTCATTCTCCAGGTACCGGCAGGATTTCAGCACATCAGTTTGTTAAAATTGCTGTTCCCAGTGACTTTAATGGTATCAGACACATTCCTCACTGACTTCTGTTTGCCCTTTTTATCAAGAGCTTAACATTGCCCTTTCAGGGCATGTTTTTGCAATCATAAATAGGTTCTTTCTGTTCACACAGTTGCGGTCATACAAGCGATAATGGGCAGAGATGTTAACTTGAAATGTTTCTTACAGAATAAGTAGCAGCAGCCAAAGGTGAGGATGAGATTCTCAGTGCTTCGTTAGCACAGATGTACTGGGAAAAGGGCACTAAAAGTCCTGGAACCAAGCATATAAAATGGGATTCTTGGAAGGAAATGAAATCTGCCACCTACCTAACAGGGGTAACAACAGGAAAGGTGTTCTAGGGAATGCCGCAGCCTTGCAGCATTCATTCAAAGTGGCACTGTTGTCACAGGTGACAGATAACTACCAGTTCTCACCTGGAATATATCTCCATGGTAAATTAACCATCACCACGGCGAGTGTCAGCCTACCTGCAGTCGCATAACCTGCCGTTCCTATGTTGACTAGTACTCATCTGTAAGCAACCACCTCCAAAGCCTTTTCTCGCTGAAAGCGTTTGGGGTTTTTCCAACTGCTGGAATCACATTTGCATTGTGCTGGAGACTCTGCCTCCACTTCCCTTCCTCCCTGCCACGCAGCAGCCACCTGAATTCAGTTGCATTCAGAGCTCTTGATGACCACCAAGGAAAGAACAACATCTGGTGGATTATAACTTTTTTTTTCCTGGGACTTTTTTTGCTGGGGAGGACTGATCTCTCTATGAAGGGGAATCTGTTATTCTTCAAATTTTGATTTTTTTGCTTGTTTTTAGGTACTGAACCGAGCACCGATGGTCTCACTTTTGAAGCGGAATATGCTGCCTTGCAGCCTCGTGGCAGGACTTCAGCTCTTACACGCTGGTGTGTCTGCAGCGTAGTACTAGGAGCAGGCGATGTTACAGGGGTGAGAATACAGCTGAGGTCGCACCTCGTGCTTATCTGTAAGACTTCTCCAACAGTTACCAGCCTGAAATTGCTTTTTGGAAAAATGGCGGGTAACGCTCTTGTCATCAGGGCTGTGTCAGTAAAAATACTCCAAAGTGAATCAAGTATCTGTTTGGTTAAGTCATGCCTGCCTGGGGGGATGCTGCTTTCTTTTGTGTTAACAGCCAATGCCCTACCGTGAAGTAGTATATCCAAACAGGTTGAGGTGGAGGACTAGGTGTATTCTGGTTGTACTGTTGCTCTGACTTCTGACATGGGCACCATGTGGCCGTGGAAATTCAGACTCTCATGAGGGCCCTCATACTTTGCATGCCTCTGTACTTAAGACATTTGTGACTTGATTGCAAGAGCTGCTCGGTAACCTGCAGCCAATTACTTCAGTTTCTGCCGTGCCCCCAAAATCAAGTCTTCATACCCCCCAAATTAACAAGCCCCCTTTTTTTTTTAATTTTTTTTTTTGGCAGCTGTTTTGCCATGTTAGCTCTTGGAGGGGTTGTGAACATTAATTAATACTCACCAAGCACTATGTAAATATTAAGAGTATATTAACTTATATAGCACTTTAAATGCTACATAAATTCAACCTCAAATGAAAGCCCCTATCCCAAGATTTATGAAGAGCTTGTACATTTTGGCCTGGGGAGGAAGAAGAATAGCTCCTTTTTTTAAGAAAAGGGAAAAGCTTAGCTCAGAAATCTCCTGTTACTTACTCATGTATTCATATTGCACAATAAAATATTTACATGAAAATGTATCAGTTTTCAAAAAGAACTTGTTCGCTCCATTTTTGAACTGAATTTGGCCACGTTGAAAAGAAAATTGCATATGCCAGAGGACTGCAGTAAAAGAGATTTAAGGCTTTTCAAATACTATAAAAAAGAGACTGTAATAAGTGACTAGTGGACCAGTCAGCTGTTTTAATTAAAACTGGGCTGCTTATTGATCTCTCATACAGATTTACCCCCATCTGCAACATTTCAGCAATATTCCCTTCAACCATTGCAGAAAATAGCGCTCATAAGAGACGCTAAAGAATATAGAAGTTGAGAATGGGAATGTTTTACAACTATGCGACATTTTGTACAAAGATGTTTGTTTTTTTAAAATTTCTTTTTATAAGTAACAGGGTGAAATAAAAACAGAGCCAATGCAGATTTGGCACGGTTCGATTCAAAGCCAGAAACATGCCCTTAAATAGCGGCCCCAGCTGTGGCACAACATCTGCACTGAAAGAAACCGGTGCCATGCTCCAGTTGTTCAGAAGAAACCGCAGGCATGGCTGTTTCACGCTGACCGGCGTGCCGACTGGCGAAGGTGGTGGTGGTGATGATGATGATGTGTCGTCGGGGATATGTGCCCGCTGTTTTAATTAAAGCGCACAGAGAGTTTTGCTGCGTTTACAGAAGTTGGCAGTCTTCTCTTCCAGGTAGTGCCCGGTGAGCACCTGCCTTCGGTGTTGGTGGCGGGATGAAACAACATATGACCGTTATTCAATAGCTCGATTTTAAGGAAAAAAAAAAAAAAGCACAATTATGTTGGTTTTTATTCCAAAACAAGCAGGGCTCGGAGCTTGCTGGTACCACCACGGATCAAGGGTTTTAAGAAATAAGGAATAGCTGTGCAGAGAGCTTTCTTTTTAGATGAGGAAACCGCCCAGCAAACCCTCTCCTCACCGCTGTGGCGCGGAAAAGCAACCAGGCCGCGGAGGGCTTTTAGTCCACAGCCCCCCACGCAGCCCACGGCTTTTTAGGCTCCTCGAGGTAAAGGCATTTCAAGTGGGCAGTTAATTTCTATAGCAGCCTGAAAATAAAAGAGGGGCGAGAAAAATCCCGCTGGGGTGTTTCCCCGCCCCGCGTTTCCCCTCAGGGCCTCCCCGCGGCCTCGGCCCTCAGATTTGGCCGCCATTTCCCGGCGGGGCGGGACCTCGCCGCCCCCGTGGGCGGGGCAGCCTGCCCCGCGCCTCCTCCTATTGGCTGATAGCGGGGGAGGGGGGCGCGGCTCCTTCGCCCAAACGTCCTTACTCACCCGGGGGCGGGGGCGGCTTTCCTCGGCGGCGCGGCGATTGGCCGCTAGCCGGGGGCTGCCGAGACGTCACTTCTCCGCTTCTAGGCGATAGGGTAGGGAGGCGGGGAGGGGCGGGGCTTCGCCAGGCGGCTCCCGACTCGCCGCCGAGGGGGGCGCTGAGGCCGCAGTAGCGTTTGGGCGGCGGCGGCGGAGGAGGAGGAAGGCGGCGGCGATGATGATGAAGATGATGGGCTCCGCGCTGCGCTTTCCCCTCCTGTTCCTCCTGGGGCTCGCCAGTCCCGCTGCCACGCTCGCCGGTTACATCGAGGTGGGTTTCGGGCCGTTGGGTGGGTTTCGGCCGTGAGGGGCGCGCGGGCGGCCGTTGGGGGCTTGGCGCCGCCGACTCTTCACCTCAGGCGGCTGAGGCAGCGGGTGCGGCCCCCCCCCCCCCCCCCCCCCCCCCCCCGGGG